>CM062809.1:139925628-140243128 GCA_031772625.1 Pinus tabuliformis
CATTTATTTTGGGATTGGAAATCACGTGACAACTTATTTCTTTTCCATATTTGAATATTACCATTCCAAAAATGACACATCTTTTCCCTATTTGCGTTTCCCCTCTAATCCTTCCTATTGTTTTGCTTGCTTTGTTCGAAGTGAAATCATGTTTTTCAAGAATGCCTTCTATATTTTGCTCAATCGTGCATGATGTTTCATGTTTTCTTGATCTTCATTAACACTTTTGACTCTGAATAAACCATGGACTCTTTTGAAAATTCTTGCTTTAACTCTTCCAATCGAACAAAGGAGAAAGCTAAATTCAAAACTAAATTTAAGCCTAAACTATCTCAATTGGAATAAGAAAATAGTTCTTATATCCCAATTGAGGGCATGTGAACGAAAAAAAATAGAACATAAAGTCTTAAGATGAGTTATAAAGCCATGGAAGGAATTCATACAACCTAATAACAATTAAAACAAATACATGCCAACCTTTAACTAAGTAAATAGTTACCAAGAAAAACATAACTATGCATGCTCATGCTTAGTTTGGAGGATTAACATGAATTTAAAATGAAATAAGGATAAGTTGTTCGATAGTGGAAATAGCTCACATAATCAAACAACCATTAAAACAAATACATATAAGTAAAAAACCTAGTAAGCAGTTACCAAGAACTTACTGATATGCTTACGCACATCCAATACTTTATTTTGATCAATTCAGAGTAACGATAAAAGATAGGTTATCAATGGTTCTGAATAAACATAACTTTGCATATATTGGTAGCAGTGCACGTCATACAAACTTACATTAATCTAAAACATCATTTGCGCAAAAGAAAAGAGTAGAATTCAGTTAAATTGCTTTTAATAATGACAATAGTATCAAAACCAATTACAATTGATATATTTGAGGGTCTTTGAACAAGTCCTTTAAACTTGAGAATAATGTGAAAACTTAGATTACTTATTTGAAACACCAAATACAGATAATTTCAAAAAAGAAATTGTTATAACATAAGTTTCTTCATGCCTTCAACTCAATCTCTCTTCTTTCAAAGTCCTCCATCCATCATGAATTCTAACCATTGGTCACATATTTCTGGCCATTGGATCTTAGATAAATTATTTTGAATCTCGATGAATTATAAATTAATGGAAAAATAAACCCCAACAAAATTAATACAAGTAAATAAAAAATAAAATAAAATCAAAATATCAATGACCACCAGATTCCGACTATGTGACATTGGAAAATTTTGAAAATAAATGAGAAACAAGAAAATATAATGTAAATAATCTCTATTTATTATGTTTTGTCAATGTACAAATGTTGGACCTTGTATCTCAGATATCGTATCAATTAGGAAGAGATGAGGGAAAAATATCCCGACATATGATAGTCAACCATCATATTTTATCGATTAACACAAACAATTACCATTTATTGAGTTTTTTCGATCGACAAAGATCTTGGAAAAAATAAAATGAAAAAAATACAAAAGTAATACATACATACATACATACATATTTACATACATACATCCATACATACATACATACATACATTTATCAATTAGATCCACATCAACTGTTATGTCAACACATTCAATATAATTATTTTTCACTTGGATCAAGGGACACATCATATGCTACATCATCATAACATGTTGATTATATAAAACCTATAAGGACCAAAAGTTTGTGTTCTGAACTCGGAATGAGAGCAAATTTATATCATTGGAAAGAATTCAATGCATAGAAAATGATGGTGGCTTGAAAATTTTAAAATTAATTAATTAAATGAAGCAAAATTTTATAACCTAACTAATGCATTAAAATTAAACTTCACCAAGTTTATGACATATCAAATTCAAAACAAAGGAAAATCAAAGATTTGATCCTATTATATGCACATAAAAAATCTAAGTCAATGAGCTTAAAGAGGCTAGTAATACCTAATGGACTCGATTTCAAAATCATAGCACAATTGATTTGGATATGAATAAACCCTTAATTGAGTTATTTCAATTTTGCCAAAATGCTCAACTTATACATTCATGCATTGAAGACTAAACCTTATGGGACTGTCTAAACATGATGATAGTGCAACCTTAAGAAAATTAAGACATGGGAACAAATTTAATAAGTTTAGATGAGATTGTATACTAATTATGAAGCTAAGGAGCCTAGACTCAAATGGTGCATTCCAATAATGTGAGTGCAACAATGTGATGAAATTACAAATTTACATGGCACAAAAACTCCATCACTGAAATCGTAATAATTAGGCTAAATGCATAGATGAGAACTCATTAGTGATTTGGTTATGGTGGTATTAGATAATCAATGCATGATTTTATGAATAAAATCTCAAAAAAACCAATGAAAAGAAGCACAAAAAACTAGAGAAGGAATATCGTCAAACCATAACTCTAAATTAAATAAACAAAATCAAATACAAACAAATGTAGCATTTTCAAAATTGATATGGGACCACCTTCACTTTTAACAAAAATAAAAATGGAATTTGTTGAGGCTCAATAAATGGAAACGCATTGGGCAAAGCAATTATCTTTATTATTAATGTAGTTGGGTTTAGTTTTATTAAAAACTAGAATATATATTTCACAAAATTCTTTAAACATTATACAAGATATTATTGTTCCCACAAAAGACAAATTTAATATATATGTGTGTGTGTGTGTGTGTGTGTGTGTGTATACATATATATATGATGATGAAGATGATGAAGAAGGATTAATCCACAATGGGATGCTATTCACTAGGATTGTGTGAGGCTCGATGAAGCTTGGATTCCCCTTGTGATAGTTAATTCCCCCAAAGTGGCTTCCATCCTCAACCCCTCCCCATGGATTTTGAATCCCTGATCTAGTGGAGACTAAACCCAACATAAACCAACTGGGTTATACCTCACGAATGACAAATTTAATAATATATATTCAAAAATTTTAAGTACTTAATATCTACTCAATCTTTAAACAATGGTTCCAAAATAGGAAAATTTAATTTATACTATTCTCATATTATTTAATAAGAAAGGTATGACTATGGAGTTTTACAATAAGTAAACATATATTGCATAATCTACCTCTCTTTTCCCAACATTGCTTTGTTGACCATGAGCATCTATAGCCCTGATAAAGGTGGCCTTATACCATACAAGGATATCCTTGCTGCCAGTGAGTGTCCGTAGCCGACATGTTTACTTGTACTTCCCACACTTTACATTGATTTCAACTTCGTTATATCAAATTTCTCCCTTTAGATTTGATTTGTAGAGAATTGCAATATGCAATTGGGTGAAGAGAGTGGGGTACACGGGTTTTATTTTAAAGAATAGATGTAATACTTTAAAAAGTATGACCCAAAATTTCCCTTAAACTAACAATGTAGGAGATTTATTTAGTGTGGCAGGATTCAAAGGAAAAATTGACATAGACTCTTTCCTCTACTTAAAGAGAATCATTACTATTTGAAATATGTTTTAATGTTCCTCCATAATCACTAATCAATGCAAAAGAACTAAAACCTAATGTAGATGTTTTTAGATAAATAAAAATCCATTTGTAATATAAATTTATATCTCACTTACGTAGCCTAAAAAAAATTCCCCAAATTAAACTTAAAAACACCATAAAATTTAATCAAAAAGCAAAAAAAGAATAAAACAAATTCAAAAAACTATGGAAAGGAAAACAACATAACATTTTGTCAATACCCAATCTGCAATGAAATAATCATAACAATCTAGCAAACTTAAAAGTGCAAATAAAAATAATAAAAATGTACAAATCCTATAAAATAAAATTATCGAAATAAGGCTATCCCTGAATATAACAAGATCACAAGACCATATCATTATTCAAATATGAAAATGAAGAACTAGATTCTAAAAAATGTTGAATTGTAAATTCGAATATTTTCAATTATTTTACATGTAAATACATATTTTCATTAACATTATGATTGGTTAATTTTACCAATGCATGAGTACATTTCTATCCAAGTCTTTTATTCAAAGAAGATAACACAAATGAATAGAAAAATAAAATTCCTAAATATAAATCCTAAACTAAATGCACAATTATGACATCAATTTCAAAACAAGGAAACCATATTAATTAAGTTACATGTCAAAAAGATTAAAAGAATAAAAGTTGACGTGTAACTAAAATTCAAAACTTTTCCCATTTTACTCTCTTTCCTAGTATTAGATTGTTGCTTAAAAAACTCATAGTATTAGACATTTTACATCAAAGTCCTTACAATGATTATTTGATAGAAGTTAATAATAGAACTTGAACAAAAATGTTTAATGAATGTAAGCATTTGTAAAATGAAAAAAAAAACTAAGAGAGGAGAAAAGTGAACTTATGATGATTTGTCTCTTATTTGACATAACCTCATTATGTTAGTGAGTAAAAGAAATGTAGTTTACTTGTGAAAGAAGAAAACAAAACAAATCTAATTAATCTATTTCTATGCCTATTATTAAAAACTATGTGAAATCAAAGTTCCAATGCATCTAATTATATTTTTTTTAAACGTGCAAATATATATACATCAAAAATTAGTAATAGAAGGTGAATTAACCAAGTAAGAGGAAATGAAAGAATTGCATTGCCTAGGATTCCATGTATAACGGACAACATAAAAACATTAATATCAACATGAAATGTTTCTCGAAATGATTCCTCCAACCATGTTTCGATTCTATCATGAAAATCATTATGGTAAGCATGAAACTAGTAGAGGAAAAATATAGTTAAATCAAATACAAATCCCGCTGAGAGTGATGTGAAGTAACTTCATGCATTATGTCCTGTAGAAATATGTTATAATTGATTGTTTTATTTACAAGAGGGGGAGTATTAACATTATGATACAATGAAAACTTCTTCGAGAATGATTTTACCAACCAAATTTCATTTGAGTTATCGAAATTAAGTTGAAAATCTATCGTTAATTGTGAAGAGTTCGTAAACATTATAGTAGGTAAAAATGGAAAGCATAGCTGATAAGAATTATATGGTACAATTACAAGTGCTAGATTTTGTGAAAGACTAATAAAATTGCTAGTAATTATTATGAAATATAAAGCAAGAAGAAGAGGGATAATTATTGGGTGAGATTTCAATTTTTCATTATCTTAATAGATTCTTCAACACTGATTCTTTAAATTTCAATCAATTTGAAGAAAATTAATTGGATCAAATAATGTATATTCTTCCACTAATTGATAAAATAAACCATAAATACTAAAATAATTAGAATACCAGCATAAACCATTAAATAGATGAAATATTGCAGCCATATATACATTTTTTTAGCACAATCGAATATTGGTTTTCTATTCAAAAAAGGAGGTAGTAGCAAGCTCCCTTTACATAGATTTTGGAAGCAACCAAGCTGAGAGGGAAGGGAAAGAGAGTTAAGTCCTGATCAACATAGAAACTGAGTTCATATGTTCCTAATTTGCCAACTACAAACTGCTTGTAAATTCTTACATACTGAAACAAGAAAACTTGACATTTCTAGTTCATATAAAAACTACTGATGCAAGGCAAATCTTAATCAAAACTGCTGAAAGTCCCTAATTCTGATTAACATAAGGTTCTTGCTTTGATTTGTTTCTATTGCTTAGATGCCCAGATTTTTCTCCAGATTGGTTGAGGATAATTCCTTTCAGGTAGGCAATGGATTCCTCCTAGTGAGTGCACCGGTTCTTGAGTGCTTTTATTTTTGAATTATGGCCGGCGAGTCTGCTTATGAGGGAAGCGTTTTTAGACTTTGATTGATACCACATATATTTGACGGTTTCTTGAAGTTGGTCGATCATGAACTTATTAGATCTGCAGTAGACACACTTTTCATTCTTTGAAATTGTTTCTAGAGGTTCCATGACCTCTATGATGTTGAAGATGGCCTTTGAGATTTTTTTATTAATGTTGATGAGCAAGGAGATCCTTGACGAGGAGGGGAGCAAAGCAGGATGGATAGGTAGAGGAGATGAGAAACGAGGAGGGGAGAAGGTGACAGAGGAGGATCAAAAGAGGAAGACAGCTGAGGATGAGTTGTGATGAGGGAGAGGAGAAGACCGCGAGGGACAATAGAGAAACAACAAGGGAACTCAATTAAACAGAGAGCCTAGGATGCCACAGGCGATCGAGGTAGGGGGAGCCAAATGGAAGGGCTGGGATGCAACAATGCAAGAAGATGGAAATTTGTGGAGAGGACTGAGGGAAGAATCAAGGAGGAGTGAGAATAAATAGGCGAGAGGGTAGAGGGGGATTGATGAGGTGGAAGGGGATGAAGAGGAGTCACGAGAGACAAGAGGGAGGATGTTAGTCTTGGAGATTAAAGTTTGCCAAAGATTGAGAACGATGAAGATTTGTGAAGTATTGTGGATCATATTTGATAAGATAGGAGCCTATGTAGAGGAAGGCCAACCCAAATTATGAAAATGCTCTAAATGGATTGGCAGGAGGGAGGAAAAATTAATGAATTGAGAGATGAAAGGAGTTATTTGCAATGCATGCTTCTCCAAGAGGCTGTACCACAAATTTATCTTCTGGGATATCTGCTGCTTTATTATTTTCCTTTAGAATGTGCATGAAAGTGACGTGTCCCAAATTGATTAGATGTTGCCTGATAATTTTTGTTATTTGGCTCAATGCTACATTTTTTGGATTGGTCTTCTTGACCATGGTTTGAATAAGGATAGCTTAATCTCCCAAGATAATTGGATTCAGAATATTTCTTTTTCTTAAAATTTTTGCTCCCAAGAGGAGGCCATACGACTTCACCTTATTGTTTGAAAATATGTTTGATCCCCATTCAAAGGTAGTGGAATTGTGCATTCTTTGTTCAATTAGAATGCCTCTTGCACCTACTTTCCCTGGATTTGACATTGATGCTCCATCAAAGACAAGGCACGGTCTTTTAAGAGCGTTCATGCATAGGATGAATTCTTTCTCTTTTAATCTGATTTTCCAATTCGTATGAGCCTCTTTCTTTTTAGGAATGGCTGGATTATTGGGCCTATTGTTTTCATAGGAGATCCAAATTCGTTCCTCCTCCTGTACCTGATTAAATTCTATTGCTTTCGTTCCTTTAGGTTATAATAATTCATATGTTAATCCCCATGTTTTGGAGAGTACTTTTCCTATTTTTGGAGTGTGGTTGTGGAAGATTTGTTGATTCCTAGCAAGCCAAATGTCCCAACAAAGAAAGGAGGGGATGTTAGACCAATATATTTTGATGGTGTTTTTATTTTTTAGAGAATACATGTATTATTTTTCCCATGCTAGATAGAACTCATTGAAGGTTTGTGAAAGGGTTAGATCTAGTTCCAAGGGGATTGCTAGCACGATCCAATATTCTTTTCCAAAAATACAGTCGAGAAAGAGATGTTGAATGCTTTCTTCAACCTTGTGACGCATTGGATACCAAGAGGGCCCGAAAATTCATTTTTTTTTTTTTTAAGTTGTCAACAATGAGAATTTTTCCTTTTAGAAGAGTCCATATAAAAATTTTAACTTTTGGTAGGCTTTCAGTTTTCCACACTGACTTCCAAGGAGACCAATCTTGTATCCCTTGCTGTTATTGGAGTTTCAAGTGTCCCTTCTTCACTGTATAATATGCTCCAGAATGAATCATGGGTGTCTTGATTGATAGGGGAAACTCCCTTAAGAAGTGAAGTTAAAGTTTCCCACTATTTTTTGAGATTTTGCGGAAGATTAAGATCATTCCAATTTTCCCAAGTGTTATCATGTAGATGCCATTGTGAAATTGACTCAAGTGAGGTTAATGCTTTTGCACTCTTCCACCTTCTTAATCGTTGGATTCTTGGGAGATCAACTAAAGGTGGCTTTCCCATTATGATGTCATTCCATACATTTATCTCACGACCATTCCCTGGAAATATTGAACTATTTTCCTTGATGAGAGGGAGGACCCTTTTAATGAGATTCCACATTTGGGTTCAAGTCCCGATTAAAGTTCTTTCAGAGAGGAGGGAGAAATGAGAGTGGTTCAGGTATTTGGATTCTAGAACCTATTTCCACTAGCAATTGTTTCTAGTAATGAGTCTCCAGGCAATTTTAGCTCTATGGGCCAGATTCATAAGTCCTGGAAGTTTGATTGAGAGTCCTCCTTTCTCATAGGGTGAAGTTGTTCCCATTTTACAAGGCTGGAATTTTTTTGTTTATGATTTTCCTCCTTGCCACAAGAAGCTCCTTGTGATTAGTTCTATTTTGTTTGTGGATACTTGTCAGAGCTAAGATTGCTGCAAATTGATAAATAGGTAGAGCTATCAACATTGACTTGATTAAAATTACTCTAACTGCTAGATTTAACCAAATCATTCCCCAATTTTGGATATATATATTTTTTTCATTTTCTTAATGTGTTTGGTCCATAATTACGATTTCAATTTATTTTTTTAGGCGATCCTAGATATAAGAAGTGGTTCCATCGAACTTGGAGGGGGATCTACAAAATTTGTGCAATTCTTTGAAGGGTTCGAGATGGTGCATTCCATCCATAAATTCTGCACTTTTTATTGTTAAGAAGACCTCCTGAGACTTCCATGAAAATGTTTAGGACTTTTTAAAACCATCGAGTGACTATACAAGATGCCCCATCCTATTAGGAGAGTGTCATATGCAAAGAGAGAGTGATTTATTCTTTTGACTCCAGAGCTTATAGATAGACCAGTTAAGGTGTGATCTCTTCTGTAGTTTTCAAGATGTCTACTTAGTGAATCTGCAAATAAAATATAGAGGAAAGGAGACAAAGGGCATCCTTGTCTCAGTCCCGAGGAGCTTTGAAAATATTCACTCAGTCTTCCATTAACGAGGGGTGCTATTCATGGGCCTATAGTACAAGATTTTATGATTTCAATTAAATCCATATAGAAGCCAAATTTTTTAAGAACAACTGCTAGAAAGGATAGATTAAATCTATCAAAGGAATTTGTCATGTCAAGTTTTATGATAATGCCCTGATCATTTCTTGCTAAGCTTGAGTGCAACATTTCTTGAACATTCATGATATTGTCGATGATTTGTCTGTTGGGCACAAATCCGCCTTGATTTTCTAAGATAAGATTGGGAAGGAGAGGTTTTAGATGGTTAGCAAGGATTTTGGTAATGATTTTATATGAAGAGTTGCACAACGAGATGAGACGAAATCAACTAAAGGTTGAAGGTATTGCTTCTTTTGGGACAAGGGCTAGGAAGGTTGAGATTGTATATCCTCCTATCTTCTTTTTCTGAAAGACATTTCTAATCATTCTTATGAGATATGTTTTGATGATGGCCCAGTTGAAGCAATAGAAAGCCATTGAGAACCCATCTGGACCAGGAGCTTTATCAGGTTGGAGACTCCAAACAATAGTTTGAATCTCTCTTTCTTCGACCTCTTTTAGAAGATCTGAGTTTAATTCTTCATTTATCCTCTTTGGAATATGCTTTATGAAGTTCTCAAAGTCAAGATTTATTGGATCAATTGTTAGAAGGTTTTTGAAATAGATGTATGCTTCTTTATTCAAGGTTTCTTTCCCTTTGATTTCATGTTCTCCTTCACCTTTTAGAGTGTCGATCTGATTTATTATTCTTCTCATCTTTGTTGTGTTGTGGAAGAATGTCGTGTTTTTATTCCTAACTTGTATACGGAGACTCCTGGATTTAAGCCTCCATTCCTCTTCCTCCTTTATGTTATTTTTGTAGATAATCCAATATAATTATTTCTCCTTAACTTGGCTCTCTTTTGTTTCTTCCATGCATTCTTTCTTTTCCTGGATTGTTTCCATTTCTTTTTGTAGTTATTTTTATCTGATTTGTGATTCATTGTGATTGATCTTTGCCCAAACTTTTAATTCGTTTTTCATAGCTAGTTTTGTTTCCTAAACAAAGTTTGGGGAGCTAGAATTTTTTTGTGACCATGCTTTTTCTATTATTTGTTGTTCCAAGATGGGAAAAATCAGAATAGGAGAGGCCCCAGATTTCCTAAGATCCCTAAGCTGATTACCACAGGTTTGTGATTGGAAGCAGAAGAGTGGATGATTTTTGAAGTCACTAAACTAAATTTTGCTATAATGCTATCTTGGATTAAAATACGATACAAGATTTATTTTATGTTTCTTTGGCCTATCCTTTTGTTATTCCATGTATATTTCCCATTGTTTAGAGGGATGTCCATAAGATTATGGCTTTCTATAATACTTTCAAGGGAATCTTGAGATGGGTCAATGTGGAAAGGGCCTCCAAATTTCTTCTCAGCGTTCATAACCAGGTTTACATCACCTGCTACAATGATGTTCTTGTTATGATCCTGAAGTAATATTTCTTTAAGGGAGTTCCAACAAAATTCCTTCTCTCTGTAGTGATTTGGAGCATAAATGTTGAGCATGCAGATTTTCTCTTCATTTACTTTGTTTCTTAACTCTATTTTGATCCAATGTTGATATTTTTTCTCATGTTGTAGTTCCTTGTTGTACTTTCTCCATATTGTGCAGATTCCTCAAGATTCCCCTGTTGCTTGGAGAGATATGGCATCATAATTCCTTATTTTTTGGATAATTTTACCCATTTCTTGTTCATTTATTTTGGTCTCCTCGATCATAAATATGTATGGTTTCTTAGTTGATAAGAGGTCTTTGTCTACATTGAATTTAGTAGAATGTCCCATTCCTCTGCAATTCCAAGAGACTAAATTCATTATTTATTTTGGTTTGGAGCGGAGGGACCTTTCCCTTGATTAGGGTGGTGATTTTTCTCCTTGTTTCCCGTACTTTTTTCAAGGGAAGAATACATAAGTTGTTGAGTTCCCATTTCCATTTCCTTTGTTGCTGCTTCGTCTCTTACTTCCTTGTTTGATTTCCTTCCTTGTCTTTTATGGAGGTATAAGGAGGTAAGGGAGTCTCTAAACTGATTCCTAGTGAGGATTATCTCAAAGGAGGGAGGAAGGGACTGAGAGGAATGTTGGGGGAGGAGGAAAGTTAAAATGGGGGGAGGGAGGATGGGACAAGGGGGAAAGGGGGAGGGGGGAGATGGAGGGGATGATTGGTTCATGAAGGGCAGGAGGAGGATCAAGGGAAGGGTCAAGGGGCCCAAAGGGATTGGAGTCATGGAGGGGAGGTTGGGGAGTGGCTGAAAGAGAGGGGGTGGGATTAAGCGGAGTTGATTGGGATGGTGCTTGCTGGGAGGTTGTTTTATTCGCTGTCCTTTTTGTTTGACTGGTTCCCATTTTCGTTCTCGGACTTCTACTTCTTCAGTTTCTTGTTTTTTTGGACATATATTAGCAAAATGACTGTACTCGTGACATACCTTACATTTAAAAGGTATCTGTTCGTAGTCTAGTTGTTGAATGTGCGTCCAGCTATCGACTTTGATATTTACTGCTTCCGGGAGGTCTTCTAAGGTTGACTTTGATGTAGATCCTTGCACAACATGCATATTCTCCTTTGGTTCACTTCTATCTATGTATTTTCCCATTGTGTTTCCTATTTCTTTTACTGACTCATCTCCCCATCAATGGAGGGGGAGGTGGGCGAGACACACCCAAACTGGAACAAAACTTGGGACATCCATATCGGGATCAAAGTCTGGCATCCATATTTTTAGATAAAGTCCCCTTGTGTCCATGAAATATAGCCCATTCCTGAATATAAGATCTCTATATTCTTTAGTTTCAAAATGTAATGTAAAATATCCTCTTCCACATAAACGAATGGAGATTTTTCCATTGATTGAGTGCATTGAGTTGCACTCAACCCATTTCTGTACCAATCTTGGAGAAGGCCAGAGGCCTGTAAATTGACCCGCCAAACCTCATTCTGAAAGTGAGAGAGATTCTCGACGAAGTAATAAGGGGGGTAAAATGATTTCTAGAATATCTTCAAACTTCTTGACGAATTTAGATATAGATGGTCTTGATCGAGGAGGACCAGGAGAAGAGATCAGAGAAGCAAAGGGTGAGGCATACTCTTCTAGAGGATGCTGAGTTGAATCAGGAGAACCAGGAAGGTGATCCCCTGCCGGAGGAGGCTCAAGAGGGTCCATGGTAGCAGTTCGAGCCCAAGGCAGCAGAGCGCAAAAAAAAAAAAAAAATAATAAATATTAGTCACTATATAGTCATATATACATTCTTATTAAAATAAAATAACATTCTTATTTGCATAAAAAACTTGTGTGAAAAGATGATTCTAACCAAGCTTCTAATTTATCATGATGTATAGAATGATTAATGTAAAAGCATTAGAAGAAATCTAAATATGAGTGAGGATTGTGTGTAAAATTGCTATGAAGAATATCTTATGGAAAAATCTTGGTGTGATTTATTTCAGAGATTGTAGCAAGATCATGAGAACCTGGCATAACCATAAGTTGCAATCGAAGTGTCTGATAGTCTTGATAGGCCTATATGAATTCATAATAGGATCAAATAATGTATACGAGATATCAGCCTTATAGGATAAATTATTATTAATAAGGTGATAGCTATTAACATTATTTGCTTGGTTAAATATTTCAATCTCACCTAATTGTTTACATAAAGACAGATTCTCCACTGACCATAAATGTATTTGTGTCAATAAAAGATATTTCATGAAATGTATTTTCTATAGAAATTCATTCTTCCCACATGGAAGGTTGTTAAGAGTTAGATTCGTGGGAAGAGTTATTGTGATTTTTTTATATCTAAATTAATATAATCTTGCACTTCATTAAACTCTGGCCCTACAAAATGAAAATCTAGAGGATCTGAAATGTTTTCTTGAGAATTACAATCATCAAATAGAACAGAATGTGATGAATAATAAGTGTGAGATGAAATAAAATGAAAGATATCTCATGAATGAGTAGTCTTCGTGTCTGATTTAAATTCACAATTTATTGTATTCACTTCTCTTGGAATGAACTCATCAATATCAATGATATGCTTTGCTAAAAAATGTGAACACCAAATTTTTTCTAAAATGTTTTCATGTTCATAAATAAGAGATACAGGTAAGATCACATCACTGGAATTTTAAAAATTAGAAGGTCCAAGAAATATGATAGAATTCCCAAGGAATTGGTCTTGAACCTCATCAATTGAACTATACGAAGATTGTAGATATCAGTCTTTCGGATTAATCACATACTTAGGATTGGGTCAACGTTTCAAACCGACTAATGTGGTTCATTCTCAGGACAAGGTTAAGAAGATTGTTTTATATTATGAATGCAAGTTTCTTTCATTCTTTAGATAGTTGTAGAATTGTCTAGAGTGTGGAAAATTTCTTCAACCCTATTAAAACTTTCTTCCTCATTTAAATTAGATGATAAAAGATAAGAACAATCAAGTGTTAGATTTACTTCTTGCGAAATATCATGTTGTTCCTGATTCACATATATCAATGTAAAAATATTTGTTAAACCTTGTTTTTCTTCAACAACTTCTAAATCTCATAAATGAAACTATAAGTGGCTATTAATGTTTGATTAATACTGATTAATATTTGGTTGATCCTAGTCATAAGAGAGAGAAACTAGATGTTGAAACAATTCAATTATAAAAGACAAATTATCTAAAGGAAATCTATAACAAATATGAGTAAACCTTGTAGAAAACTTTTCTAATGATTCATCTCATTTCATCCTAAGATAATTTATTTCCTCACATAATTTAACATAATAAAAATTCCTAAAAGCAAAAAGAAACTCACCTATAATTTTTCCAATGAATGAATCGACACGACCGACAATGTTTCACATCACATCTTAACTCGACATTCAAAAGTCAAAGTGAACATCATCCACATAAAATATTCATGAATTATATTATGAGAAATATAATTTTGAACAAATTGAAAAACATGTTCAAATGCAGTAATTTCACACTCATAGTCTAACTTAGATTTCAACAAGAGTTTAACTATCTTTGATGATACACTAATGATACTTGTCCAGAAACACATCTCCAAATAGGAATTTGGGAAGGATCTATTAAAAATAAAAACTTTAAAGAAAAAATATCCATAGAGTTAGATTTTCTGTATGGCCCTCCTTCTAGTGCCAATTGTTAATTGGCATAAACATCCTACTTACAACAGGGGATCATTACCCAATCAATCCTCTTATTAGGCCTTTATTCATTTGGTATGGTGATGTCCACTGGTACGTGGGCTTGGTTGCTAATAAATGGATTGCTCCTCGAAAGGAGACTTTCATTGAAGGTCTCCTGAATCTAAATGTAGTTTAAGCTACTTTACAGAAAATAGAAAGAATTAGTCTAATTATATTTCAATCCTAAACTATCTCAATTGGGATAAGGAAATAGTTCTTATATCCCAATTGAGAGCATGTAAAATGAAAAAAAATGAACATGAGAGATTAATATGAGTTATCAAGCTACAAAAAGAATTCACACAACTTGATAATGATTAAAACAAATACATGTTAGCCTTTAACTTAATAAATAATTACCAAGAAAAACATAACTATGCATGCTCATGCTCAGTTTGGAGGATTAATAGAATGAACAAAGTTCATATATGAAACAGAGTAATCTTCGAAAGAATCCATACCAACATAACGAACAAGGTTCGTTATAACAGGGTAAATACTCCAAAATACTTGGAAGACGTAAACATCCATAGTAGGATAGTAATTGTATATCAAATATCATATAAAAATTGATGAGATCTGAGATGATCACAATGAGGGCGAGGGTCTGCTTATATACCCTAAGCATGTACCTTTTCACCAACAGTTATGTCCTTAGGTATTTTCATTAACTAGCTACTAATTAATCATTATTTATTATTATTAAAGTTTTACATAATTTATATTATTTTATATATTTTTATTCATAACATTGCCTTCCTCTTCAAAAAGATTTGTCCTCAAATCTTACTGATGAAAGGGTTTGATCTATTTTCTTGTTTTGAGTGTCTTCTCGTTGCAGAATTTTCATCCTCATTGACACAAGATGATAGGATCCTCTGAGTGATAGATAAAATTGTCGGGCTGAGAATGGATCTGACCATCCTAGATTAATCTTTTGTGGAATGTTCTAATCACTAGAAATTATTAATGAATCGTTATCATAGGAATAGATTATGTAAACTTCAGTATTCCTTGGAACATAAATTTGTTGCTTCCATTTTGATTGGTTCAAATATGTAGACTGACTTAGTTGTCTGATTTTGTGATTCAGACGTCGATAAGGAGTTATTCTAGTTGGACTTTCCCTTATCTTGTGTGTGGAAGTTTCTTGGTTTACTTCAGGTACTGTTATAGTTGAATTGGCTACTGAATCATCACTTGAAATTTCCACTATTTGAATTACAACTTTTGAATATGTTTTAATTTTTATTGGTCTATCATCTTCTTGAGTTGTGATATTGACTGGATTGGTATTTGTTCCCCTTTCGTCCACTTAGATTGAAGACTTCGACACTTATTTCGTGATAAGTTCTAATTTTTTTTTCAATGTTTCTTATCCTCCTTAAGTTTCTTAATTTTAGTGAGTAGACTTTGATTATGGTTTCTGAGACGTAAGAGTTCCTCATTTTCTGAATCAACTTTATTTTGGTCTTCAAGCTTCTCATATTTTAAACACTTGATTTGATTTAATAACCTTTGGTTAAGGTTATTTAAGCATAAACATTTTTGTTCTTTTCCTGATAGACTTTCGTTGAGTTTCTATTTAAAAATTTCCTTTTCTTATTCTAACTGATGTTTCTTAGCTTTACATTTTCTCACTTGTGTAAGTGGTTTCTGATTATGCTCCTTCAAACATGAACTTTCCTTATTTTTGTTGGATATGACTTCTTCAAGCTCTTTCTACTTCTTTGACATTGTTTCTGGATTCTCTTGAAAAATTAGTTTCGCAATATCTTTAAGATCTTTTAATGAAGGCATTGTTAGTTCTGATTTCATTGTCATGTCTTGGAACGTAGCCTTCTTCTTCTTGTACAGGAACACCAATAAATTTTGTTTATTTATTATATTTTTTATATTATATTTATATATATATATATATATATATATATATATATATATATATATATATATATATATATATATATATATATATATATATATATATATATATATATATATATATATATTATGTGTTTAAAATGAACGTACCTAAGTACTTCAACCAAGGTTGATCGAGAATTATGTCAACCTCTTTGTCAAGCATAGTTATGCCACATAATTGAGATATGTACTCATAATGATCAATTATCACTTGTAAATTATTAATTTCATATTCTTTTTCACCAAAAATACCTTTTTGGTCGCCTATATTTGGCTGTAAAATTAGTACCGATGTAATTATCCTCGATGTTTGGATGAATAGCGATACTAATCTCTTTCCTTTGGATACACCATTTTAATGTAAATAATCTAAGATATACAATTGGGATACCTTTATAGGAGAAACTTTGTTCCTTTATTTTCGAATTAGGCTCCATTTATATTTATTTATTTTCCAGAGGTTGACTCTATTTGTATTAGTAAAAAATTTGGGTTTTTTCCCTCCCTTTACTCTTGAAAAATGCTTCTTTAATTTTGATTTATTTTAACTATTCCTTTTATAATTGAATTGGAATGTTCCCTTTCCTTCTTCTTCAACCCTTTCTCTTTTTTATTTTCATATATATATATATTTCATTTTGAAAAGTTACAACCCTAGTGAAACATGGCTATTCACCTCTTTGGAGTATAATATAATTTATATATGTCCACTTATGTGCCTTTGACGTGAATTTTCTCCACGTAAAAAGTAAAACTTACCATTCACATAAAGAGATTTTTTATTCCTATTTTTTTCTTTTACCTTGAAAATACCATGGGCAATTACCATGGGTTGTTAAAACCACGAGCTTGTAAACCACTTAATGAAGAATCAAGATCATCTTATCACTCTTCTTTCTCTTAAGATTCCCTTTTGACTTTATAATGCACTTTTTATCAATAATGTATTACCTTTTTATATATATGAATGTTTTCCTTCAAATTTTACATCAGACTATTTTTTTTACTAGAATCATTGAAATGTCAATGGCCAAAGACTTTTTTTTTTTTTTTTAACTCTTTTCTTTTGTAATTTTTTTTCCATCTTTTTTTTTGTAATTTGCCAAGGGCCTGATCGAAAATGGAGATACTCCAACTCATGTAGTGAAACACTTTAGTTGCGATGACAAGTTGATGGCCAAAGGTCAGGATCTGCCAATGTGGCTCTGATACCAATGGAATGAACAAAGTTTGTATACGCAACAGAGTAATCTTCAAAAGACTCCATACCAATGGAACTAACAAGGTTCATTATAGCATTTTAAGTACTCCAAAAGACTTGGAAGACGTAAACATCCATAATAGGATAGTAATTGTATATTGCATATGATATAAAAATTGATGAGATATGAGATGGTTACAATGAGGGTGAGGGCATGCTTATATACCCTAGGCATATATCTTTTCACCAATGGTTATGTCCTTAGGGACATACCTTTTCATTAACTAGTTATTAATTAATCATTATTTATTATATTTTTATTCATAACAATTAATGTGAATTGAAAATGATATAAGTTTTTCGATATGAGAAATGTTTCACATAATTAACCTAAAGGTTTTAACCCTGTACAAAATTTACCTGGAAATGAATTCTTAAAACAAAAAAATATACAATTTCATGAACATAAAACAAATATACATAGATATTTTCCCCTAGATCCCAAAACCGGGACTAGCAGATTGATTTTTCATTATATTCCTTTCAATGTTACAATACATATACACACACACACACACACACACACACACACACACACACACACACACACACACACATATATACATGCTAAAGCATTCATAAACCCTAAGCCACTAACCCTAGATTAGAACATAACTATAGTTCTCTTGACCATATCTACAAAATACCATGGGAAGAAAACCCTCATGCCCAAAACCATTAGCAAACCCCATGCACAAAACCATGGGTGGGTTTGCACAATTTTTTTTCTTTCTCGGGGTGCTGCCCTAGACCCTGTGCAAGGGGGAGTTATGTCACCCCCCTGTGACTCCTCCGTCGTGCTCGCATAATGTACAAAACGTATAACTAGCCTTGGACAGAACATAACACATACAAAAAATTATCTCACTTGTTGTTTTCTTTCCATACAAGGGGTCACAGGAGAGCTTAGTTATTGGTCTAGGGCTGCAATTCCCATTGTTTCTCTACACCAAGAAAACTTCTCAGTGCTCACGAATTTGTCAATGCATATATAAGATTATTCAAAGTGTCCACCTTTACCAGCAACACATTTTTCTCTTCAATCATATCCCTCACAAAGTGATACTGAACATCAATGTGCTTTATCTTCGAATGGTAAGCAAGGTTATTTGCCAAGAAAATTGCACTTTGGCTATCACAGTCTATCCTTATAACTTGTTGTACTAGCCCCATACTTGAGCATAATATTTGCAAACAAACCACTTCCTTGCTTGCATGAGTGGTTGCCATGTTTTCTGCCTGTGTGGTTGAAAGTGCCACTGCAAACTGCCTCTTGATCATCAAACTAATTTCTCCTCCAAGTAGGTTAAACACATACCCACCTATATATCTTCTCCGATCTAGATCTCTAGCCCAGTCTGCATCAATAAATCTATGGATGTCCAAAACTTTGTCTAATCTTGGTTTTCCTTGGTAGCACAAACCATAATCACTAGTGCCACACAAATACTTGAAAACCTGTTTCACTACTATCCAATGCTCCTTCCCTGGTTTTGACATAAACCTGCTCAATATCCCACTACATGTGCAATGTCTGGTCTAGTATAGATAATTGCATACATCAAGCTACCAAATGCACTCACATATGGAACACGGGACATGTCCTTTGTTGAAAATGCAACAAGAAAATTCTAATTTAATTTTGTCCTTGAATTAAATTGGGGAAAAAATTGTAATTCCACATCTCATGACAACTTGTATTCGTTAACAAAGTTAATTTGACTTAGCTGGCTTAGTTAAGTAGAGTTGAGGGTCTAACTAGAGTCATGTAGAGTGTCTCCTACATTATAAGAGCCCTGGTTGAGTTTATTTTGAGTTGTAATTAATTAATTCAGTTCAACTAGTTCCAACTGTTGGAGGAACTAGTGGGAGGTCTAATAGCGTAGTGCTGCATGCAGTGATCAACTAGTAAATTGTGCCTTAGCTGGAAAGGTGAAGAAATGGAAAGGGAAGTCATCGCTTTCCAAATTAGATTTTATTCAAGGTAGCAAGAAGAAGGACATCTCAAAGATTAAATGTTTCCACTGTCACGAGTTTGGATAATATGCCACGAAGTGTCCACACAAGAAGGCCGACATGAAGCCCTTAGGAGGAGCGACAGGTGAAGGTCTTGCTTCAAAATTCGAGCTAGCTTTCACCCTCATTGCTTGCATGGTGACATCGATGATGGGTAGTGTGTGGTATCTGGATAATGGAGCCTCATTCCATATGACCAACAATAAATATTTCTTCAATGACTTGGAGGAGAAGGAGACCTCCATATGCACATCGAAATGGGAGATGATGGGAGGTATAATGCAACCGACATCAGTACTGTTCCCTTTCAGAGGGAGTCTGGTTCTCCTCTCACATTAAAATATGTCATGTATGTCTAGGGTTGAAGAAGAATATGGTTTTAGTTTCCATGTTGGAGGACTGTGGATACGATGTGATATTTAGCAAAGGAAAGCTTTTCCTTCCTCACATAGCCTTAGGACAAGTGAAACGGATTGGGGTTTGGGTGAAGAACCTCTACAAATTGGAGGTAGAAGACTGTGCTACTTTGAGCACAAAAGCAGAGAAGGTGCAAAGTCGAGACATCAATGAGTTGTGGCATAGAATATTGGGTCACTTGCACCGCGAAGCTTTGAAGATCATGCAACAAATTTAAAAGTAAAATTTTATAACTTAACTAATGCATTAAAAGTAAAATTCTCCTAGTTTATGACATATCAAATTCAACAATGAATCCAAAATACGAAAATTTAATTTATACTATTCTCATATTATTGGATAGGAAAGGTATGAATATGGAGTTTTACAATCAGCAAACATATATTAGGTGCATAATCTACTTAGAATTAAATTCGGATATCTACTGAGAGTGATGTGAAGTAACTTCATGCATCATATCATGTAGAAAGATGTTAGAATCAATTGTTTTATTTACAATAGGGAAAGTATCAACATTCCGATACAATGTAAAATTCTTCAAGAATGATTTTTCCAACCAAATTTCATTTGATTGATCAAAATTAAGTTGAAAATATATTGCTAATTGCAAAGAGTTTGTAAAAAAATATAGTAGGTAAAAATGAAAGAATAACTGGTAATAATTATATGGTACAATTGCAAGTGTTGGATTTTGTGGAAGAATATTAAAATCGATGGTAATAGTTATGAAATATAAAGCAAGAAGACAAGGGATAATTATTGGGTGAGATTTCAATTTTTCATTATCTTGATAGATTCTTCAACACTTATTCTTTAAATTCAATCAATTTGAAGAAAATTAATTGGATCAAATAATGTATATTCTTCCACTAATTTATAAAGTAACCATCAATACTAAAATAATAAGAATATCAACATAAACCATTAAATATATGAGATATTGTAGTCATATATAAATTCTTATTAAAAGAAAATAGCATTCTTATTTAGAGAAAATCTTGTGTGAAAACATTATTCTAACCAAGCTTCTAATTTATCATGATATATAGAATGATTAATGTAAAAACATTGGAAGAAATCAACATATGAGTGAGGATTTTGGGTAAAATTGCTATGAAGAATATCTTATGGAAAAATTTTGGTGTGATTTATTTCAAAGATCGTAGCAGGGCCATGAGAACTTGACATTACCATTGGTTGCAATCGAAGTGTCTCATATTCTTGACAGGCCTTTATGAATTCGTAATTGGACCAAATAATGTATACGAGTTATCATCCTTATAAGATAAATTATTATTAATAAGATGATAGCTATTAACATTATTTGTTTGATTCAAGATTTCAATCTAGCCTAGTTCTTTACATAAAGAGAAAGATTCTCCACTGACCATAAATGTAATTGAGTCATTAGAAGATTTCATGAAATGTATTTTCTATAGAAGTTCCTTCTTCCCATATGGAAGGTTGATAAGACTTAGATTCCTACAAAGAGTTGCTGTCATTTTTTTATATGTAAATTAATATAATCTTGCACTTCATTAAATTCCAGCCCTACAAAATGAAAATCTAGTGGATATGAAAATTTTCTTGAGAACTGAAATCATCAAATAAATGATAAGATAATGAATAATAAGTGTGAGATGAAATGAAATGAAAGACAACTTGTGAATGAGAAGTCTTTGTGTTTGATTTAAATTCAGAATTTTGTGTATTCGCTTCTCTTAGAATGAACTCATCAATATCAATGGTATGCTTTACTAAAAAATATGAACACTAAATGTTTTATAAAATGTTGTCATGTTCATAAATAAGAGATACACGTAAGAGGCACATGGAGGGCTCTAGAACCCGATCGCTCTCTGCTAGGGCATCTACTGCTCGCATCTGGGGTTAGGTACATATTCGCTTTCCTTAGCTGACTGTAGCTCTTTGCTGGCACCGTCCATCTTCCATTATTCTGGCACATAGGGCACACATCGAGACACTTCTCTGGGCAACTATAGGTCATCGCGGTTTTTGTGCGGACCTCCTTTCGTTGTCTTTCAACTGAGATGGAGGTGGATATGGTCGACTATTTTGAAGATCCTTATGAATCTGTGCATATTTGGATGGTTTCTCCTCCACAACTGCCGGTCACATCCTCAAACATCTCCCTACAGCTCCCTACGACGTTGGAGAGTGACCCTAGGGTTTTCTTAGTTCCCATATTTTTTGATCCCTGTCCCCGGGCTCAGCATTTTGTGTCGTCGGTTGGTCCTTCATCATCATCGCTGCCGAAATCTGGTTCAACGAACACTTCTTTTTGTTTTCCAAGCTCTGACTATTCTCAATTCTCTCCAGCTTCGTTTCAGTTCTTTGCATCCTGTTTAGACCCGTCCTCATCCTCCTTCTCATCAGATCTCACGAATTTTCCCACCTCTGCGACCCCTTTCCCATCTAACCCACCTGAATTGGGTCCCCATTGCCCTCTTACATCGAATCATTCCACCACTATCCCCACTCCTCTGGTTACCAAGCCTTCCACATCTGGTTTTTTTGAAGGCACTTCACTTTCGCCACCTGATTTTGGAGAAGCACCTAGGGCTAGTACAGGACTAGGTATTGCCTCTGAACCCTCTGTTAACCCACCCTTTGGCAAGCTAGCGAAGACCATTAAGAAGTTCAAAAGAATTAAGGCAAGGAGAAGGAAGATTTACTAACTTTTGGTGATGACCTTGAAATGGGTGATGTTCTCGACATTGCTGATAGGGTATTGGTCGGTCGAGTTCGGGGTCGATCTTATACTACTGCTCAATTGAGACAATGGATTTCGGAAATTTGGGGCTATGTGCTTGATGAAATTACTTTTTATGGTTACTTTATCTTGAGGTTGGTTCGCCCTATGTTTCCAGTGACTTGAATACATCCCCTGGGTCCTATCAAAGTATTGGCACATTGAGCCGGCACCGATATTACTCAAGAGATGGATTCCTCTATTTGACCTGGAATATGAGCATCTGGGGGCTGGCCCAATCTAGGTTCGTCTCTGTGGAATTCCACTTCATTTATGGTCCGAGGACGTCTTTAAGCGAATTGGTAATGCCTTGGGGACCTTTCTGGACTATGATAAATCATACATCATCACTAGGAATATGGCAATGGATCACATCCTAGTGCACTTGGATATGCGAGAAGGTTTGGAGGAAAATTTACAGATTCAATGGAGGAACTCATGTCACATCCAAATACTAGATTACGAGAGGGTACCCTATAGATGTCGTCTGTGCCATAAAATTGGGCACTTATACAATGATTTCCCTCTGCTCGCTTCCATTTTTTATTCTATATCACAGCCAGATCACATTGTAGCGGATATTCCAACAAGCCCACTGGGCAAGAGACCTACAAAGGTTGTTGTTCACCCACCGAAGACATCCTCACAGATGCATGGAATGAGAAAGGAACCTGTTCACCCTTCCTCTCCTCGCATCACCAGATCACTTGAAGCCATTGTTGCCAACACTTCTTGTATTTATTACTCTACTCTTCCTCTTTTTACTGCCTCTATATATGTATCTAATCTTTGTGCATCCATTTCGCATTGCATCTATGCACCCGCATTTGACCACCATCCTATTACTTGCCCCCTGGTATCCTCTCCCCCCACTTTCTCTATTACTCCTCCTATTATCCCTGATGTCCCACACTCTACTCCCTCATCTGAGCCTTCTAATGATTCCCGTTGGAGTCATCCTTACCTCCTCCAATCATTAGTCAAATCCTCATCCAAAGATTGTTGTGGCATTGGTATTGTCCCCTCCTCCATGTCCATCAAAACTCCCCGAGGCAGACATTCCAATATATCCAAGGCTATCATCCAAGCTGGATTGGATGTAGCTCATGGCCGACAATTACCCATTGACAAGGTCCTTAGAGCATTGACCTCTCCCCCCCGGTTCTCCATGAAGTGGTTATCTTTCAATTGTCGTGGGATGGCTAGTCCTACAAAAAAACTAGCCTTTAGAAGACTTCTTGAACTTGAGAAGGTGGATATATTTTACTTACAGGAAACTCTTGCACTTAGTGACCATATCATTCCCTCCCTTGAGTTACTTATCCCTGGTTGGAACTTTCATACACTTGATGTCTGAGGACAATATGGAGGCATTGCATTAGGTTATAACCCTCAGATTGTAAAGCTTCTCAATATTTGGGGGATGGGGGGGGGGGATGGTATCATTGGGGCAAACATATATACCTTCGATATTGGGAGGGAATTATCAATGTCTATGGTCCCTGCATTAATCGGGCTACTTTTTTGGAAAACCTACTCAATACTTCATACATGCAAGCTGATAACATCATCCTTGGAGTTGATCTTAATTTATATATTGGCCATTTGGAATCTTGGGGTCATAATGTCGAATTTGACCCTCTATATGATCCCATCAGTTCACTGTTGGAGGACCATCACTTTATTGATATTCATATGGCTCGGCTTGAACCTACCTAGTGTAATCAAAGGACTAGAGAGGCTATGCTTGCCAGAAGACTGGATCGGTTCCTTGTTAAAGAAGCTATTTTGGGTCATTTATCTCAGTACAGACAATGGGTGGGTTCAAGAGGCTTATCTTATCACTCCACCATATACCTGGAATTCACAAGTGCTGATCGCAAGCCAAAATCCCTTATAAATTCAACTCTACCTGGCTCAAGGATGAGGGGTATACCAATATGGTTACTGATTATTAGAAAGCTCATCCCCCTACTCCCGGACAGACACACACTGAAGCTTTTGCTAAAAAGCTGCTCTGTCTTAAATACAAAATAATCAAATGGGCCAAAGAAAAAAGAGCAAGGGATGACCACGTCCTAAAAGATATCAAAGTAGAACTTGCAAATATGGTTGATAAGTGTTATAGAAATTTTTGGGCATTGCAACCCCAAGCATAAAATTTCCATAAACCAAGGGCTTCTAAGTCCCTAAAAGTGTTGTTCTAACCCCTAAAGGAACAAGGTCAACTTATTACAACTTCTCCCATAAGTTCTCCATGAAAAACTGCTCAGAACTGGTCAAAACAGGGTCATTTCAGCTGCTCCATAGGCAAAGTGCATTGCATCTCACCTAAGTACACTCTGCGGGTGCATTGCATTTCAAAAAGCCCTTCTATGGGGTGCAATGGGCGAGAAGTGACAAATGGCAGTCTCAATCCGCGAGGTGGAGAGGCATGGAATCTTCCAGAAACTTCTCCTGTGACACTTGCCTCTCTGAATTCGACCAAGGATGAGTAAGAGATCATCAATCTCCAAGTGGAAGCAAGAAATATCAGAGGGAAGACACTAATAAAATCACAAGCTGACTCATCTCCCTTACAGATATCTATATATGGACCCCTCATCCCAGAGATCTAGAGGCTGGGATTTTGCATCTTGTAAGGAATTGTTGTTGGTTTCTTGAGACAACATCATAGTGTTGGGTGATCTAAGATTTGTATGAGGTGAAGAAGGGCTTACTTGCTGAGAGGATGATGCTGGGTCAGAACAACTGGTTGTAACTCTCTTGGCTCTTTCTTGATTATCAATAAAAGCTATTCAAGTTTTCCTCCATACTCTTGTGTCATTTATGTTTTATGCATTTGTATGGTAAATTTACATCTGATCCTAGATTGTTTATGATTATAGATCCATGTTCTTGTATAGTGTTATGCTACTTTGATCCTACAGGTACTCTGTGAAGCTGGGTGTACAAGGAAGCAAGTAGCGAAGGACTATCAGGAGAGAGAGGAATCAAACTAGGAGATAAGCGCAAGACAGAGGTTGGTCTCCTTTGTTCTTCTCTCATCTATATTTCATAAAGGAAAAATGAAAGTAGCTTTACTTTGTTTGTTTCTAAGGTAGCTACCACACCTTAGTGGGATAAGTAGTTCTGTGTAGACACTTTTCCCTGTAACAAAATGGCGACTCCGCTGGGGAGCGACTAGGTTGTTTGTTTATCTTCCTTGTTGTTTATTTTATAAACTTATAGACGGAGCCTGAAGTCGAGCCAGGTAGCTTTCGAACTGCATTTTCTATGAAAATTCAAAGTAGATAAATGCCACTTCAGTCAATCTCTGGGATTTGTTTATGAATTAAACAACTGATTTACAAACTCTCTAATTGCCCCTGTGGTAGCTCCAGTAACCTCCTTAGATCTACCCCTGATTGTTGGTTTACTGATTACCATTTGCTCGGCCAAAACCCCTGAACTGAACTGAAAACTGTGACCCAGAACCCAAGCAAAGTCTTGTCTCTGGCCCAGCGCAGGCTCTATTCTGTGAATCTGAAATTCAGCGCACTTCCCGAGTGTAGTAGGTGCACTGCATTTCAAGTTCACTGTGTTACAGGTGTGCTGATCAGACTAGGCATTGTTCCTCAGTTTTGGTTTCTGTGTTCATTCTTTTCAGTTATATTCATGAGTTTTGCTATTTGTAATCAATATATCTCTGTTTGAAACCCCTTTCCTTGCTGATATTCTGCCTCCATTGGCAAAAGAATTGTAAATGTTTTTGTGTATTTGTTGAGTCATTTTCAGTTCTCCTTTGCAAAAAGTAACGTAATTGTACTATCGTTCCTTGATTTGAAAGTGTCGCAAGTGTCGTTTTCAGTCATAGGAGAGAGTTTGGTTGCTCTTGATAGTCGATTACCCTATTACTATTGTATTTGGTCTGAATTTGTAGTTTTTCTAGTGTCGAAAGAAAGTATTCATTTCCGAATCGTAAAGTGTTGTGATTGTCTCCATTTTTGATTTTGAAAAGAAACTTGTTAGTAATTGTCACTTGAAAAGTAATTCAGATTTGCGCATTAGCTTTCTTTTTATCATTCACATACTAAGAAAGCTGAAAAAAAATATATGCATGTGCATTTGCATTTAGACTGTTTGATTGGTTTGATTTAGGACAGTGCATTTAGTGTGTGCTCTTTGCTCTTTGTGAAAGAATATTGTCTCTCTTTCCTTAGTAGCTAGGATTTTCATTGCACAAAGAAGATAAAAGACTGTTTATCATCTTAGATTTCATTTTAGGAATTGTACATCTACATCTCGCGGTGAACTTGAAAGAAAAATTTCTTAAGCAAGATCAACTATAAAATAAATTTAATGAATCTAACAACGCTTTGGAACCTAACGCACAACATCTAGAAGTCTAGGCTAGAGACGTATTCTAGCGTCGTAAAGCCTGGTAACTGTTGTTGTCACTGATGGTTGGGTGATTCCTATACTTTGAGACGATAAGTGCCAGTACGGACTTGTGCTCCCACGTACCGTCGAGTATATTTTGGGAGACCACAATAGGCTTAATCCTTTATCCATAGGAAGCCGTGTCTGCCGCCCTATCGATCGCAATGCACTGAACACAACATTCGGGAAGATTGACTGCCGTACCGTAAAAAGTATTCTGCAGTTTTGCGATTGGTTTGGTAATCCCTATGCCTAGATTTCTAGAGCAGTCCCTTTCATTCCTTTTCAGACTCCTTAACGGAAAAGGTCCATCTGAGCACTTGTCACTTCAGGCTCATTAAAAATCGAAGGCGACTAGAGTCATCTTTTGTTTTTTCTCGACTCTTTAAAATTGAAAAAACAAGTTGTGTCAAAGCGTCTAAAATTTATTTTAAATGGAATAATCATCACCCTTTCCTACGTTGATCTTAGGTTGAGAAAATGGAATCCACCAACCAAGGAATTCCCCTTGGAGGAAATCCTATTCCCTTCTCCTCTTGGGGAGTTGTTGGTGCACCCCATATGGCAACATTGTCGCTTCCAGGATTGACAATCGGCTTGCCCGTATGGCTCTTCTCAACCTCTGTCATTCAGAACACCACAATTCCTGAACAATCAAGTCAACAACTAGACGAATCCAGAGTTACCCACCAACTTTCTACTTCCTCCAATTCTTCCTCTCCTCCTTCCTCTTCGCTTGATGGGGCTAGTAAAGCCAAAAATCAAGTACCTGAGAACAAGAAGGAAAAGAAGAAGAAAGAGAAGAAGAAGAAGGAGCCAAAAGCGAAAGGGGGAAACCAAGCGTCGTCTAGCGAAAATCCACACACTACACCGACCAGGCCTAAGTCGCCATGTGTCATTTGCAAAGGAGACCACTATCATCGAGATTGTCCCTGTATCCCTCAGATCTTAAGGGACTGGTCTCCTCGTTTGCAAAACTCGGTGTCGTCAACCTCTGATGATCATGTTGAAAACACACCATTGACTAGTGAAAGTGAAGCCCTTCTTAGACGAGGCTAAAAGAGTTTTGGACGATCGTCCGGTTTCACCGTTACGACTTCCTCCTGGATATAAAAAACTCTTGCCGAGTCTGTCACTAGTTGAAAATCCGGCTGACCCGCCCAGGTGGTCAGCTGAAGCGTCTATCATTGAAGACAAACCATCTGAACCCATACCAGACGAAATTCAAAAGGTTGAGGTGGCAGTTGACCCGGTCTTGCCTTCAGAGGTTCCATCTTCAGATGATACAGTCACAGAAGAGAATAAGGATGACACCATCCAAATTCTTTTCGTAAGCACAGACTTCGATGAACATGGGGGAAATTTACCCATTCCTTTACCGCAGGAAGGAAGTTCGTCAGAATCATACCCGACCATCTATTCGGTCCCACCTCCAAGCAACCTAGTTGTTTCCTTCGACTGGAATCAACTAGGCAGACCCCATTTACTGGCTAGTGTACCATTCCGAATTATTGCTCAAGTATATAGAATGGTTATGGCTGTTACCATCATAGATGAAGGGGCTTCTGTGAGTATCCTTTCCTCGACTGCTTGGAAAGTGCTTGGTTCGCCATCGCTTTTTCCTGAGATGAGAAATCTAACAGGCTTTGACAAAGGAACTAGTCGACCGTTAGGGATCCTTCCCAATGTGCCCATAACATTGAGAGGGAAAACCATTCATATGAACGTAATGGTAGTCCAAGGACCCCTGGATTATAATATACTCCTTGGATGAGACTATATTTATTGCATGGGAGCCATTGTCTCATCACTCTTTAGAGTAATGTGTTTTCCGCACGAAGGAAGAGTGGTCAAGCTCGTAGACCAGCTTTCATTTCCCAGATAACACATAGCAAATAGTCATATACCATCCCTAAATGGTCTTTTCACACAAAGAATGTCTCATCAATCTCTAGTCCATCCACCTGATGAGCGCGAGTGATTCAGGGGACATGATTCAAACCTAGGGGGCATGCACCCTGGTCTGCTTCGGCAGGAAAACTTCGGGTATAGGGTAGGTTTCCGCGAGAGATATATGACTAGTCTGTACTCCTGTCCATGATTGGAAAAGGGGGTTAGACTGGAATAAGATTCCCTCATCAAAGTTATTTGAGTGGATTGTCTCATCTTTTTCTATTTCGGTAGACATCACCGAAGAAGTGTTTTGTTTGCGGTGTGAATAGAACAATCTTTGGTAACCTGAAAGAGGTAGACCTTTCCTGATAAAACAAATGTTTTGTCGGTAGAATGAAAGGTGACCTTGAAGCTTTATTTTATACCTGGGGGCATGCAAACCTTTTGGCATGCAAGCGAAGAGCGACCATTTATTTTTTAAATTTGTAGGTCCTCTAACCCTTTAAACTCGTAGGATTGGTCGTTTCCTAACTTGCATAAAGAAAGGATGTGGGGAAAAACTCTAAAAATTGTCGTTTTCATATATGAGACATTCTTATTTTACGACTGGATTAATTGAGCAGTTTTAGCACATAGTTCAAGCTCGTTAAAAAATAAACATAAGTCATGAGCAAATGTTTCTCCCCGCATTTAAGCTCATTAAAAAATGAACTATTTCCCACAAATAACCATCGTCAATGTAGTACTTCAGCCTTTAAAGCCTTGGTCGTGTTCTCATCATCACCTCCACTCTGTATTGGCCGATCATTCACCTCCATTTGATTGTTTACCCCTTTTGAGGAACAGCTGCGAAGAGTGATCCCACTAGCCATCCTTGTAACACTGTCATGATTGGAAAATTCCAAACCTTACCTGGAATCAGCTGCTACCCTATTTTTATCACTCTTTCCTCAAAAAACGAGTCTCCTTTAAGCTCTTTTGAATTGACTCATAAAATATGAAAAGATTGCCGAGCCATTGGCCTCTCCAGCTCGTTAAAGGGACCAGAAGTGCTATCCCTCCTTTATATTTTAATCTTTTTGGACCTGAGGGATTATTACACAAAAAGATCGAGCACTTGTTTTATTCGGCTCGTTAAAAGTATCGAAAGTTCATCCCTTCTGTATTGTTTTATACTTTTTCAGACTTAAGGGATTAGATGACGAAAAAGGAATTTTGGAGTTTCCTTTACGTCCCTTTTCAGACTCTCTAAAAATGAAAAGGACCGAGTTATCTTTGTCGTTAAACTCGTTAAAACCTAATAGCGACAAACTTGTCGATAGCAGACAAGAATGAGTTTCACTATCGCTAGGCTCGTTGAAACATAGCAATGGGTTTGCCCGAAGGGAAAATTATAGAACAAGCATATTTTATCCTCCTCAAGCTTGACAAAAATAAAGAGGTACTGGTCAGCAATGACTGGGGAAAAATTGGGAAGAAAACTTGAAGAAACTTTGTTGGTAGCAAGTCGCTCTTGAACATGACACTTTCACTCTGCATCCAAGTCGGGTTGGGTTGTTTCATTCACCGGTCACATCACCATGGTCCCATCACACCATCCACATTTGGGGTTAATGCTACCAATCCATCACGTCAGTGTCGCCGATATGTTCAAGAGAAGTCATTCAGAGAATTCACCTGTGTCTCACCCGCTGCAATACATTTACACTCCATTCTTTCATGACCGCCACCCTGAACCTTATATCACCAGATCGTTTTCACCTCCATTAAAATCATTTTCTCCGTTCCGTGTCATTGATGTGGGATTCATTAAGGCCCTCCTATGATGGATCGATTCTTGTCGACATCAACTCATTATCAAAGAAGTCGATCTAGGAACACCCCGTTCAGTACTTTGAAGCTTGCATGCCTCAATGGCAATTTTCTCACTTCCGGCGACAGGTTTACATCAATGACCTTCGACCGAAAGATTTTACGTGGTGTTCGATGCCAAGTCCTTTATTTACACCATGTGAATTGTACTACAGTACCTTGAGGGTCATTATCATTATCGGTGATTCCTCTTGCACCTGTTAACAGCTTACATCATTGGCTGGTAATCAGGCGATGTCTTTCCATGTTCGACTCCAGAACATCTCTCACATGGATAGACTTGTACTTCAAGTGAAGATCGAACGAGATTGAAGACCCCGGATCTAGTTTCATCCATCCGGGCTGCGATATATATTCAGGGAAATAAAGACATCAAATGTACATCATTGCTGCACAGATAATCATCTATTCAAAGGGATGATGGCTCTACCAGAATCATCAGTCTACACTCAGACAATTGTCTGTCCTATGTACATGAAAATGAATTTATAAAGCTGAGCATGGGAATGCCCGCCTCAGCTAGATCATGAAAATATTATGAAGATAATGTATTGTATTGTATTGTATCTTATTACAGGTCTCCTCCCATCTTGAAAGAACTTCGGATCCTCATAATAAAGCATTTCACTCGGCATCAAAAGATTAACGACCTCATGCTTTAGGGGGCAAATGTTATAGACATTTTTGGGCACTGCAACCCCAAGCATAAAATGTCCATAAACCAAGGGCCCCTAAGTCCCTAAAAGTGTTGTTCTAACCCCTAAAGGAACAAGGTCAACTGATTACAACTTCTCCCAGAAGTTCTCCATGAAAAACTGCTCAGAACTGGTCAAAACAGGATCATTTCAGCTGCTCCATAGGCAAAGTGCGTTGCATCTCATCTAAGTACACTCTGTGGGTGCGTTGCATTTCAAAAATCCCTTCTATGGGGTGCAATGGGCGAGAAGTGACAAGTGGCAGTGTCAATCCGTGAGGTGGAGAGGCATGGAATCTTCCAGAAACTTCTCCTGTGACACTTGCCTCTCTGAATTCGACCAAGGATGAGTAAGAGATCATCAATCTCCAAGTGGAAGAAAGAACTATCAGAGGGAAGACACTAATAAAATCACAAGCTGACTCATCTCCCTTACAGATATCTATATATGGATCCCTCATCCCAGAGATCTAGAGGCTGGAATTTTTCATCTTGTAAGGAATTGCTGTTGGTTTCTTGAGACAACATCATAGTGTTGGGTGATCTAAGCTTTGTGTTACACAACAATTTGTCACCATTTGTCACCGTCCCTGTTACCCCTCATCCGCACACTGGAGGACTCATTCTGGGACCTGTGAGAAGTGACATGACCTGAAACCACTTGCATCATATTCCTCTAAGTATGAGCTTCATATGCCCTGAAGACATCTCCTGCAAAATACCCATGAAAACATCTCTTTTTGCATTAGCGCGGGTCCACAGTTCACTGCCCGCGCCAATGAGGGAAATCCTCTAAAGAGAGTGTGCCATTGGCACTTTGTCTCAGAGTCGCACTCGCGCCAACCGAATTGAGTAAAGTTTTCAACGAACAAGCTTCCGAAGGTTCTCCTTAACCCATTCACCAACTGAATCTATGTTGAGCTAGGATGGTGTGGCTTCGAATCTCCATAGAAGGGAAGTGGTTTGCCACCTTTCATGGAAGTTTCCAAATGATAAAGCCAATCCCATGAATAATGTGGTTGATCCTATCTCTTTCCTCTCTATCTATAAAAGCTTGCCTCTATGCCTTGAGCAAGCTAGTTCTAGTTCCAGTTCTAGTCAGTAGTTCCAGCATAGTGATAGAGAATACCAGGTTTCAAGAGTTTGAATCTGCAAGAGCCTTCTTTGCACCCATAAGGCCAAATCTAAGTAAGGAGATTCTTGTCACCCAAAGAGAGAGAGGATTTTTCCCCATCCCAACAAGCTTTGCAAGACTTGTGTAGCTGACTACCCAACCAAAGGAGGATTTGACGTCAGAACAATGGTTGTATTCTTCTTTGTTATTTATCAATAATAGATGACTATCATTATGGTTCCACTCTCATTGTCTTATGTTTGATGTTGAGTTATATCTTTTCTGACTGATATATAATTGCATCTACTAGATTTTATGCTTGTATTCGTGTTATTCTTTGCATGTGTAGGTGTCCAATCACGGAGATAGTGGGGATCATGACCGGCTGAGGCAAAGGAACAAGAGCGATGTCTCTTCTACGAAAATTAGCGTTGGAATCCAAGTAGGTTCTCACCATCCACTTTTTATTTGCAATTAGGAACTTGCGTGATAGCATTGTGTGATTGTTGCTAGACCCGGTCTGGGCTAGTAGGGATCGTCTCTATCCGCAGAGAGGATTTACCTCCACAACAATTTGGCGACTCCACTGGGGAGTCTTGTCTCTTTGGCTTCTTGTTTGATTGCTTAGATAGCTTTCTGGGTCAGATTTCTTGCTGTCTCTTGCTTCCAGGTCTACCTGGATACTGTTTTCAAGCCCTGGATTGCTTGTTTTCGTTTTGATTTAGCAAACTTGATTAGCGTGATTTTTAGCCTTACAGTCACACCAATTGGCGCAAGTTTCTCAAAGACAACCCGCACCAATCCCCTAAAAGCGCGAGTTGCAGCCTGACAGTCGCGCCAGGCCTGTCAACTTTTCCAGTTTGCTTGTTTTCGAGCCCTCTGAGCTTGGATTGGTATCTTGCCATGTCTTTTTCAATTACTGGAGTGTGTTTGATCCTTGTTTGACTGGTTTTAGACCTCCATCCTTCGGTTGTTTGCCTCTTTCTATCGATTTCGCATTTTGGCCCTAGGGCATCTAGTGGCTTTGTGCATCGAGCCTTCCGTAGGAGTCTTGGGTTATTTGACCGTCCAGTCGACTTTGTGATTACTTTTGCACTTGCTCAGTAGTTGTCAAAACCTTTTATTGATATTCAAGTGATTTGTTTCTTTTCCGCTTGGATTTTCGCTTGAGTTTGTTTGGGCTTAGATTACATAGCTCATAGAGGTCTTTGTGTTTTCCTCTTGGTTTGAAGGACTATCTTGGTGTTTTGGGGATTTGATTGTATTCTCATTGAGAGAAATTTGTCTCTTTTGCTCGGTGTTATTATCTCTCAAAATTTGTTTAGTGCACTTTGCCATTGAAAAGAAAACGAACAATCTCTTTTGCGTTGAATTAGCTAATTGAAATTAGAAGCTTTTCATTGATTAGTGATTTAAAACAAGGAAAAAGTTTCATTTATTGCCATTAGCTGCATTAGAGTGGTTTTTGATTGTTTGTAGTCATTTTGTTTGTTTGAAAAATTCTCAACTCTCTCGTAGTTAGCATTCATCAAACGAAATGATATTCTTTGGCATATAGTTTGCATTTAGGGAATTGTGAGAGATTACATACAGTAGGACCTGGAAATTGAAACTTAACTAAAGATCAACCATAAAATGAACTGAATGAACTTAAAAATGCATTAGAACATAATGCTCACTGATTAGAGGTCTAGGCTAGAGACGTGCTCCGGCGTCGTTAAACCTAGTAACTGGTGTTTCACATTACGGTTGGGCGATTCCTCCTTTTGTGACTCGATAGTGGTCTAGCACGGACTTGAGCTCCCACGTACCGTCGCGTATATAGGGGAGACCCCACTAGGTTATCATCCTTTATCCACAGGAAGCCGTGTCTACCACCTTACAAGCCGTAACGCATCGAACACAGCATTTGGGAAGATTGACTGCCGTACAGGAAGTCCTTGGTTTTCATATGACTACCAAGGTGTATATGCAGTTTTACAGATTTGTTTGGTAAACCCTTTTGCCTAGTTCTCCAGAGTTGTCACTTTTGATCCTTTTTAGACTCCTTAAAAGAAAAGGCTCACTTGAGCAGTTTGTCACTTTGGGCTCACAAAACATTCGAAGGTGACTAGAGTCACCTTTTTGTCCTTTTCTCGACTCTTAAAACATGAAAAGGTCAAGTTGTGTCTTTGTGTCTTAAAATTAATTTGGCCACGATTAACATTACTTGGTTAGATCTTGTGTGCGTTAGTTTGAGTAGGGTCCTTTATTGTTAGATTCCCTTAGGTCTTGTTTGAAGTTTATCATCCTGGCTGAACCATCGACTCCCGACCTGAGTGATCAAGTGTCTCCGTCTTCCATTGCTTCTGAGGTACCGATTGTGAGTGATACTCTTCCTGTTATTTCGAGTATCCAACCGATCAACTCTCGAGCCCCAGGCGACGAGGATTACGAAATCAATTGGAACCCCATCTGGGAGCCTGACGAGGATGATATTCCTTTTACCCCCCCTAGTGTTTCGTCTCCAATGTCTACCTCTCACATGGATGAGACATCTCCTAGAGTAAGTGAGACACCTGTTTTTTCGAATATCGACACTCCTATCCTAGCTACTTCTCCGCTCCCCCTACGCTACAAGTCATTGAGGGATAAAGTAAGTGCCAAGATCCTTGCTTCGAGTATGTGGGACCCCCACATCACCCCCACCTCGGGACCTTTCGTTTCACAAGTCCACACTACACCTGTCACTTTAGTTCCGATGAATCTGACTGTTTGTGTAGCACATTCAACTCTGGTTGTTAGTGTCATTATAGCATCTTCAGCTTTGAACACTGGTGCTGGTCCCCCTCACGGTCAAGTGAGCAGCCGCCAGCCGGCACACACACCTAAAGTTATCCATCCTGCACAAAGTGCACCACCCTCTTCTGGTCCCGTCCCAGGAGGGGGGCCATATGATGCCTATGGACAAGCTATTCAGGATCCGAATGCGCAAGGTCCATTTTATTATTACGATTCTATTGGTCAATACCTTCAGCTTTCTCAACCCTTGCCTACTCAACCTATTGTTGAGGTTTCGATACCATTATCCGTTACTTGGAACACCACCACTTTCCATGGGGGCCAAGTAAGGCCTGCACAGCCACAGGGACCGCCTAACCAAGGCCAGCCATCTTATGTGAAAAACCCCCAAGGGCAGCAATATTACGGCCAGTCTTACCCAGGATAACCTGGGGGCCTACAAGGACAACCCTATCAGGGACAACCTTCGGCCGCTGGTGGTCCATCTTTTACTTATCTGACTCAACCTTCTGGTTATCCAAGGCAACCTAGTACCCAGCAAGGTTACCCGTCTGGACAACCAGGACAACCTTACATCCAACAAGGTCAACCTGGTATCCAGCAAGGTTATCCCTCTGGACAAGCAGGACAAACTTATATTCAACAAGGTCAACCGACAGTCCAACAGGGGTACCCTTCTGGGCAAGGGGGGGCAGCCTTACGTACATCAGGGCTAACCCACTTCCCAGCCTAGTCATCCTTCTGGGCAAGGGGGTCAACCTTTTGCACAACAGGGCCAACCCACTGCCTAGCCTAGTCATCCCTCTAGACAGGCTGGCCAACCTCAAGGTCAACCGACCGTCCAGCCCGCTCAACCATCTGTTCCGCAAGGACAACCCTTGGTTGCTCAAGGACAACCTGGTACCTAGCAAGCTCATCCTTCTGGGCAAACAGGTCCGTCCCAAACCCAACCAGGCCAACCTTCCGGCCATATGGTCCAAGCTCAACCTGTTCAAGGACATCCTTCTGGGCCCCAAACTCAAATTGGTTATCAAATGCAAGGTGGGCCACGACCCAACCTTCTTACCAAGCGCAGCCTTCTTATCAGGTTCAATATGGAGCTCAGCAAACGCATGGCTACCAGCAACCCCAGGGGCAAACTCAATTTACCCCTTATCAAAATTATCAACAAATGCAGGTCACTCCTTACCAGAATTATCAGCAACAATACGTTGCACCTGCAGGTCAAGTTGCTAATCCATGGGGTGCTGGGGGGCAGACCCAAGGTCAACTATCTGCTTATGGACATAATCCTTATGGACATAATCCATATGGACAGAATCCTTATGGACAGAATCCATATGGACAGAACCCCTATGGGAAAAATCCATATGGGCAGAACCCTTATGGGCCAGGCCCATCCGGACAAAGTCCATGGGGGAAACCACCACCTGGTTGGAACCCTGGTACTACCTCTCTTCCATAGCCACAAATGTCCTTTAACCCTCAGTTTCCTTTCTTAGCGACGTTGGAACTCCCAGATGTGTCCAAGTTGATGAATGATCCCATTCTTCATAATCCATATTGGCCACCAGTTCCAACTAAAATACCCGGTGATTGCCCAAAATTCGATGGCAAAGCTGGTGAAGACCCTCAAGCCCATGTCATGACCTATCACCTTTGGTGCTCATCCAATTCATGGCTTGATGACTCCATCCGGCTCCGCCTCTTTCAAAGGACTCCCACCGGCTCAGCCGCTAAGTGGTATATTGAGTTGAATCGCGGAACATTTCAAGATTTCAACTCGCTGGCTATGGCATTCCTAACTCATTTTCAGTTACCCATTCGGTATGAGACAGGGACACATCTCCTTACGTCTCCCAAACAGGACACGGCCACGCATATATCCAATCATATACATGAATGGAGACGGCGTCATTGCTTGATCAAGTTCTGGATTCCTGATCAGCTCCTAATCGATTGGTTCACGAACTCCTTTGTCCCTGCAATCGCGCGAGACATTGCCATGGGAGCTTGTGTAACTGAAGAGCAAGCTATCGCGCGTGCTCAGTACCTCGACTTAGTTTATTCTCAGTCAGGTACTTTATATGATTATTGCCAGACGCCTCGAGACCTGGAACATCCAAAGCTCCGCCAAAACCATATGTTGACGGTGTTATTGGCTCTGTAAACGCATCTTCAAAGAAATCATCCGCGAACCTTGGGAAGCAAAAAAAAATGCTTCTAATGGAAACACTTCTCAGGGTCAATCTAATTCTGGAAACACTTCCGAGGTTAACGCCGTCCAGTCCACCACAGCGGATAAATCCTCGAAAGGGAAAAAGAAAGGGAAAGCCAAGAATAAATCTGAACAACCCAAACAGGACTCCCCTAAACCTCCACCCGAGGAAGGAGCCAAACGTAAACCTAAGTATCCTTGTCTTAACTGTGATGAGGATCACTACACTAAAGACTGCCCTAGGCGGTCCGAAGTTAGTCGATTGTTGAAAGGTGCTCCTGGGACTCCTGCTGTGCTTAAAGAACCTTTCCCTTCAGAGCAAACTCAAATGGTGGTAGATCCATCGCAACCCTCTTCTTCATTCGGCTCTCAAGTATTTATGGCTGGGACGATTCCCATCCATGTCACTACTCGAGCAAAAGAATATCCATCTCATGCCGGGAAAGAGCCAGAGGTCCCCTCCAGCGCTCCTCCGTCCAGTTTTGGTCCACTCCACATCGAAAGACCTAGCACTGAGACGACTATCCGACCCCCTCCAAAAGGTGTACTCCGGAAGTCTTCTTACAACCCTAATGCTCGTGCTGCCCAGCACTACAACATCGTTGAGGACTTAGCTCAGGCTCCGTCTGCTATGTCCGCTTTAGAAGTGCTCCAGAGTTGCCCCTTCCAGAGGAAGTCCTTGCTATCGGCCATCGGTGGCATAGACCCGGCTGACTCGGATTTGATTTCTTTTGATCTCGAGGGCTATACACTGAGACTGCCTCACCAAATCGCTTTCCTTATACAGGTCATCATCAATGGTAAAACGATTCATCGTACAGTCATTGATGAGGGTGCCTCAACTTGCATCATGTCTGTCGCCTACTGGAAAGCTATTGGTTCTCCAACACTAAGCCAGTCTCCTACGATATTAGAAGCCTTTGATGGAAGAGAGTCCTGTCCTTATGGTATCCTCCAACGGTTGCCCATCTCCTTGGAAGGGAAGATGGTAGAAGTGGAGGTCGAAATTGTTGACGCTAATCTTACCTACAACCTCCTCCTCGGACGTAGCTGGACATACGCCATGCAAGCCATGGCTTCCTCCCTTTTCCGTGTCATTCGTTTCCCTCATCAGGGGAAGATTGTCACGGTAGACCAGCTCTCCTTCTTCACCTCCTCTTCTGAAGGCAATGTGCCTTTCCTGGAGCATACCTCCAAATCATTCGAGAGTGTGGGAGCCGGACTTCTTAAAGACCCTGCCCTGATGGTTGTCTTTCCCCTCCCACCTCCTAATCTCGCTCCAATTAATATGATTTCCATGCGCTCTGATCCGTGGGTCCTTCCTCCCGCTAATCAGATAGAATCCTGGGGCGATATGATGCCGTTGAGTCTTGCCGAGCTCAACTACGTCGAAATCGTTGCTGCATCGGCTCCCCTCCCAAACCTGCTCCTCTGAGCGGTGTTCCAGACTCGTATGATCATTTCCCTTGGCTTGGAGATGATGCTACTTCAGATCCATTTAAGGAAATATTTCCTTCCGATGAAGCCATCATAGAGACCATGTCTCTTGAGGAACCTCCTTGGTCAGATCATCACCACCGTTCCTCATTTCTCCCTGCCCAGCAGGAAATGATCGCCTGTCTTGAACGGTTTGCTTTGTGTATCCCATTTCAGCCCCTTCAAACACCCATTCAAATTTATCAAGTGTCTTCTAAAGGCAATATGGGAAACATTACGCAGACCCAACCCATCAACATCTCTGTGGAACTGGGATTGTTGAGCATATTCATATTGGAGTCACTTTTACCCCCGAGGATAGTTCTTTTACCTGTGTCAACCTCGTTAAAATAATGAAACAAGAGCTCGTGCAATTCAAGCGCAATAACAGTAATGTCAACCTTCACTCCATTTTCAATGGACTGAAGCTTGGGGGGCATGTACCTCGAATTGAGACACCATGCTGGGGGGCATGCCCATTCCTTTATTCTCAAGCATAGTTTGCATGTATGTGAGTTCTTTTAAGCTTGCATAAAAAATAAAATCATCTTCAAGCATAGTTTGCATATGTGAATATCATGTGTGTTTTCAAGCTTGTGTAAAAATAAAATATACGTGCGTGTAAATACATTTCACAATGGGTTGTTTGTTACGCAACTGATACATTGGATTACATTTTGTGTCAAATATTCGCATAGCATATAACACATCATCACATGTGAAAGATCCATCTAAACCATATGCACATGTATATATATATATGTGTGTGTGTGTGTGTGTGTGTGTGTGTGTGTGTGTGTGTGTGTGTGTGTCGCAAAGTTTTGCACCGTGTGCATTACATAGTCCAAAAAATAATACATGTTCATCCTGATACATCCTGGGATGACATGTCCCTCAAAAAATATGCATAAAAAAAGCCTATAAGTCTATTCGCGGTGGTGCTCATGATAGCACATCACCGCGCGTACCAAGCATCTCAACAGACGATGGATGCGAGTTGGCACCCCCACTATGTGCCTCTGGTATGCAAAAGGCACATCCGCCAATCTAGCGTAACCCGGAATCCCTTGGGTGAGTCCCTCGAGATTCTGCACCAACTCTTCCCCCAGGGCACCCCTTGCCTGAGGGTCAACTGTGGGTTGGCCCCTCTGCGCTATAGGAGACAAGCCGGTTGGTCGCTCTGGGCCCACATCTGCATATACATACAACTGTCATCAGAACATGCATGTATTGACAAAAAAAAATGAAAATACATAAAACATAAAAAAAACGAAGAGATCATACCTAACTCCTCTTCCCATTCCTCTCCCTCTGGCAGTGGGAGGTCTGGATCCCCCATGAAATTGGTTCCCGCGTATGGCCAATCCTCTACCACGATCAGCTGACGGCGAAGCCATATGAAGAACTCGGGCCGCCAATACATCTGCTAGCCCCCTCCTCCTCTGGGCATCAACGCTGCCCAGCGAGCCATCCTAGGCTCTCATGGCAATGGGTCCGCCACTACATCTCCCTGGATCTGAAAGAGGGGTAATTGTTCCAAGAAGAATGACACCACAATCGAGCCATACCCGAACTGTTTCACTCCCCCGCGCTTACATTTTGTAAGCTGCCTTTTGATATTTGTAGTCACTGCTGTAGCCTAGTCAAAAATGGTGGGGCTGAGGCATTCTGTCGTTAGTAATAGATGATTCTTGCTCGCCTCATGGGGCGCTTGTACCCCAGCTGCACGCGTGATGGTGAACAGTATCACCTTAAGAACCAAGTCATGGATGGTGGCGATATCCACCTTCGCACTTTTTCCCAAATTGTGCCTCCGGACACAATCTGGCCTTCACCTCACCTATTTTCTCTCCGGAAGGTCTGCTTCCGGTCAAAATAGGGCTCGCCCCTCTCCATGACAGCCCAGTAATGAAGTACACATCATATACATCCAGCTCTAAGGTTTGATCCCGTAAGCGAAATACTTGGTCATCAACATCACAAGCATCCACTATGAACTGCAATAACTCAGGTTGAGCAGTTTGTCACTTCGGGCTCACAAAACATTCGAAGGCGACTAGAGTCACCTTTTTGTCCTTTTCTCGACTCTTAAAACATGAAAAGGTCAAGTTGTGTCTTTGTGTCTTAAAATTTATTTGGCCACGATTAACATTACCTGGTTAGATCTTGTGTGCGTTAGTTTGAGTAGGGTCCTTTATTGTTAGATTCCCTTAGGTCTTGTTTGAAGTTTATCATCCTAGCTGAACCATCGACTCCCGTTCCGAGTGATCAAGGGTCTCCGTCTTCCGTTGCTTCTGAGGTACCGGTTGTGAGTGATACTCTTCCTGTTATTCCGAGTATCCAACCGATCAACTCTCGAGCCCCAGGGGACGAGGATTACGAAATCAATTGGAACCCCATCTGGGAGCCTGACGAGGATGATATTCCTTTTACCCCCCCTAGTGTTTCGTCTCCAATGTCTACCTCTCACATGGATGAGACATCCCCTAGAGTAAGTGAGACACCTGTTTTGTCGAATATCGACACTCCTATCCTAGCTACTTCTCCGCTCCCCCTACGCTACAAGTCGTTGAGGGATAAAGTAAGTGCCAGGATCCTTGCTTCGAGTATGTGGGACCCCCACATCACCCCCACCTAGGGATCTTTCGTTTCACAAGTCCACACTACACCTGTCACTTTAGTTCCGATGAATCTGACTGTTTGTGTAGCACATTCAACTCCGGTTGTTAGTGTCATTATAGCGTCTTCAGCTTTGAACACTGGTGCTGGTCCCCCTCACGGTCAAGTGAGCAGCCGCCAGCCGGCACACACACCTAAAGTTATCCATCCTGCACAAAGTGCACCACCCTCTTCTGGTCCCGTCCCAGGAGGGGGGCCATATGATGCCTATGGACAAGCTGTTCAGGATCCGAATGCGCAAGGTCCATTTTATTATTACGATTCTGCTGGTCAATACCTTCAGCTTTCTCAACCCTTGCCTACTCAACCTATTGTTGAGGTTTCGATACCATTATCCGTTACTTGGAACACCACCACTTTCCATGGGGGCCAAGTAAGGCCTGCACAGCCACAGGGACCGCCTAACCAAGGCCAGCCATCTTATGTGCAAAACCCCCAAGGGCAGCAATATTATGGCCAGTCTTACCCAGGATAACCTGGGGGCCTACAAGGACAACCCTATCAGGGACAACCTTCGGCCGCTGGTGGTCCATCTTTTACTTATCTGACTCAACCTTCTGGTTATCCAAGGCAACCTGGTACCCAACAAGGTTACCCGTCTGGACAACCAGGACAACCTTACATCCAACAAGGTCAACCTGGTATCCAGCAAGGTTATCCCTCTGGACAAGCAGGACAAACTTATATTCAACAAGGTCAACCGACAGTCCAACAGGGGTACCCTTCTGGGCCAGGGGGGGCAGCCTTACGTACATCAGGGCCAACCCACTTCCCAGCCTAGTCATCCTTCTGGGCAAGGGGGTCAACCTTTTGCACAACAGGGCCAACCCACTGCCTAGCCTAGTCATCCCTCTAGACAGGCTGGCCAACCTCAAGGTCAACCGACCGTCCAGCCCGCTCAACCATCTGTTCCGCAAGGACAACCCTTGGTTGCTCAAGGACAACCTGGTACCTAGCAAGCTCATCCTTCTGGGCAAACAGGTCCGTCCCAAACCCAACCAGGCCAACCTTCCGGCCAGATGGTCCAAGCTCAACCTGTTCAAGGACATCCTTCTGGGCCCCAAACTCAAATTGGTTATCAAATGCAAGGTGGGCCACGACCCAACCTTCTTACCAAGCGCAGCCTTCTTATCAGGTTCAATATGGAGCTCAGCAAACGCATGGCTACCAGCAACCCCAGGGGCAAACTCAATTTACCCCTTATCAAAATTATCAACAAATGCAGGTCACTCCTTACCAGAATTATCAGCAACAATACGTTGCACCTGCAGGTCAAGTTGCTAATCCATGGGGTGCTGGGGGGCAGACCCAAGGTCAACTATCTGCTTATGGACAGAATCCTTATGGACATAATCCATATGGACAGAATCCTTATGGACAGAATCCATATGGACAGAACCCCTATGGGAAAAATCCATATGGGCAGAACCCTTATGGGCCAGGCCCATCCGGACAAAGTCCATGGGGGAAACCACCACCTGGTTGGAACCCTGGTACTACCTCTCTTCCATAGCCACAAATGTCCTTTAACCCTCAGTTTCCTTTCTTAGCGACGTTGGAACTCCCAGATGTGTCCAAGTTGATGAATGATCCCATTCTTCATAATCCATATTGGCCACCAGTTCTAACTAAAATACCCGGTGATTGCCCAAAATTCGATGGCAAAGCTGGTGAAGACCCTCAAGCCCATGTCATGACCTATCACCTTTGGTGCTCATCCAATTCATGGCTTGATGACTCCATCCGGCTCCGCCTCTTTCAAAGGACTCCCACCGGCTCAGCCGCTAAGTGGTATATTGAGTTGAATCGCGGAACATTTCAAGATTTCAACTCGCTGGCTATGGCATTCCTAACTCATTTTAAGTTACCCATTCGGTATGAGACAGGGACACATCTCCTTACATCTCCCAAACAGGACACGGCCACGCATATATCCAATCATATACATGAATGGAGACGACGTCATTGCTTGATCAAGTTCTGGATTCCTGATCAGCTCCTAATCGATTGGTTCACGACCTCCTTTGTCCCTGCAATCGCGCGAGACATTGCCATGGGAGCTTGTGTAACTGAAGAGCAAGCTATCGCGCGTGCTCAGTACCTCGACTTAGTTTATTCTCAGTCAGGTACTTTATATGATTATTGCCAGACGCCTCGAGACCTGGAACATCCAAAGCTCCGCCAAAACCATATGTTGACGGTGTTATTGGCTCTGTAAACGCATCTTCAAAGAAATCATCCGCGAACCTTGGGAAGCAAAAAAAAATGCTTCTAATGGAAACACTTCTCAGGGTCAATCTAATTCTGGAAACACTTCCGAGGTTAACGCCGTCCAGTCCACCACGGTGGATAAATCCTCGAAAGGGAAAAAGAAAGGGAAAGCCAAGAATAAATCTGAACAACCCAAACAGGACTCCCCTAAACCTCCACCCGAGGAAGGAGCCAAACGTAAACCTAAGTATCCTTGTCTTAACTATGATGAGGATCACTACACTAAAGACTGCCCTAGGCGGTCCGAAGTTAGTCGATTGTTGAAAGGTGCTCCTGGGACTCCTGCTGTGCTTAAAGAACCTTTCCCTTCAGAGCAAACTCAAATGGTGGTAGATCCATCGCAACCCTCTTCTTCATTCGGCTCTCAAGTATTTATGGCTGGGACGATTCCCATCCATGTCACTACTCGAGCAAAAGAATATCCATCTCATGCCGGGAAAGAGCCAGAGGTCCCCTCCAGCGCTCCTCCGTCCAGTTTTGGTCCACTCCACATCGAAAGACCTAGCACTGAGACGACTATCCGACCCCCTCCAAAAGGTGTACTCCGGAAGTCTTCTTACAACCCTAATGCTCGTGCTGCCCAGCACTACAACATCGTTGAGGACTTAGCTCAGGCTCCGTCTGCTATGTCTGCTTTAGAAGTGCTCCAGAGTTGCCCCTTCCAGAGGAAGTCATTGCTATCGGCCATCGGTGGCATAGACCCGGCTGACTCGGATTTGATTTCTTTTGATCTCGAGGGCTATACACTGAGACTGCCTCACCAAATCGCTTTCCTTATACAGGTCATCATCAATGGTAAAATGATTCATCGTACAGTCATTGATGAGGGTGCCTCAACTTGCATCATGTCTGTCGCCTGCTGGAAAGCTATTGGTTCTCCAACACTAAGCCAGTCTCCTACGATATTAGAAGCCTTTGATGGAAGAGAGTCCTGTCCTTATGGTATCCTCCAACGGTTGCCCATCTCCTTGGAAGGGAAGATGGTAGAAGTGGAGGTCGAAGTTGTCGACGCTAATCTTACCTACAACCTCCTCCTCGGACGTAGCTGGACATACGCCATGCAAGCCATGGCTTCCTCCCTTTTCCGTGTCATTCGTTTCCCTCATCAGGGGAAGATTGTCACGGTAGACCAGCTCTCCTTCTTCACCTCCTCTTCTGAAGGCAATGTGCCTTTCCTGGAGCATACCTCCAAATCATTCGAGAGTGTGGGAGCCGGACTTCTTAAAGACCCTACCCTGATGGTTGTCTTTCCCCTCCCACCTCCTAATCTCGCTCCAATTAATATGATTTCCGTGCGCTCTGATCCGTGGGTCCTTCCTCCCGCTAATCAGATAGAATCCTGGGGCGATATCATGTCGTTGAGTCCTGCCGAGCTCAACTACGTCGAAATCGTTGCTGCATCGGCTCCCCCTCCCAAACCTGCTCCTCTGAGCGGTGTTCCAGACTTGTATGATCATTTCCCTTGGCTTGGAGATGATGCTACTTCAGATCCATTTAAGGAAATATTTCCTTCCGATGAAGCCATCATAGAGACCATGTCTCTTGAGGAACCTCCTTGGTCAGATCATCACCACCGTTCCTCATTTCTCCCTGCCCATCAGGAAATGATCGCCTATCTTGAACGGTTTGCTTTGTGTATCCCATTTCAGCCCCTTCAAACACCCATTCAAATTTATCAAGTGTCTTCTGAAGGCAATATGGGAAACATTACGCAGACCCAACCCATCGACATCTCTGTGGAACCGGGGATTGTCGAGCATATTCATATTGGAGTCACTTTTACCCCCGAGGATAGTTCTTTTACCTGTGTCAACCTCATTAAAATAATGAAACAAGAGCTCGTGCAATTCAAGCGCAATAACAGTAATGTCAACCTTCACTCCATTTTCAATGGACTGAAGCTTGGAGGGCATGTACCTCGAATTGAGACACCATGCTGGGGGGCATGCCCATTCCTTTATTCTCAAGCATAGTTTGCATGTATGTGAGTTCTTTTAAGCTTGCATAAAAAATAAAATCATCTTCAAGCATAGTTTGCATATGTGAATATCATGTGTGTTTTCAAGCTTGTGTAAAAATAAAATATACGTGCGTGTAAATACATTTCACAATGGGTTGTTTGTTACGCAACTGATACATTGGATTACATTTTGTGTCAAATATTCGCATAGCATATAACACATCATCACATGTGAAAGATCCATCTAAACCATATGCACATGTATATATATATATATATGTGTGTGTGTGTGTGTGTGTGTGTGTGTGTGTGTGTGTGTGTGTCGCAAAGTTTTGCACCGTGTGCATTACATAGTCCAAAAAATAATACATGTTCATCCTAATACATCCTGGGATGACATGTCCCTCAAAAAATATGCATAAAAAAAGCCTATAAGTCTATTCGCGGTGGTGCTCATGATAGCACGTCACCGCGCGTACCAAGCATCTCAACAGACGATGGATGCGAGTTGGCACCCCCACTATGTGCCTCTGGTATGCAAAAGGCACATCCGCCAATCTAGCGTAACCCGGAATCCCTTGGGTGAGTCCCTCGAGATTCTGCACCAACTCTTCCCCCAGGGCACCCCTTGCCTGAGGGTCAGCTGCGGGTTGGCCCCTCTGCGCTATAGGAGACAAGCCGGTTGGTCGCTCTGGGCCCACATCTGCATATACATACAACTGTCATCAGAACATGCATGTATTGACAAAAAAAAATGAAAATACATAAAACATAAAAAAAACGAAGAGATCATACCTAACTCCTCTTCCCATTCCTCTCCCTCTGGCAGTGGGAGGTCTGGATCCCCCATGAAATTGGTTCCCGCGTATGGCCAATCCTCTACCACGATCAGCTGACGGCGAAGCCATATGAAGAACTCGGGCCGCCAATACATCTGCTAGCCCCCTCCTCCTCTGGGCATCAACGCTGCCCAGCGAGCCATCCTAGGCTCTCATGGCAATGGGTCCGCCACTACATCTCCCTGGATCTGAAAGAGGGGTAATTGTTCCAAGAAGAATGACACCACAATCGAGCCATACCCGAACTGTTTCACTCCCCCGCGCTTACATTTTGTAAGCTGCCTTTTGATATTTGTAGTCACTGCTGTAGCCTAGTCAAAAATGGTGGGGCTGAGGCATTCTGTCGTTAGTAATAGATGATTCTTGCTCGCCTCATGGGGCGCTTGTACCCCAGCTGCACGCGTGATGGTGAACAGTATCACCTTAAGAACCAAGTCATGGATGGTGGCGATATCCACCTTCGCACTGCTTTTCCCAAATTGTGCCTCCGGACACAATCTGGCCTTCACCTCACCTATTTTCTCTCCGGAAGGTCTGCTTCCGGTCAAAATAGGGCTCGCCCCTCTCCATGACAGCCCAGTAATGAAGTACACATCATATACATCCAGCTCTAAGGTTTGATCCCATAAGCGAAATACTTGGTCATCAACATCACAAGCATCCACTATGAACTGCAATAACTCAGGTTGAGCAGTTTGTCACTTCGGGCTCACAAAACATTCGAAGGTGACTAGAGTCACCTTTTTGTCCTTTTCTCGACTCTTAAAACATGAAAAGGTCAAGTTGTGTCTTTGTGTCTTAAAATTTATTTGGCCACGATTAACATTACCTGGTTAGATCTTGTGTGCGTTAGTTTGAGTAGGGTCCTTTATTGTTAGATTCCCTTAGGTCTTGTTTGAAGTTTATCATCCTGGCTGAACCATCGACTCCCGTTCCGAGTGATCAAGGGTCTCCGTCTTCCGTTGCTTCTGAGGTACCGGTTGTGAGTGATACTCTTCCTGTTATTCCGAGTATCCAACCGATCAACTCTCGAGCCCCAGGCGACGAGGATTACGAAATCAATTGGAACCCCATCTGGGAGCCTGACGAGTATGATATTCCTTTTACCCCCCCTAGTGTTTCGTCTCCAATGTCTACCTCTCACATGGATGAGACATCTCCTAGAGTAAGTGAGACACCTGTTTTGTCGAATATCGACACTCCTATCACAGCTACTTCTCCGCTCCCCCTACGCTACAAGTCATTGAGGGATAAAGTAAGTGCCAGGATCCTTGCTTCGAGTATGTGGGACCCCCACATCACCCCCACCTCGGGATCTTTTGTTTCACAAGTCCACACTACACCTATCACTTCAGTTTCGACGAATCCGACTGTTTGTGTAGCACATTCAACTCCGGTTGTTAGTGCCGTTACAGCGTCTTCAGCTTTGAACACTGGTGCTGGTCCCCCTCATGGTCAAGTGAGCAGCAGCCAGCCGGCACACACACCTAAAGTTATCCATCTTGCACAAAGTGCACCACCCTCTTCTGGTCAGGTCCCAGGAGGGGGGCCATATGATGCCTATGGACAAGCTGTTTAGGATCCGAATGCGCAAGGTCCATTCTATTATTACGATTCTGCTGGTCAATACCTTCAGCTTTCTCAACCCTTGCCTACTCAACCTATTGTTAAGGTTTCGGTACCATTATCCATTACTTGGAACACCACCACTTTCCATGGGGGCCAAGTAAGGCCTGCATAGCCACAGGGACCGCCTAACCAAGGCCAACCATCTTATGTGCAAAACCCCCAAGGGCAGCAATATTATGGCCAGTCTTACCCAGGACAACCTGGGGGCCTACAAGGACAACCCTATCAGGGACAACCTTCGGCCGCTGGTGGTCCATCTTTTACTTATCTGACTCAACCTTCTGGTTATCCAAGGCAACCTGGTACCTAGCAAGGTTACCTGTCTGGAGAACCAGAACAACCTTACATCCAACAAGGTCAACCTGGTATCCAACAAGGTTATGCCTCTGGACAAGCAGGACAAACTTATATTCAACACGGTCAACCGGCAGTCCAACAGGGGTACTCTTCTGGGCAAGGGGGGGCAGCCTTACATACATCAGGGCCAACCCACTGCCCAGCCTAGTCATCCTTCTGGGAAAGGGGGTCAGCCTTCTGCACAACAGGGCCAACCCACTGCCCAGCCTAGTCATCCCTCTAGACAGGCTGGCCAACCTCAAGGTCAACCGGCCGTCCAGCCCGCTCAACCATCTGTTCCACAAGGACAACCCTCGGTTGCTCAAGGACAACCTGGTACCCAACAAGCTCATCCTTCTGGGCAAATAGGTCCATCCCAAACCCAGCCAGGCCAACCTTCCGGCCAGATGGTCCAAGCTCAACCTGTTCAAGGACATCCTTCTGGGCTCGCCCCTCTCCATGACAACCCAATAATGAAGTACACATCAGATACATCCAGCTCTAAGGTTTGATCCCGTAAGCAAAATACTTGGTCATCAACATCACAAGCATCCACTATGAACTGCAATAACTCAGGTTGAGCTCGCAGATAAGATGTGAGGAAGAACTTCTTGAGACCACAATCTCTCAAAGCATTCATACATCCCTCATCCTCTATGGCCAAGGCATCTACGACATCATGCTCCCGTTCTTTCCATTCCACCACCATTTTTGCTTGTTTCCTGCACCCACAAGGATGAATAAATCATTATTGAAACACTGGTAAGCTTACAAACCAGATGAATTTCAAAAATAATGAGAAAATTCAAGGTAAAATTTAGGTCGTGCGGTTGGCGCGACACCTTTAAGCAAATCACCCCATTGGCGCGGACCCGTGCTGGATACCCACGCTAATGGGGCGCAACCCTAAATTTTAAAATCCTCCTTGTAGAGGCTCAATCAGGGAACAAAATGCATAAAAAGAGTATGAAAATGGAGCTAAGGGAAGCGCCTCTTACCTGGAACTGGCAGAATCTCAAATGGTTGCATGGATTGGCAGTAATCACTGTTCGAAGTTCGCTCCCCAAATGGACCACTACTACTATGCAAGAGGTAAAAAGTAAAAGTAATTCTATTTTTTACATTTTCACCATATTTATAGACTTTTTGACTTGTATTTAGGTTTAAAAGGTTGTTTTTTGAATATTTTAATATATTTTTGGTCGAAAATGGATTTTACGCTTGCTTTTGGTGCCATGACAAGTCTTTTTTGCAACTTCGATAGTGAAACGAGTTGTATTTTATACTTTTTCGGACTCGGTAAATACACGAAAAAGTCACTGTGGAGTCATCTTTCAGCTCTTTTCTGACTCGCTAAAAATGAAAAGATCGCCGAGTTATCCCTCTTGACTCGTGAAACATAAATAAGAGGCGGTCATCTTTAAACCCTTTTCCGACCGTGTAAAAATGAAAAGATCGTCGGACCTTGGTCGTTTCAGGTTCGTTAATGGTTACGAAACGACGTGATGTTGATCACTTTTTTACTTTTTTCAGGTCGATGTCACTATATATGAAAAGTACTCCTCGATCGTAATGGTCGGGCAGTTCTTTCGAGCATTGTTTTATACTTTTTCGGGCTCGGGAGACACAACTTTACGAAAAAGGACCCCCCTTGAGTTTTCTTTTCTATTGTCTTTTCAGACTCTCTAAACAAGAAAAGACGCAGAGTTCTTCCTTTGTCAGACTCGTTAAAACTTAATGACGTCGGATTCCGTTGAAATGACGCTCACAAGCATATGCTATCCTCGTCAAGCTTGTTAAAAATAACTGGGGTACTCGCCAGAAATGGTGGGGAAAATGGACCCATACTTATTGTCGTGTCAGCAGTATGTCGCTCTTGAACATGGCACTTGTCTGCTTTCGTGTCTAGGTGGGGACATCTCATCTCACTTTTCACTTGCCTCCTTGGGTTTTGGGTGATCCTGTTTGACCTCTCATCTGCTCATTGCCTTGTCACCATGACCTCTGCTCATTTGATGTCAAATACTGCCAAGTCCACTGTCGTGCCGCTGATATGTTCAAGAGAAGTTGACCTCTGCAGCATTACAACCCCCCTCTGATACCTCACATAATTTTGATTCACCACAACATTCTTCCTCTGTCTCGTGTCAATGATGTGGGAAACACTATGGCCCACCTTTGATCAAGGTCACTTCCTGTCGACTTCAGCTCATTATCCAGGAAGCTGATCTAGAGACTCCCTTCCGGTGCCTTGGAGCTTGCATGCCTCAATGGCAGGTTCTTCGTGTTCGACGAGAGGTTTTCATCATTGGCCTCCGATCGAATGATTCTGTGGGTGTTCGATGCCAGCTCACTTATTCGCACGCCGTAGATTGTACCTATAGTACCTTGAGGGCCATTGTCCTTATTGGTGGTACCTCTCGCGTCTGTTAACAGTTTTCATCATTGACTGGTAATCAGATGATGTTCATGCATGTTCGACTTCAACTCATGTATCCGCATGCCTGAACTTGTACTCTGTTCGGGTCGAGATGGAGCACAAGACCTTGGATTTTGTTTGTTGGAATCCAGGCTGCGATTTGTGGTTTATTATGATCACTACATGACTCATTCACTGGATGGTTGCGACCATGCCTGAGTCTATTTATCGATCCTCTCTGGATGGCTGCATCCATACCATGGATCTAGATTATTATGTACTCTGTTATGGATGGCTGCGCCCATACCACATATATCATGTGCTTGAGATATCAGTTGTACTTCTTTTTGCAGGTTCTCCGACGGCCGTGTTTTCAGTCACGCATGTTCTTGTAAAGCATTTCACCCCTCTCTCTCTCGGGCCTCATGCTTTAGGGGGCATCTGTTACACAACAATTTGTCACCATTTGTCACCGTCCCTGTTACCCCTCATCCGCACACTGGAGGACTCATTCCGGGACCTGTGAGAAGTGACATGACCTGAAACCACTTGCATCATATTCCTCTAGGTATGAGCTTCATATGCCCTGAAGACATCTCCTGCAAAATACCCATGAAAACAGCTCTTTTTGCATTAGCGTGGGTCCACAGTTCACTACCCGCGCCAATGAGGGAAATCCTCTAAAGAGAGCACGCCATTGGCGCTCTGTCTCAGAGTCGCACTCGCGCCAACCGAATTGAGTAAAGTTTTCATCGAAAAAGCTTCCGAAGGTTCTCCTTAACCCATTCACCAACTAAATCTATGTTGAGCTAGGATGGTGTGGCTTCGAATCTCCATAGAAGGGAAGTGGTTTGCCACCTTTCATGGAAGTTTCTAAATGATAAAGCCAATCCCATGAATAATGTGGTTGATCCTATCTCTTTCCTCGCTATCTATAAAAGCTTGCCTCTATGCCTTGAGCAAGCTAGTTCCAGTTCCAGTTCTAGTCAGTAGTTCCAACATAGTGATAGAGAATACCAGGAGTTCAAGAGTTTGAAGCTGCAAGAGCCTTCTTTGCACTCATAAGGCCAAATCTAAGTAAGGAGATTCTTGTCACCCAAAGAGAGAGAGGCTTGTTCCCCATCCCAACAAGCTTTGCAAGACTTGTGTAGCTGACTACCCAGCCAAAGGAGGATTTGACGTCAGAACAATGGTTGTATTCTTCTTTGTTATTTATCAATAATAGATTACTATCATTATGGTTCCACTCTCATTGTCTTATGTTTGATGTTGAGTTATATCTTTTCTGACTGATATATAATTGCATCTACTATATTTTATGCTTGTATTCATGTTATTCTTTGCATGTGCAGGTGTCCAATCACGGAGATCGTGGGGATCGTGACCGGCCGAGGCAAAGGAACGAGAGCGACGTCTCTTCTACGAACATTAGTGTTGGAATCCAAGTAGGTTCTCACCATCCACTTTTTATTTGCAATTAGGAACTTGCGTGATAGCATTGTGTGATTGTTGTTAGACCCGGTCTGGGCTAGTAGGGATCGTCTCTGTCCGCAGAGAGGATTTACCTCCACAACACTTTGTATGAGGTGAAGAAGGGCTTACTTGCTGAGAGGATGATGCTGGGTCAGAACAACTGGTTGTAACTCCCTTGGCTCTTTCTTGATTATCAATAAAAGCTTTTCAAGTTTTCCTCCATACTCTTGTTTCATTTATGTTTTATGCATTTGTATGGTCAATTTACATCTGATCCTAGATTGTTTATGATTATAGATCCATGTTCTTGTATAGTGTTATGATACTTTGATCCTACAGGTACTCTGTGAAGCTGGGTGTACAAGGAAGCAAGTAGCGAAGGACTATCAGGAGAGAGAGGAATCAAACTAGGAGATAAGTGCAAGACAGAGGTTGGTCTCCTTTGTTCTTCTCTCATCTATATTTCATAAAGGAAAAACGAAAGTAGATTTACTTTGTTTGTTTCTAAGGTAGCTACCACACCTTAGTGGAATAAGCAGTTCTGTGTAGACACTTTTCCCTGTAACAATAAGGATGGTCAATGATTTGAATCTACTGAAGCTAAAGAATTCCTTATCAAACTTGAAGGAGAGTGGAACAAAATTCTAAAGGACAGAGAGGAAATTGGGAGACTTCAGAGTCGAGCTATTTGGCTTCAATCTGGGGATGACAATACAAAGTTTTATCATTAGTTTGCAAATGGACTACGAGCCATTAATACCATCTAAAACTTGGAGGATGATATTGGACACTGAGTAATTACATTCAATCAGCTTTCCACCCTCAGTATCTCACACTTCAGTTTGCTATACAAAGCACCTCAGGAAGCTACCCTTGCTGAGATGATCAAAGTGGCAGGGTTGTTCCCTAGATTTGTAAATCATGAAGAAGCAGAGGAACTTGTACAACCTGTATCTATGGGTGAACTGGAAGGCACTCTCAAATGGTTCAAGAAAGACAAGAGCCCTACAACAGATGGATAGCCAGTAGAATTTTATCTCGTCCTTTTGAAGTTATGGGTAATGATCTTCTCAAGGCTATAAAATAATGTCGATTTAGTGGTAGAATGTATGATGCATTTAATTCTACTTTCATTGCTCTCATACCCAAATATGATGCCCCTCAGACCTTCAATGGCTTTCAACCCATCTTTCTCTACAATTGTTTATATAAGGTCATTACAAAGATTATTGCCAACTGCCTTAAACCTATGTTGTCTGAGCATATCTCTCTAGAACAATTTTCTTTCCTTAACCACTGGCAGATTCACGAAGTAGTTGGTATTGCACAGGAGGTCCTTCACTCCATCAAGACTAAGAGGCTAAAAGGTATGATACTCAAGATCAATTTGAAAAGGATTTTGATCGTACCAACTGGCTTTACCTTAGAATGCTATTCACTCATTTAGGATTTCCCTTAGGCTTCATACAATAGATCATGTGTTGTATTACCAATGTTTCATATAGTGTACTTATCAATGGATTTGCCTCATCTTTCTTTCACATTGATTGAGGCCTCAGAAAAGGTTGTCCACTCTCACCACTACTCTTTTTGCTGGTCATGGAAGGATTGAGTTAGTATATATCTGAGGATAAGAGACGGGGAAGAATGCAGGGAATTAAGATCACCAACAATTGCATCCTTACCCATCTCCTCTTCATTGATGATGTTCTCATATTTCTCAATGGATCGATTGGAGACACTATAACTTTTTTCACTATCCTCAGATCTTTCTGTTTTTCCACAGGCATGGAATGCAATCAACTTAAATCGATTCTCACTATTGTTGGTTTCTCTCTAAATGAAATACACACAACACAACAATTATTTCCTTATAATATCCTCCCTTTTGATGATGGACTTAAATACCTGGGTTTTAGAATCAAGCATATAAAGTATAAGATAGCTAATTGGGTTTGTCTTGTGGTAAAAATCAAAAGGCATCTTCTGGCATCATAAATGGATCTCTAGTGCAAGATGACTTAATCTCATCATATTTGTATTGGAAGCTACTTCGGTGTATTGGATATCTTTGGCATGGATTCCAAGGGGCATACTTCACATAATGCAATAGTTGTGTTGCAGATTCTTATGGAAAGGGAAACAAGAAGGCCATACATATTCTTGGGTTAGATGGGATAGCATTGAACTACCAAAGAAATGGGGTGGATGGGGCATGAAAAATTTAGATGCTTTTGCAAAAGATTTAGCAGCCAAAATGGGATGGAATGATCTCACTTCTAAGAATCTATTGTCTAAGGTGGTCATACAGAAATACATTTCCCCACTCCATACTCTTGATTGGATCAGACAACCAACTTGGATCAGAACAAATATATCCACAGTTTGGAGAGAGATACTTAACTCTCTATCATTCATCAGAGATGGATTAACCTGGAGGATTGGCAATGAAAATATAGTTCATATTGGCTTGGATCCCTGGTCTGGATGTGGGAACACCTTTCAGCTCCCACAAGAGCTCCTACACTTCCTATCGAATTTAGGTATTACTAGACTTGCTCATATAGCTGATCAGGACAATTCCACTATCTTCTATCAAGCCTGGAAATCTGCAGACCTATTGGGCATACCTCCCAACTGACTCAATGTTTGGTAGACCTATATTAGTGCTCTCATAGAATCACATGTCCGGATCGCCGAGGGAGAGGATGAGCTCATTTGGGCACACTCGCAACATGGTACTTATTCCCCAAAGGAAGGATACCCACTTATCTACTTTGATCACAAACCCCCTGTTTCTGATTGGTGGTGGCGTGCTCTCTAGAAACTGAAGGTGCCTCCTAGAGATAATATACTCTGCAACAAAGCACCCCCATGGGACAATTTACAAAATTGATCATATCATGGACCAACCTGGTGTATACTCTGCAAACTGACATCCGAATCTATTGAACATTTATTTCTTTCATCCCTATTACTATAAAATTTTCATACGCTCTACTTATAAATCTACACCTTCATTATAGATGGCAAGGAGCTAATATATTAGAAGCACAACAATCGTCGTGGTCTGCAACACACTCTCCTAGCATTAGGAACCTCCCTTTCCTGATTTGCTAGTGAATTTGGCTACAGATAAATAAACTTATATTTTCTAGTACTACCCCATTGCTGGCCACATGATATAGCACATCTCATCTCTATTTATCACAATATTATGGAGGAAGACCACCTTCACACAACCCGCAATATAATTGCTGATATTATCGACAGGCATATTCCTTCGGCATACTTTGACGGTTCTGCACAACAACATGGCTGTGGTGGGGGTGTGTTACTACATATCTCTGAAAATCATTCCTATAAGATGCATATGGGACTGGGGGATGGAACAAATAATTTTGCTGAACTCATTACACTCTGACATTTACTATATTTTACACTTGAGAAGGGATGTCATCACATTCTGTTTTTTGGCGATTCCAAACTTATCATAAATTGTTTTAACCAAGAGTCTGCATATCACATGCACACACTTCGGAACATTTTGGATGAGACTATGCTTCTGAAATCTCAATTTGATTATATCTCTTGTCATCATATATACAGGGAGCGCAATAAGGTTTCTGGCAAATTATCCAATGAGGCCATGCACCAGCCACGGGGGCTCTAGATGATCCAGGAGTAGACAGAGCAGGAATTCTACAGATAATTTCATTGACCATATGATGACCAATAGAAGAATGGGGCCGACATGCCCTGATTATATGTTTTTTCACGACTTATGATTGTGAACATAATTTTCTTTGTTATTTATGTACATAATTTATATTTGAGAGACATAATTTTATTAGTCTCCCAACTTGGGATATTATAATTACTGATAACATCACACAGACAGTGGCATAGCCACCCTTATAACATATGCTTACAAGTATCTACAACATGTAATTTTGAACTCATTAATGAAAATTACGATTTTTCCTTGGGGAAAAATAGAGATACACATAAGAGCACATCACCAAAATTTTCGAAATGAGAAGGTCCAAGAAAAATGATAGAATTGCCAAGAAATTGGTCTTGAACCTCATCAATTGAACCATATGAATATTGCTTTATATTATGAATGCAAGTTTCTTTCATTCTTGAGATAGTTATAGAATTGTCTAGAGTGTGTCAAATTTATCCAACCTTATTCAAACTTTCTTCCTCATTTAAAGTAGACGATGAAAGATAAGAACAATCAATCATTGCATTTTCTTCTTGTGAAATATCATGCTCTGTTTGATTCAAATCTATTAATGTGAAAATAGTTGTTAAACTTTTTTTTCTTCTACAACTTCTAAATCAACCTATAATTATGTATTAATGCTTGATTAATATTGATTAATATTTGGTTGATCCCAATCATAAGAGAGAGAGACTAGAATTTGAACAATGATAAAAGATAAATCATCTAATGGAAATCTATAGCAAAAATAAGTAAACCTTGTAGAAAAATTATCTAATGATTCATCTGATTTCATCTTAATATCATTTGTTTCCTCACATAATTTAACATAAGCAATTTTTCTAAAAGCAAAGAGAAACTCATCTATAGTTTTTCCAATGAATGAATTGACGTGACCGACAAAGTTTCATAGCTCATCTTAACTCAACCTTCGAAATTTAGAATGAATATCCTCCACATAAAACCTTCATGAATTATATTATGAGAAATATAATTTTGAACAAATTGAAAAACATGTTCAAATGCAGTAATTTCATTGTCACCATCAAACTTAACTTTCAACAAGATTTTAACTATCTTTAATGATGTGCTACTTGATACTTGTCCAGAAACACAACTCCAAATAGTAATTTGGGAAAGATCCATTAAAAATAAAAACTTTAAAGAAAAAACATCAACAGGTTTATCTTGTCCATTTGGCCCTCCTTCTAGTGGCAATTGTTGATGGAATAAACGTCCTACTATCGTCACCAAATCAAGCCTCTGATTAAGCCATTATTTGTTTGGTATGGTGATGCCCACTGATATGTGGGCTTGGTTGCAAATGAGTGGATTTCTCCTTGAAATGAGACTTTCATTGAAGCTCTCCTAAATCTACATGTAGTTTACGCTACTTTGCAAAAAATAGCAAGAAAGAACTAATCTAATTATATTTTAATCCTAAATTATCTCAATTGGGATAATGAAATAATTCTTATATCCAAATTGAGAACATGCAAAATTAAAAAAAATGAACATGAGATTTTAATATGAGTTATCAAGCTACAAAAGGAATTCATACAACTTGATAATGACTAAAACAAATGCATGTTAGCATTTAAACTAATAAATAATTACCAAGAAAAACATAACTATGCACACTCATGCTCATTTTGGAGGATAATGTGAATTAAAAATGAGATAAGTTTTTCAATAGCAGAAATGGTTCACATAATTAGCCAACCATTAAAACAAACACATATTGGTAAACATCCTAGTATGTAGTTACCAAGAATTTACTGATATGCATACTCACATCCAATACTTTATTTCATCAAACTAAGAGCAACCATGAAAGGCATGCTATAAGTGGTTTTAAATAAACATAACTTTGCATAAATTGGAAGTAGTGCACATCACTAAAAAAATACATTAATTTAAAACATATTTTGGTGGAAAAAAAGGTTCATTTGCTTTCAACAATAACAATAGTATCATAACTAATTACAATTGATAGATCTCAAGGTTTTCCAACAAGTCCCCAAAACTTGACAATAGTGTGCAAACTTAGATTATCGTTTCAAACACCATATACAAATAATTCCAAGAAATAAACAATAATAGCACAAGTTTCTTTATGCCTTCAACTCAGTCCCCCTTCTTTCAAAATCCTCCATCCTCCTCTCAAGTTTGTGTTCATGCTCTTTTATAACCCCTTGAATTTGCTTTTTCTCCATGCTTTTTTGCTTCCAAAATCTTTGCAATCAAAACCAAAAATTCCTTTAAATAAATATAATCAAAATCTAACATATTAAACTAAATTCTAGTAATGAAAAACTAAAATTGAAATTAATTAAAATAAAAATAGAATCAAAGATTCTACTAAAGTAAAAAAATAAACTAATATTAAATTTTAAAAATAATAAATCTATACTAATTAAAAGACTAAACTAAATATAATAAAATAAATCTGAACTAAAGCAAACTAAACTAAACTGGATTAAAATAATAATTATTTTTTAAACAAAGATGAGTAAGGATTCCATTAAAATATGCACCTAGACGCAAAAACTTCATGGAAAATTAGAGACATTTTTTCTTCTGGTAGAGGGTCCTCATAGGAAGGACTAACACATGTTACAAAAAAACTGTATTACACACCGACTGCTATAGGTGACTAAGATACATAGACTTCGAAAAATTGTCCAAGAAGTAAAACACATTTACAATATGAGAGCATCATAAAGGAGGAGAAAGATCTAAGATTGCTACCTACGACTAACATAGGGAGAAAGCTTATTTTAGTCACTAGTCACATGTCATAGGGACAAAGATTCCAAGTGTCATTTAGAATTGCGATTTGTGAAGAGGAAGAGGGGTTGTATATGAAAGATATTTGCCATTGCAAATGTCAATATTTATCCATTTATTTTGGGATTGGAAATCACACAACAACTGATTGCTTTCCCATATTTCAATACTACCATTCCAAAATCAACGCAATTTTTTCCTATTTACATTTTCCCTTTAATCCTTCCTATCATTTTCCTTGCTTTGTTCAAAGTGAAATCACGTTTTTCGAGAATGCCTTCTCTATTTTACTCAATCGTGCACAATGTTTCACCTTTTCTTCATATTCATTAACGCTTTTGATTTTGAGTAAATCAAAGGCCTCTTTTGAAAATTCGTGCTTTAACTCTTCCAATCAAACAAAGGGAGAAAGCTAAATTCAAAACTAAATTTAAGCCTAAACTATCTCAATTGGAATAAGAAAATAGTCCTTATATCCCAATTGAGAGCATGTGAATGAAAAAAAATTGAAGATGAGATCTTAAGATGAGTTATAAATCCACAAAATGAATTCGTACAACCTGATAATAATTAAAACAAATACATGCCAACCTTTAACTAAGTAAATAGTTACCAAGAAAAGAAAAACTATGCATGCTCATGCTCAGTTTGGAGGATTAACGTGAATTGAAAATGAGACAAGGATAAGCTGTTCGACGATGGAAATAGTTCACATAATCATAAGACCATTTAAAAAAATACATGTTAGTAAACAACCTAGTAAGCAGCTATGAAGAACTTACTGATATGCTTACATCCGATACTTTGTTTTGATAAATTCAGAGCAACCATAAAAGATAGGTTATCAATGGTTTTAAATAAATATAACTTTGCATAGATTGGCAGTAGTGTGCACCATACAAACTTACATTAATATAAAAAAGAATTTGGGCAAAATAAAAGAGAAGGGTTGAGTGAAATTGCTTTCAACAATGACAATAGTAACAAAATTGATTACAATTGATAGATTTCAGGGTCTTTTAACAAGTCCCTTAAACTTGAGAATAGTGTGCAAACTTAGATTACTTATTTCAAACACCACATACAAATAATTTCAAAAAGGAAATTGTGATAATATAAGTTTCTTCAATGGACTAAGGCTAAAGTATGCCTTGGAAGGCACTTCTAATTTTATTGCCTGGAAGGATCACATTGAGTCAATATTAGATGACAAAGGATTGCTAGAATACATAAAGAAAAATGTTGCATAACCATCGAAATCTAATGCCCAAAACCATGCTCAGTGGAATAAAGATGTAGCCAAGATGAGGAGAATAATCTTGGAGGGAGTACATGATCACATTATCTAAATCTCCATGGAAAAGAAACTTCGTTCACGATGTGGAAAGCACTGATAGAATTGTTCGAGAATAATAGTGACCACATGAAGATGGCGCTCAAGGATAAACTTCATAGTATCAAAATGCATAATAATGACACTATTTCGCAGTATCTAAGTGGGTTCACACAATGTATTGATGAACTTGGCGGGGCAGTGTTAATGTTCCTGAAGAAGACCTAGTAACACTTCTAGGCCTTGCCAAGAGCTAGCATAACTAACAAGATTCGATGAATGGGAGTGAGAAACTACAAAATTGGGAGCGCTTATGGTCTGGGTTGGTACACGAGGAAATCAGGAAGAATAAATGAGACGGGACTTCATCCAAGGGTGAGGATGAAGGAAAATTTGGATTTGTTCGAAAGACAAAGAAGGGAAAAGGGAAGAAATTTCATTCCAAACTAGAATCCAGTCAAGGGGGCAAGAAGAAATATTTGTGGAAAATTAAATGTTTCCATCATCATGAATTCAGGCACTATCCCACATACTGTCCACACAAAATGGAAAGTAATAAGACCTTAGGAGGAGAAATAGGTGAATCTTTGGCTTCACAGTTTGAGCTTGACTTTACCCTCATTACATGCATGTCTAACACAGTGATGGGGAGCATGTGGTACTTGGACTTAGGTGCATTGTTTCACATGAAGGGTGTAAATATTTTTTCAATGACCTGGAAGAAAAATATTTGTAGATGTACATCGAGATGGGGGACGAAGGAATGTATAGCACAACCGGAGTTGGTACAGTCACCTTTCAAAGGGATACGGGCTCCCCCCTCAGGCTCAAGGATGTCATGTTCGTTTCAGGCCTAAAGAAAAATCTCTTTTTTGTTGCAGTTTTAGAAGACCGTGGTTATGGTGTGATCTCAACAAAGGAAAGGCATTCCTGAGACACATAGCTACGAGACAGGTGAAGTAGATCAGGTTTCATGTGAAGAACATGTATAAACTAGATGTGGAAGATTGTGCTACATTAAGCATAAAGGCGGAGAAGGTGCAAAGTTGCGATGTTGGCGAACTTTGACACAAAAGACTTGGCTACTAGATTCTGGCAATCAGACATTGATTTTTGGCCATCAAATAGAAGGTTGGCCATTAAGTAGAAGGTGATGATGGGAAACAAAGGCCTTGAAATCCCAATTTCATGAAAAATAATAAAAATAAATAAAAATTAAAACAAAAGCAAAACATTACCAACTATCAAATTTCAACCATTAGGCATTGGATTCTAGGCATCGGTCACATATTTCTAGCCATCAGATCTAAGATAAATGATTTTGGACCTCGAATTATTTAGAAAGTAATGGAAAAGGAAACCCCAACGAAATTTATAAAGATAAATAAAAGATAAAATTAAAACAAAATATCAATGACCATTCGATTTCGACTATCTGACACTGGAAAAATTTGAAAAAAAATGAGAAACAAGAAAATATATTGTAAATAATCTTCATTTATTATGTTATGTCAGTTGGATTTCAGATCTCATATGAAGTAGGAAGAGATGAAGGGAAAATGTCCCGACATTTGATAGTCAACCATCATATTTTGTTAACTGACGGGAACCATTACCATTTATTTAGTTTTTTTAGTCGACAAATCTTGGAAAACAAAAAACAAAAAAAATTGAAAAAATGAAAAAAAAAAATAAAAAACAAAAATTACACATACATACATACATATATCAATCATATCCACATCAACTGCTATGTTAGCACATTGAATATAATTATTTGTCACGTGGATCAAGGGACACATCATTTTCCATGTCATCATAGCATGTTGATTATGTAAAAACTTCTAAGGGCCAAAAATTTATGTTCTAGAGTCAAAATGAGAAAAAATTATATCATCGAAAAGTGCTCAATGAGTAGAAAATGATGGCACCCTAAAAATTTAAAAATTATTTAATTAAAAGAAGTAAAATTTTATAACTTAACTAGTGCATTAAAAGTAAACTTCTCCTAGTTTATGACATCTCAAATTCAATAATGAATCCAAAATATGAAAATTTAATTTATAATATTCTCATATTATTGGATAGGAAATGTATGACTATGGAGTCTTACAATAAGACAACATGTATTAGGTGCATAATCTACTTCTTTTTACTCAACATTACTTTGTTCCCCACGAGCATCTATAGCCCTGATGAAGGTGTCTTGATACCATACAAGCATAACCTCGATGAAGGTGTCTTGATACCATACAAGCATAGCTCCACTGCCAATGATTTCCCATAGCCCTGAGTCTTGACATGTTTACTTTTACTTCCCACACTTTACAATGCTTTCAACATTATTATATCAAATTTCACCCATTAGATTTGATTTGTAGAGAGTTGTAATATGCAACTCGGTGAAGAGAGTGGGGTGGTACAAGAGATTTATTTTAAATAATAAATGAAATATTTTAAAAAGTATGACCCCAAAATTTCCCTTACACTAACAATGTAGGATATTTATTTAATGTGGTGGGATAAGAGGTGGAATTCGAAGAAAATATTGACATAAGATCTTTCCTCTACATAAAGAGAATCATCATTATTTGAAATATTTTTTAGTGTTCCTCCGTAATCACTAATCAATGCAAAAGAAATGAAACCTAATGTAGATGTTTTTAGATAATTAAAACCCCATTTGTAATATATAATATATAGATCTCACTTATGTAATTTTGAAAATATTCTCTATATAAAACTTAAAAACACCATAAACTTAAAATTTAAAATTAAATCAAAAGCAAAAAAATAAATTCAAAAAACAATGAAAAAAATACAACATAACATTTTGTAAATGCTTAATCTACAATAGAAGAACGATATAGAAAACTAAAAATTACAAATAAAGAAAATAAAAATAATGGAAAATTACAAAACCTATCCTATAAAATAAAATAAAATAAATTAAATTAAATTAAATTAAATCTATCCTATAATATAATATAATATAATATAAAATAAAATAAAATAAAATGAAAGATGAAATTAAAATGAGCCCTAAATATAACAAGATCTGACGACTATATTGTATTTCAAAAATAAAGATCGTGAAGGATATGTTGAATTGTAAATTTGAAATCCCATCCAATTAAATCGATTTTATGTGTAAATACATCCTTTCATTAATATTGTGATTCATTAAGTTTACCAATGCATGGTACATTGCTATGCGAGACTTTTATTCAGAGAAGATACCAAGAATAAATAGAAAAAGGGAGTTCCAAACAAAATGCAGAGTTAGTCAAAACAGGAAAAGCACATTAATTAATTAATTAAGATTAAAGGAATGAAAGTTGACGTGTAACTACAAATCATTATTTTTCCCATTTTACTCTCTTTCTTCTCTCGTGGATTTTGGCTTTAAAAACTCATCATATTAGAAATGCCAGCCGTAGTCTAACTAGTGGGATGAATTGCTCGGAAAGTGATGGGAATTCCGGTTATATTTAAAGAAAATGTGGAATGCTCGAAAAGTGATGGGAATTCGGGTCATATTTAAAGAAAATCTGGCATTATATTTGTAAATCCAAGTTATTGTTGTTATACTTCAAAATTTTAGGTGTTCTAGACATTTTTGATGGTGCTGAATCTATTTCTACCGATTCAAACAAACACTGCCTCTACAAGATTTTCTGAATTTTTTTACCCCAATTCCGACCACTTTTTGCCATCCAAACAATTGCTACATCTCGATAGAAAACTCCGAAATTTTACATCATATTATTTAATAAACACAAATGATGTTCAATGAATGCGAACATTTGTAAAATGAAAATTAAGAACGGAGGAGCAAAATAAATGTAGTCTGCTTGTGAAAACGAAAATAAAGCTAACATAACATATGTACACTAAGGTGTGAAATCAAATCCCCAGGAAACATAACATATGTACATCAGAAATTAGTAATGGAAGACGAAGACATATGTACATCAGAAATTAGTAATAGAAAGACGAAGACGAATTAACCTAGTAGGAGGAAATGCAAGAATTGCATTACCTGGTATTCCATGCATTACGAATAACCTAACAACATTATTATGAATAGGATTTCTTTTCTCGAAATGATTGGACTTTCGATTTTATCATCAAAATTATTATGGTACCCTAAAACTGTCAGGAAAAATATAATTAATTAGAATATCTATTTAGAGTGATGTGAAGTACTTACACGCATCATATTTATTATGTACAAAGATGTTAGAATTGATCGTTTAGGGAAAGTATTAACATTACGATACAATGAAAACTTTGAAAACTTTTACAAGAAGACTATTAAAAATTGATGGTAATAATTATAAAATATAAAGCAAAAGATGAGGGATAATTATTGGGTGAGATTTAAATTTTTCATTATCTTCATAAATTTTTGGGTATTCATTCTTTAAATTTAAATTAATTTGAAGAAAATTAATTGGATTAGATAATGTATATTCTTCTATTAATTCATAAAGTAAATCATTAATACTAAAATAATTAATAATAATAATAATAATAATAATATCTATTTTTAAGGTCATAACCAAGCCAAACACTAAATTGGCGTATGAGACCTCCTTGTTTGTGGGCCAAAGGACCCAGTTGGTGTATGAGACCTCCTTGTTTGTGGGACAAAGGACCCACCTCTACGTAGCGATTTGACTGCTAAATCTACGAAGGCATACATACTCTACCCCCCTCCAGTTTTGAACCTGTGACCGCTTAGGAGGAAACACATGCTCTTAACCATTAGGCCCACTCAAGTTGTATACCATTAAGCCCACTCAAGCTGTATAACAACATAAGCTATTAAATAGATGAAATATTGCATTAATATATAAATTCTTATTAAAAGAAAAGAACATTCTTATTTATATAAAATCTTGTGTGAAAAGATTCTTCTAACCAAGCTTCTAAATTATCATGATATATAGAATGATTAATGTAAACAAATTGGAAGAAATCTACATATGAGTGTGGATTTTTTGTAAAATTTCTATGAAGAATATCTTATGGAAAAATCTTGGTGTGATTTATTTCAAAGATTGTAGCAAGATCATGACAAGTTGACATAACCATCGGTTGCAATCAAAGTGTCTCATATTCTTTTTAGGCCTTTATGAATTTGTAATTGGATGAAATGATGTATATGAGTTATCATCCTTATAGGACAAGTTATTATTAATAAGGTGATAGCTATTAACATTATTTGTTTGATTAAAGATTTCAATCTAGCCTAATTGTTTACATAAAGAGAAAGATTCTCCACTGACCATAAATTTGATTGAGTCAATAGAAGACATTTCATGAAATGTATTTTATATAGAAATTCCTTCTTCCCATATGGATGGTTGATAAGACTTAGATTCCTAGGAAGAGTTGCTGTCTTTTTTTATATGTAGATTAATGTAATCTTGCACTTCATTAAATTCTAGCCCTACAAAATCAAAATCTAGAGGATCTGAATTTTTTTCTTGAGAATTGAAATCATCAAATAGATCATAATATAATGAATAATAAGTGCGAGATGAAATGAAATGAAAGACATCTCGTGAATGAGTAGTCTTTGTGTCCAATTCAAATTCAGAATTTTGTGTATTCGCTTCTCTTGGAATGAACTCATCAATATCAATGATATGCTTTGCTGAAAAATATGAACACCTAATGTTTTCTAAAATGTTGTCATGTTCATAAATAAGAGATATGCATAAGAGCAGATCACCATAATTTCAAAATGTGAAGGTCCAAGAAATATGATAGAATTGCCAAGAAATAGGGTTAGAAGCTCATCAATTGAACTATACAGAGATTGTTTTATATTATGAATGCAAGTTTCTTTCATTCCTGAGATAGTTATAGAATTGTCTAAAGTGTGGCAACTTTCTTCAGCCCTATTCAAACTTTCTTCCTCATTTAAAGTATATGATAAAAGATAAGAACAACCAAGAGTTGCATTTTCTTCTTGTGAAATATCATGCTCTCCCCGATTCAGATATATCAATGTGAAAATAGTTGTTAAACTTTATTTTTCTTCTATAACTTCTAAATCAACCTATAATTGGGTATAAATTCTTGATTAATAATGATTAATTTTTGGTTGATCCTAGTCATAAGAGAGAGAGGCTAGAAGTTGAAACCATTCAATGATAAAAGATAAGTAATATAAAGGAAATCTATAGAAAAAATGAGCAAACCTTGTAGAAAACTTATCTAATGATTCATTTGATTTCATCCTAAGATTATTTGTTTCCTCACATAATTTAACATAATCAAAGTTTCTAAAAGCAAATAGAAACTCATCTATAATTTTTCCAATGAATGAAATGACGTGACCGACAAAGTTTCACAACACATCTTAACTCAATATTCGAAATTCAGAGTGAATATCCTCCACATAAAACCTTCATGAATTATATTATGAGAAATATAATTTTGAACAAATCGAAAAACATGTTCAAATGTAGTATTTCATTGTCACCATCAAATTTAGATTTCAACAAGAGTTTAACTATCTTTAATGTTGTACCCAGATGCGGGCGAACTCCAAGATCATTAATGGCAACCCAACGGACCGCCGGCGCTCGGACCTGCCAGATGGTGGGTAGCGCTTTGTCCCATGCTCACCTGAGTCGAACATAGGCCAGCCTGCATGCAGCATTAAATGGCCACTCAGGACGAGATCCGGACGCAGTACGAGATCCGGACGCAGTTGGAAATAATATGGAGTCTCTCAACCCCTCTGTCTATCCTCCTTCCATCAGCATCTGTCCACCTCAGGCTGAAAATTCATGCAGTAGAACTGCCACCGGGAGACGATGTTGGCTTCTTTGCTGTATTGATCTCGGAAATGGGCACCATTACTCCCATTCTAGGCATTGCCCTTTGAATCCTGCACAGGAGCCCTCTGTTCACAACCTGTTCTCCTTCCCAGCCTCTTGTCCAGCTGAATTGCACTCTAACCACACTGATATGGTCCGTCACCGCATGAGGAGCTGCAGAGGAGGCACCTGCAGTGGCAGCGTGCGCCCACAAGTAGGGCAGAGCTCTGTTCTAGCCTCTCCCCCTCATTCCCGTGAGAATTCGCCTCCTCCCAGTTCGCCTCACATACACTATCCCCAAACACGTAGTGGACAGGGGCAAGGGCAGGCCTCAATGGCTACGCACAGTGATTTCCGGCTCCACACTGCAATTTCTCCTCTGCATCCCAGCTCTGTCCCTCACTCAACCCAGTTCAGGTTCTAGAGTAGCCTGAACAAGGCCATCATTACTGCCAATGTGACCATAGTTTTCTCTGAAGAAAATGAGCAGAACAATGCTGAGGCAAGAAATTCTGAAGCGCCATTTCAGGAGGAGAGAAATCAGGGAGTGGGTTGTGGTTATGAGAAACGCCCGAAGGATGATAGCAGGGGAGTTAGGCATGGCCATCTGCATGGAGAAGGAGTTCACGCTGGTGACATTAAGCAAACTTGTGGCAACTCAGCCGGAGCTTCAATTACGATGGAATTAGCTCGCAGTTCGAGCGGCACCCATCATGCAAGGGAACCTCCAGGTGGCGTAGCGAAAGGCGACGTGGCGGAGGAGGATGAAGACTGGGACCGATACACTTGCCCCATTGTTGAGGAGACACCTGATCAGGATGATAACAAATGATGCCACGTGGCCTCCGTTGCCACCCACGTGCCAACTCAGACTTCTGCTGCTTACGAGTTTGGTCCAGTCACTTATTGTTTTTGCTGTTTGTATGAACGATAAGCAGGTTTGTCATTTTGCAGTCGCATCAGGTGGTGCTGTGTTGAATCTTCTTCTGGTTTTTTCCTTAAAAAATAGGTCCAGGTCTTATGTTTGGTTTTCCTCTGGTGACGGCCTCGGGATATATGTATGGTTTTTTGCCATGTCAAACTGGTTTCCCCAAATCTGGGGTAGTTTAGATTCTCTTGATGAACTTCAGTGACAACGGTTGAGGCGGGGCCTCTTTGTAATTATATTTTTTTTTATTAATAGAATTAGCCTTACATAGAAAAAAAAACTATCTTTAATGTTGTGCTACATGATACTTGTCCAGAAACACAACTCCAAATAGGAATTTGGGAAGGATAAATTAAAAATAAAAACTTCAAAGAAAAAATATCCACAGGTTTAGCTTGTCCATCTGGCCCTCCTTCTAGTGCCAATTGTTGATAGGCATAAATGTCCTACCTAGAACATGGGATCGTCACCCAATCAAGCCTCTAATTAGGTGATTATTTGTTTGGTATGGTGATGTCCACTAATATGTGGGCTTGGTTTCTAATGAATGGATTGCTCCTCGAAATGAGACTTTCATTGAAGCTCTCATGAATATAAATGTAGTTTAAGCTACTTTCCAAAATATAGCAAGAAAGAACTAATCTAATTCTATTTAAATCCTAAACTATCTCAATTGGTATAAAGAAATAGTTCTTATATATTAATTGAGAGCATGCAAAATGAAAAAAAAAGAACATGAGATCTTAATATGAGTTGTCAAGCTAAAAAAGGAATTCACACAACTTAATAAATAATTACCACATGCTAGCCTTCAAAAATAAGGAATTCACAAATACATGCTAGCCTTTAACTTAATAAATAATTACCAAGAAAAACATAACTATGCATGCTCACACTTAGTTTGGAGGATTAATGTGAATTGAAAATGAGATAAGTTTTTCGATACAGAAATGGTTCACACAATGAGCCAATCATTAAAACAAATGCATATTAGTAAATATCCTAGTAAGGAGTTACCAAGAAATTACCGATATAAATACTCACATCCAATACTTTGTGTCACCAAACTAAGAGCAACCATCAATGGTTTTAAATAAACATAACTTTCCAAAGATCCATAAAATCCTTTAAAAAAAATAACAAATATAATCAAAATTTAACATATTAAACTAAATTATTGTAATGAAAAACTAAAATTGAAATTATTTAAAATAAAAATAGAATCAAAGATTTTGGTAAAGTAAAAAATAAACTAATATTAAATTTTAAATAGAGGAGGAATGACCTGTTATAGATGAATGACGTTAAACTATCCTCACCTGTATGGATTCATTATTTAACAACATCAAGTCCTACCATGGAAGGGACATGATGGACAACACATCAAAATTCGAGAAATGAATATCTCTAGAATATCTATTGTCACATCCCCTGATGATGGACTCACTTGGTAGTCCGAAACGTTAAACTATCCTCACCTGTATGGATTCATTATTTAATAACATCAAGTCCTACCATGGAAGGGACATGATGGACAACGCATCAGAATTCGAGAAATGAATATCTCTAAAATATCTATTGTCGCATCCCCTGATGATGGACTCACTTGGTAGTCCGAAACGTTAAACTATCCTCACCTGTATGGATTCATTATTTAACAACATCAAGTCCTACTATGGAAGGGACATGATGGACAACACATCAAAATTCAAGAAATGAATATCTCTAGAATATCTATTGTCGCATCCGTTGATGATGGACTCACTTGGTAGTCCGAAACGTTAAACTATCCTCACCGGTATGGATTCATTATTTAACAACATCAAGTCCTACCATGGAAGGGACATGATGGACAACACATCAGAATTAGATAAATGAATATCTCTAGAATATCTATTGTCGCATCCCCTGATGATGGACTCACTTGGTAATTCGAAACATTAAACTATCCTCAACTGTATGGATTCATTATTTAACAACATCAAGTCCTACCATGGAAGGGACATGATGGAAAACACATCAGAATTCAAGAAATGAATATCTCTAGAATATCTATTGTCGCATCCCCTGATGATGGACTCACTTGGTAGTCCGAAACATTAAACTATCCTCACCTGTATGGATTCATTATTTAACAACATCAAGTCCTACCATGGAAGGGACATGATGGACAACACATTAGAATTCGAGAAATGAATATCTCTAGAATATTTATTGTCGCATCCCTCGATGATGGACTCACTTGGTAGTCCGAAATGTTAAACTATCCTCACCTTTATGGATTCATTATTTAACAACATCAAGTCCTACCATGGAATGGACATGATGGACAACACAACAGAATTCGAGAAATGAATATCTCTAGAATATCTATTGTCACATCCCCTGATGATGGACTCACTTGGTAGTCTGAAACGTTAAACTATCCTCACCTGTATGGATTCATTATTTAACAACATCAATTCCTACCATGGAAGGGACATGATGGACAACACATTAGAATTCGAGAAATGAATATCTCTAGAATATCTATTGTCGCATCCCTTGGTGATGGACTCACTTGGTAGTCCGAAACGTTAAACTATCCTCACCTGTATGGATTCATTATTTAACAACATCAAGTCCTACCATGGAAGGGACAGGATGGATAGCGTATCAAAATTTGAGAAATGAATATCTCTAGAATATCTATTGTCGCATCCCCTGATTATGGACTCACTTGGTAGTTCGAAACGCTAAACTATCCTCACCTGTATAGATTCATTATTTAACAACATCAAGTCCTACCATGGAAGGGATATGATGGACAACGCATCAGAATTCGAGAAATGAATATCTCTAGAATATCTATTGTTGCATCCCCTGATGATGGACTCACTTGGTAGTCCAAAACATTAAACTATCCTCACATGTATGGATTCATTATTTAATAATATTAAATTTTAAAAATAATAAAGCTATACTAATTAAAAGGTTAAATTGAATATAATAAAATTAATAAACTAAATCTAAACTAAACTAGACTACATTGTATTAAAATAATAATAACTTCTTAAACAAAGATGAGTAAGGATTCCATTATAATATGTGCCTAGACACAACAACCGTATGGAAAATTAGAGACATTTTTTCTTCTGATAGAGGGTCCTCATAGGAAGGAATGGCACATGTTATAAAAAGACTATATTGCATATCGACTGCTATAGATGACTGAGATACATAGACTTTTCAAAATTATCTAAGAAGTAAAGCACATTTACAATATGAGAGCATCATAAAGGAGGAGAAAGATTTAAGATTGTGACTTACGACTAACAGAGGGAGAAAGCTTATTGTAGTCATGAGTCACATCTCATAGGGACAAAGATTCCAAGTGCCATCTAGAATTGCGATTTGTGAAGAAGAAGAGGGCTTATATCTGAAAGATATTTTCCATTGCAAATGCCAATATTTATCCATTTATTTTGGGATTGGAAATCACAGAACAACTTATTTCTTTCCCATATTTCAATACTACCGTTCCAAAACCAACACAACTTTTTCCAATTTACATTTTCCCTTTAATCCTTCATATCATTTTGTTTTCTTTACTCAAAGTGAAATCATGTTTTTCGAGAATGTGTTCTATATTTTGCTGAATCGTGCACGATGTTTCATGTTTTCTCCATATTCATTAAATATTTTGACTCTGAATAAATCAAATGCCTCTTTTGATTATTCATGCTTTAACTCTTCTAGTCAAACAAAGGGAGAAGGCTAAATTCAAAACTAAATTTAAGCCTAAACTATCTCAATTGGAATAAGAAAATAGTTCTTATATGCCAATTGAGAGCACATGCATGAAAAAAATTGAACATGAGATCTTAAGATGAGTTAGAAAGCCACAAAAGGAATTCATACAATCTGATAACGTTTAAAACAAATACATGCCAACCTTTAACTAAGTAAATAGTTACCAAGAAAAACATAAATATGCATGCTCATGCTCAGTTTGGAGGATTAACATGAATTGAAAATGAGATAAGCATAAGTTGTTCGACGATGGAAATAGTTCACACAATCAAAAAACCATTAAAACAAATACATGTTAGTAAACAACCCAGTAATCAGTGACCATAAAAGAAGAGTTATCAATGGTTTTAAATAAAGATAACTTTGGCGTACATTAATCTAAAAAGAATTTTGGAAAAATAAAAGATAAGGCTTAAGTTAAATTGCTTTCGACAATGCCAATAGTATCAAAACTGGTTATAATTGATAGATTTCAGGGTCTTTTAACAAGTCCCTTAAACTTGATAATATTGTGCAAACTTAGATTACTTATTTCAAACACCACATACAAATAATTTCAAAAAAAGAAATTGTGATAACATACGTTTCTTCAATGGACTAAGGCTACAATATGCCTTGGAAGGCACCTATAATTTTATTGCATGGAATGATCACATGGAGTCTATATCAGACGACAATGGATTGTTAGAATACACCAAGAAAAATGTTGCACAACTACCGGAATTTGAAGCCCACAACCATGCTCAGTGGAAGAAAGATGTAGCCAAGGTGAGGAGAATAATCTTAGAGGGAGTACGGGATCACATTGTCTCAAATCTCCATGGAAAGTAAACTTCATTCAGATTGTGGAAAGCATTGACAGAATTATTCAAGAATAATAGTGACCACAAGAAGCTAGCGCTTAAGGATAAAATTCGAAGTATCAAGATGCAACAAAATGACGCTATTTCATAGTATCTGAGTAGGTTCACAAAATTTCATGATGAACTTGGTGGGGTCGGTGTTAATGTTCTTGAAGAAGGCCTGGTAAGCCTAGCCCTTTTGGGCCTTCCAAAGAGTTGGCATAGCTATCAAGATTCAGTGAATGACGGGGAGAAAGTACAAAATTGGGAGCTCTTATGGTCTAATTTGGTATAGGACAAAATAAGGTGGAATAAATGAGATGGGATTTCATCCAAGGGTGAGAATGAAGAAAAATTTGCAGTCACTGGAAATACAAAGAAGGGAAAAGGGAAGAAATATCATTCCAAACCATAATCTAGTTAAGGGGGAAAGAAGAAAGATTTTTTGAAAATTAAATGCTTCCATCATCATGAATTCAGGCACTACGCCACGAAGTGTCCACACAAAAAGACAAGCAATAAGACATTAGGAGCAGCAGGTGAAACTTTAGCTTCATAGTTCGAGCTTGAATTTACCCTTATTGCATGCATGGTTAACACAATGATGGGGAGCATGTGATACTTTGACTCAAGTGCATCATTCCACATGATAGGGTTTAGATATTTTTTCAGTGGCCTACAAGAAAAATATTCGCATATGCACATTGAGATGGGGGATGAAGTAATGAATAACACAAATAGGGTTGTTACAATCACCTTTTAGAGGGAGTCAAGTTGCCCCCTTAGGCTCAATGATGTCATGTTCGTTTCAGGCCTAAAGAAAAATCTCATCTCTATTGCATTTTTTGAAGACTATGGTTATGATGTGATCTTCAGCAAAGGAAAGGAATTACTGAGACACATAGCCACGGGACAGGTGAAGCAGATCGGGGTTCATGTGAAGAACCGATATAATGTAGATGTGGAATACTGTATTGCATTAAGCACAAAGTTAGAGAAGGTGCAAAGCCGCAATGTCAATGAACTTTGACATAGAAGACTGGGCCATTTGCATCATGGCACCCTGAAGATTATGTAGCAGATAACCACAGGCCTCCCAAAAGGAGTGCTTGAGCAGTAGGATGTATGCAAAGGATGTACTTTGGGGAAATACTCAAAATACACATTCCATGATCGGGACAACAAAGCACATGTAGTCCTAGAAAGGATCCACTCTAATGTTTGTAGAACTTCCAGACACAAATATTTTGTCATTTTTATTGATGACTTATCACAAAAGTGTTGGATCTTCTTCTTGCGGAAGAAAGATGAGACATTCTCCAAGTTTATAGACTTCAAGGCATTGGTTGAGAAAGAAAATGACATGAAGGTGAAGGTTCTCAAGAGTGATAATGGAGGTGAGTACATGTTGAATGAATTTAAAAATTTATGTGTAAAAGAAGGCATTGAATGAGAATTGACAACCCACAACCCACAACAAAATGGGGTGGTTGAGAGAAAGAACCATAACAGTTCGAGAGTAATGAGGGCGATGTTACATGACCAGGGCCTACCTTTGCACTTGTGGGACGAAGCATGCCATACAACAATCTATTTTCAGAACTGGAGTCCTCATCAGATTCTGGGCATGATTACACTAAAGGAGGTTTTCTTAGGGAGAAAGCCAGATGGGTCACACTTTAAGATTTTTGGAGCCTTTATCCACTACCATGCGTCCAAAGAATCAAGGAAGAAGCTAGAGCCGACAAAAAAAATCGGGGGTATTTGTGGGTTACATAGAAACTCCCCATAACTTCCCCATGTACTTTCCATCCCTCATAATGACAGTTGTGCGAATGGTGTAAAATTTGATGAGGAGAAAGTGATGCAGTGCTCTCTTGAGAGGGAGATTCTGACTGATGCTGATTTTGTTGCATTTCCTCTTGCAGTTTCTAAACATTTGTATCTTCTTGCAGCAAAGTGTAGAAATTCCCACTGTATATCACCAGATAATGCATTACACTAAAGAAAAATACTTGATCTACTTCTACAAACAAACTTGCAGAAGCTTAATCGATTATGAGCTAGATCAAATAGAACACATATAACAAAGAATGAGAAATCAATCACACATGAACAGAGAAGAATAATCAGGGGAAAGCCTCAGCTAAAAACCTCGATCTCTGTATTATCATACAAATGGAAATATGTCCAGGTTACACAAAGCTTTAGCTCACAAGCTATCCAGCTCTCAGCGCAATTCCTCAATACAACTCACAGACTGAATAGACACAACATATGCCTTCCTCCAATCCTCCAAGCCTCCTATTTCCTTGCGAGTTCCTCCTAGGGTCCAATGTTTCCACCTGTGTCTAATAATCCCTCACACACTACTTAGATCTCTGAAATAACTGTGCAATCCTGAAGGAGATAATTCCTTCTGCATGGATGAGTTTCCTATATAGGAAAAATCCTCCAACTAATAGTACACTATCCCTTCATCTGATCTCAACTGGGTCTTTGACTGAACTGACATGCATGAGTTATTTATGAATATCCAGTTATATGAAGTTCAGCAGTTACATGCATGCATGCATTAACTAACTGAACTCACAATCAGTTCCACAAACTATTGGAACTAATCTAACTGGAGTTAACTCAATTAACTGAGCTAACTAGTTATAACTCAAAGTACAACTCATCCGGATCTCCTTTAATCAAGGGATAAATTCCTCAATCAAAGTGGAAACTGTTGCATGTCTTCACATAGACTTCATGTTTGATTTTCTACAACTAATTTACTCAAGATGAATTAATTAATTATTTTACAAACAACTACTAAGATCAAATTCAAATTTTTAATTCTCAATTTTAGTTTAGGGACTAACTAAAATTGGAATGTATCCTGAAATTCTATTTATAGCAATGCTATTTTTAGCATTTCTTGTTGCTATCTTCAACACAAATTCCAAATTTGCATGATCTCATCCAACAACTTTCCATAGTCTGCAAATGATGTGGAGATGCTAGCCATTCCACTCTTTAAGTCAATTTCCCTTTTTTAGCATACTTCTAGTGGCGTAGCTGGCTACAACTTTAACTGCAGATCATTGATCTTTACCTCATACTCAAACTGCACATCTGCAATTTTCTTCTTGGATTCCTTGACTGTAAGGCCAAGCTTTACGATCTTATCTTCCGTGGATCCCTCCTCATGGACATCCATGTCTAACACTTCCATACAAGAGGCTTCAACCACTTCTTTCAACCTCTATTGCTGTAGCTTTACCTGCTCTTTGTCCTTGATGGCCTGGTCCAACTGTTTCTTCAGTGCAGTGCACTCTTTCTCTACATGAATGTTCAACTGTGATGTGTGTTGTTCTCACTCCTTTAGCTCATTTGTGATGCCCTGGTGTAAGTCATGAACATTGGAATGGGTAGGGCTATCATGTTCAAGTTGACATGATCCAAACCTTTTATCTGTTGCTTTACTTTGGTGGAGTCGAACTCCACAACTCTGTCTAGTATCTACATGATCCTCATCCTGAATGTTGTCTCTATCAGCCTTTGTGGGTGAAGTGCTTGGCCTATCTACGCTGTTGGTCTGGATGCTTGCGCCAAGATCTTTAGCTTTGCAATACTCTGTTGCACACCTATGATAAGCTCGCCATAGTAATCTTCCACCCTATTCCAAGATTCCATTGTTATCTCCTGAACCTTGTCTCCAATTTGATCCAGGTCACCTTCAATTAGAACCGTCAATGTGATTTGTTTTGATTTATCCACCTTATGCTTCTTTCTTCTCTTAATGGAAGCTTCACCATGCTTCTTTTTCTTATCCGCGTTAGTTTTCTCTGTTTCTGCCTTTTCTTTCTCCTTAGTCATATCCTCGGCTTCTTGAAGATCCTATTTTTCATGGTGTTCTTCTTCCTTTTCCTCTTCATCTACTTCCTTTTCCTTGTCTTTTCCATTGCCTTGGCCATGGTGTGAAGTTTCCAACTCTTTTTCTTCTATTGAGCTGTCTCCTGCTTCCTCCAACAGAGTCATCCATTTTGCAGGCCATGTCTATATTACTTCTACCAGATCATCTTCTTTGACCGTATATGGAAATGCATGCCATTCATTCTTCATGTTTCCGTGTGCCTGTATGTATAATTTATGGAAATCTGCCTTGAAACTCACCACAGGGTTGTACTGTTTGTGCAAAATCCATGAAAGGCACAGATGCTAGTTTACTAACATGTGTAGATCCATTTGATATAATATAAAAAATGTCCTATTCTCCTGTGCTTGCGATGGTTGAGTGGTATGCCACAAAAAAGCATACCTCACGACCTCACATACATCTTCTTCTATTGGAGGAAACTGCATATCCTCTGGCTCCTTCCATGCCAACATAACAATGATCAATATTAACCAGGTGTAGTGGAAAGATGTACCTTTTTCTTGGACCTCACGACAGCCGTCCAGGAATTCCTTGGACTCCATTTGCGCACTACACTGCTAAAGACACCACCGATGTAGGAACTTCATTGGCGATGCACTTCCTTGTTGGGCATGGAATCCACCCAAGGCATGTTTTTGGACTCTTGAATCTTGTTGTAAAGCTTCATGAATTGCGGGTGTAGGGTGCGAAAATATGATAGAGTCACAGGGTTGTCCGCCCTAGTTTTGTAATGTAATTTCGGCTAGATAGACCTACCCATGGTCTGCGGACCATGGGATTGTATAAATAGAGTGAGGCTCTAAGTAGAGATAAGGAGGGAGAGGAGTAACAAGTCTAAGTGATTGAGCCACGAGTGTAAAGTGTGTCTTTGGGTCGTAGAGTAGGAGAAGGCTCTACAGCTGAGTGCACAGAGGCCTAGTAGTCCGCAGCTGAGTGCACGGACACTTGCAGATGAGTGCACAGGGCGGAGTTGAGTCTGTAACTGAGGAAGGAATTAATAAAGAGAAGTTTTATCATCATTCTATATATTTGTTCTTAGGTTAATGCATGTTTGACATAATTTACAAATATACTGTTTATTTATTGCGCGAACCTGTATGAAGGGTTTATGTTGTTAAGTATAACTTAAAGCATGCAAGTAGGCTAAGATAATCAAGTAACATTGGAATACCAATAAAGTATTGGGTAATAATGCAGAAGCACAATGTTCAGCCCCTGAGTAGGGTTGTGCGTAGGCAATATATCGGGCCACGAGGTACGGGAAAGTGCGTGAAGCAACTTGCACATAAGGTTAAACCGCGAACCAATAGAACTCATCAGACATCTCCAAGGTGCAGAAACTTGGTTCTAGCACCCTCCCATACTACTTCAGGTGAGACCTCAGTTTGTGCTCTGTGGACTGCTACGGAAAGGGCCAGCAGTACTGGGATTTGTTTGGATAAATCAACTCTGAACTCGGGTCAGGCCCCACTAAGCCAACAAATGGTTCTATTTCCGGGACTGGGATATGCATAAGAGGTGTCTGATGTCGTATCACTGGAATCTGACAAAGAAAGGAATTGAAGAGTGTTTTGACAGGAATATTCACGAGTTCGCGGCGTAGGAAAACATGAATCCGCGATTATTGAAGGAAGAGTCGTTAGATTGCTACTTATATACGGAAATCCACGAAATTTTCTTTGCATCCTTACCCTTTGAGTTGTACGAGTGGATCGCGAAGCTAGTAGATAGTCAAGGAAGGTGTAGGCTTGACAAACCTATCGTGTGGACTCCATAGTTGGTGCACAAACTGAAAGCATCGGAAGATAAGATCGTGCGCTCTGTGGATCACTGGCTCGATTGAATTATAGGGGGATTTATCACCGAGTTCGCGTTAGATACTTCAATCAGTTATAGAGAGGCAGAATGATGCTTCCTCAAAGGACTGCGAGGTAAGTAATTTAAATCTTTGAACACTTGGATTAAAATGCTATTGTGTGAAAAGTGGGTTATACGAATAAATTGATGTTTGGGGCTATGCGATGTGGGAGGATCTATAGAAACGAAGGTAGCACATAACTAGAAACTAGCCCCTTGATTTCACCTCTGTGGGAAAGCGAGGAAGAGCTTGCGAAGGTCTCACCAAAAAGTGTGATCAGTTTGATAAAGCAGTGAATTCCGCACATAGCACTTCCACCTACACCACTGTTAGTTTCACCATCTTCACCCCTGTCTTCACCCACACCACCTCTGCCACCACCACAATTCAATATGGCAAGCACGATAAAGTTACCAGTGTTCAAAGGAGTAGGGAATGAAGATCCGAACCAATTTTGGTTTGTGGTAAGGGCTGTATGGGAAGCGCAGGGAGTCACGAATGACAACATAAATAAAACAAAGTTGGTCAGCACTTTGTAGGATCGTGCCCTGACATGGTACATTCCAATGACAATCTGAATGAAGGGATCGCGGATATCCAAGCTGGAATTTAGCAGGTCAAAATCAGAGACACATTCGATCATTGAATTTAAGGAAATTGCAATGCTTCCAGGCGAGACCCTCTGGGAACTGGATCAGAGACTGAAGGGTATGATTCGTGAAGCCAACATGACCTTGATGGATGGGTAGCACTGGACATGGTTTGTAGTGTCGTTAACAACGCATCTAAGGAATGCGCTGTCACAGTAGAAGCTATCCACTCAGGCTGAGGCTTTGGAGATTGCAATGAGATTGCACGAGACCCAGATACAAGATCCTAACTTGGGAGTTCAACAAATCCACGCGTAGTTGAAGAATTTGTGTCTTGAGATGCAGAGTTTGAAACAAGATAGGACAGCTTGCCTAGAAGCACGCCAGGAGGTATGGTGCATAAAGTGTAAGGGCTAGGGACATGACAAGGACCATTGTCTAGTCTTTGTGAACTACCTGGCGGGAGGAGGACCAATTCCATTGAGACCAGAGGCACAAGTAGGACAGAGCGCAGCGCCTGCATTATGGTGCACAATTTTTCAAATAGGAGGGAATCATGCTACAGATAACTACCATTTATTACAGAAGTATACGCAGAGTTCCCAACAGTTGTTCTGTAATTTCTGTAGATCTATAGGCCATGATGAGCGCACCTGTAGAAGTTATGAACTGATGATGGATCAGACTCCTACCTTCAGAGTTCAGACCGAAACACAGGTCCTCAATCAAAATGCAAGGATGGTGCGCACTAGATTTTAGGGGCACGAACAAGGTCAAGGTGGAATGGGATGAGGAAGAGGTCGTGGACAATAGAGATGTTACAATTGTGGAGGACCTGGGCATTATGCCCATGATTGTACAAATTCAAAGGGACCATCATGCTTATATTGTACCCAGCTTGATCATGAGACAGAGGACTGTCCCACTCTGATAACGAGGCTACACGATAAAGGAACACTCCAACCTCCCCCGGCTCAGAACCTGCAAATGATGAGGTCTGAGTTGCGTGAAGAAGACCCGAATGTAAATATCATGCTCCAGAGTGGTATCACCACAAGAGATGACAAAGGCAAGCAACCCAAAGAGAGTGCCTAGGTTCGCAAGGCTCCAACAAAGGAACCATAATTTTATTTGGAGTGCGCTAAGGAGACATTCATGGAAGCTAAGAAGAGCTTTGTGGAGGCCTCCACTTCAGGTAGCAAAGAAAAATTGGAACTGGAAATGGACCCATCAATGATCAATAACTTTTTGGAGACATGTATGAAGCTGCTGTGCAACAACAAGGTTGTGAAGGGGATGTAATAACTCATAACTAGATGTGGCGGGACCGCGCCAGGAGAACCACGTGTAGTCTGAAAGCTCGGGAAGCACACAAGGCGAACATGAAGGGAGATGAGATTGACCGCATAGATCAGGGAATATGAAATGGATCAAGTGATTTTGGATCTAGGATCAAAAGTGAATGTCTTGCCAAAGCAGACATGGGAGTGCATGGGCAAGCCTGCATTGCAATGGTATCCTATTCAATTGCGAATGGCGAACCAGCAAAAGATCCTACCTATGGGAAGATTGCAGGGAATAATGGTAGATATTGAAGGTGCAAGCACACTTGCAGATTTCTAAGTGATAGAGATTGTTGATGACAGTAATCCCTATCCCACGCTACTGGGAATAGATTGACCCACTGACATGAATGGAGTGATAAATCTAAAGAAGCACAAGATTATTTTTGAGAAAAAGTCACTACGCATAGCGGTACCTTTAGACACTGCGGAAGGATCGTGCTACATAGAGCCGATGCACGACTACGATAACGACGATAATCTAGACTGTATTTACAAGAGAACCACACAGGAGCAGGACTAGGTGAATCCAACAACAGATGACAGACTCTCGTGGGAGCATGAAAGCTCCTACACCTTAGATTCAGACGAGGAAATAGAATGATGGAAGAACTATTTACATGTGGTAACCACGCTCAACTGTAACATGATGACAAGGTCGTTGCGCTGTGTGGAAACAGAGGTAAGAGACCTACCTATGTATGACGGGTTGAGTGAGGTAGATGATTTCCTGAACAAATTTGAAAGAGAAGTGCTGGAGCAACAACTGTTCGATGCTCTGAAATGGGTACTACGCGCTACGCCTGCAATATGGTGGGGTACACATCAAAGAGGTTTTGAGGACTGGCATGAATGCTAAAGGATGATGCGCATATTATTTGGGATGCCTCAGATGTGGCTAATAGACAAGTACAACGGACAAGATGATCCATGTGCACACCTCGCGAAATGGACCAAGGTCTATGGGGAAGAGCCACAACCTGAGTGGGTCCACCTGTTCTGTCATACCCGTGATATCATACCCATGAATTGGTATACTGAGATGGAGATCTGCCATGGCATGAGCGAATGGGATGTCTTGTGCAAAGGATTCCTATTAACCTTCACGTTTGAGGATCGTTGGTGGGATACTGTTGATGATGTGCTACAAGAAGTAAAAGCAACTATCTTCAGAATACCCTAGGAGCCAATGGAAGTGCTTTAGCTGGAATGGGCGACCCAGCTGAGCTACGTGCTGGAGTGTTACAATGTAAATATTGAGGAGGATGATGAGGATCCACGAAAAATCAACATTCCAGAAACTGAATGCTATCGCGAGGTTCAAGGACCATTGATTGAAGATCCTGACATCATCGCGTCACTAAAATGAAGCAGGTAAACATTGGGATGGAGGTTGAACCGAAGTATGCAATGCTTGGTGACTATTGGGATGATGCCATGGTGGAGAGGGTCGCTGAGCTACTCCGCGAGTACCAAGACCTATTCTCGACCAAGATTACGGACTTAAAGGAGATCGTTGGTGATTTAGGGATGATGAAGATCACCCTAAAACCCAACGTGAAGCTAGTTAAGTAGAGGCCTTACCACTTGAATCTAAATTGCAAGGAAAAGGTCCACGTAGAACTAGACAAAATGATCGCAGCTGAAATTATTGAGTCGTTGAAAGAATCCGATTTGGTGGGCCCTATGGTGCAGGAGAAAAAGCAAAAGGGTGAGATAATAATATGTGTGGACCTCAGGAAGCTAAATGACGCCTGTGTACACGACCCATTCCTGACCCTGTTCTCATTCCTGACCCCATTCACAGATGAAGTATTAGAAAATGTCGGCGGGCAAGAAGCATATTCTTTCACCGATGGGTTCTCAAGGTACCACCAGATCAAAATTGCGCCGGAAGACAGGAGCAAGACCACCTTCGCCACTGAATGGGGTTGCTTTCAATACACTGTCATGCTGTTTGGGTTAAAAAATGTGCCAACCATCTTCTCACGCATAGTTGTTGCTGCCTTCAAAGAATATATCCACAAATTCTTAGAGGTCTATCTGGATGATTGGACTATCTTTAGATTGGTTAAGCACCATGTAGCAAGCTTACGCTTGATGCTGGATACTTGCTGACGACACTAGATTGCGCTGAACCTTAAGAAGTGTACATTCCTCGGTCCCTTTGGGAACCTACTGGGACATGTGGTTTGAAAACAGGGACTAATGGTCGACCCCATGAAGATTGCGATAATTATGAATTTGGACGCAGCACAGAGTGTTAAACGGTTGCGCGCTACCTTGGGACACACAGGGTACTACAAGAAGTTCATCAAAAGCTATGCTCAGATCACCGTGAAGATGGAGAAACTATTGAAAAAGGATGTCACGTTCTGCTGGAATGACGATTAGATGAAAAGCCTGGATGTCCTAAAGGGGAAATTGGCCTCCGCTCCAATCCTGGTCTTCCCAAAATCGGATTTGGAGTTTCATGTCCATGTTGATGCGTCATGTATCGCGCTGGGAGCGGTGCTCACACAAGAGGGCAGAGAGGGCTTGGATCACCCTATTAGTTTAGCAAGTCATAGACTGTCCAAAGCCAAAAATAAATATTCCACAACTGAGTGCAAGGGATTGGCTATGGTGTACACACTCCAAAAATACCGGCACTATTTGCTAGGAGGACATTTCAGGATGTATACAGACCATTCTGCGCTAATGTACTTGGTCAATAAGCCTATGTTGGGGGTGCACATATGTAGGTGGCTCTTATTGTTCTAATAATATGACTTTGAGGTCGTGGTAAACCCTGGATGCCTGAATGCAGGACTGGATCACTTGTCGCGTATTAAGACGAGCTGAACCTACTAGTTTGGAGGAAGGATTACCTGACACACAACTCTTTTCTGTGTGCATCATGGAAGGAAACTCCAAAGATATAATTCACTTTCTGACAAAAGTGACTGTGTCGAAGGAATACTCCATCCAACAGAAGAAAGAATTGGTGGTGCACATGGTAGATTTTTCTGTCATCACGGGGCACCTATACAAAATGGGAAATGATGAGATATTGTGAAGGTACGTACCTAAATTTGAACGAAGTCAGATCCTTGTGGAAGCACATGGGGGTGTTGCAAAAGGACACTATGCAGGATGAGTGACCGCACAAAAGATTCTCCGCACAGGGTTGTGGTGGCCAACCCTTCATTAGGATTCAAAAGCACACTGTAAGGCTTGCGATATATGTCAAAGGACCGGTAAACCATTATGAAGGGATGAAATGCCTTTGAATCCACAAATGACGTTGTATCCCTTTGAAAAGTGGGCAATCAACTTTTTAGGACCTATCAAACCCCAGGGAAGAATGGGCGCGCGCTACATCATCACCGCAACAGATTACCTGACGCGCTAGGCGGAAGCGCAGCCAGTCAAAGACTGCACGACAACCATGACTGTGAAGTTTTTGTTTAAACACGTGTTGACTCGATTTGATTGTCCAAAAATCTTAATGAGTGATCACTGTACACATTTCCTGAACGAAACCATCAACGCACTCACAAAATAGTTCCAGGTGTATCATCAAAAAAGCACACCGTATCACCCACAAGCCAATGGGGCAGTAGAAGCATTCAACAAAATACTGGAGATTGCGCTAACCAAAGTGTGCAATGTGTAGCGAAGCAATTGGGACCTGCACGTACCTACTGTACTATGGGCTTATAGGACAATGTGCAAGAAATTGACGGGACAAACACCTTTCCGATTAGTTTATGGCGTGGAAGCCGTCATGCCGATGGAGTATATTGTACCTAGTCTGTGCACAACAAGGCTCATAGGTATGACGGACCGTGAAACTCTGGAAGATAGACTCACACAATTAGAAGAACTTGAGGAGGAACGGTTCTTGGTTGGTTTTCATCAACAGGTACAAAAGCAGCGTGAAAAGGCGTAGCACGATCTCCATATTAAGTTGCACACCTTCAAGGTAAATGACTTAGTGCTGTTGTATGACAATAAGTTTGAAAAATTTCTGGGAAAGTTTAGAATGCATTGGCTGGGACCATACGTGGTTAAGGAGGTCACAAATAGAGGTGCAGTCCAACTAATCAAACTAAATGGAGAGCCTTTCCCAAGCAAAGTGAATGGCAGTCGCTTGAAACCCTACACGGGTGACCCGACTATTTGACTAACTAACGAAAGCATAGTCTTCATGCTCCAAGGATCCAGAAAAAGGCGCAAGAATATAAACAAATAAAAGGATATCAGCACAGATGCAAAGAAGCACTACAAACATAGAGGTCTTGGAACAACATATGCAACAGATCCAGCAAGCAGCAACTAAGTGCGCTGCTGACCTATGCGTAGTTCGAGAACAGTTGGATGGACTTTGCGCAAAGATCATTGCGCCGATAGAGTGACTCGAGGGTAAGTCAAGATGTTTGTGTTAGGGGCTTGTTGGGCATGGAATCCACCTAAGGCATGTTTTGAGGCTCAAAGCCCAATTTTTGACCGAATCTTGTTGTAAATCTCCGCGAATTATGGGCGCAAGGCGCGAAAGTATGATAGAGTCACAGGGTTGTCCACCCTAGTTTTGTAATGTAATGTCAGCTGGATAGACCGTGAGGCTCTAAGTAGAGATAAGGAGGGAGAGGAGTAACAAGTCTACGTGATTGAGTCACAGGTGTAAAGTGTGTCTTTGGGTCGTAGAGTAGGAGAAGGTTCTGCAGCTGAGTCCGTAGAGGCCTAGTAGTCTGCAGCTGAGTGCGCGAACCCTTGTAGCTGAGTGCGCAGGGCAGATTCGAGTATGTAATCAAGGAAGGAATTAATAAAGATAAGTTTATCATAAATCTGTGTCTATTTTTGGGTTAATGCATTTTTGATATAATTTACAAATATACAGCTTATTTATTGCGCGAACCTGTATGAATGATTATGTTGTTAAGTATAACTTAAAGCATGCAAGTAGGCTAAGATAATCAACTAACATTGGAATACCAGTAAAGTCTTGGGTAATAACGAAGAACCACAACATTCAACCCCTGAGTGGGGCTACGCGTAGGCAGTATATCGGGCCGCGAGGTACAGGAAAGTGCGCGAAGCAACCCACGCGCAAGGTCAAACCGTGGACTAGTCGAACTCTTCAGACATCTCCAGGGTGCGGAAACTTGGTTTTAGCACCCTCCCATACTACTTCCACTGAGACATCAGTCCACACTCCGTGGACTATTGTCGAAAGGGCCAGTAGTACCAGGATTTGTTTAGCTAAATCAAGTCTGAACCTAGGTCAGGCCCCACTAAGCCAACATTCCTCATGATCTTTCTGGCCCAAATATGTGTGTCGAAGCAGACTTCTTGACTGCTGGTCGAGTTTATGTCATAGCCCCTATTTCCTTTGACCAACCCATACTTCTTTTTCATATTCTCTACCACAACACGATCCTGATCCTTTCCCACGAACTCCTTCGTGGGGTTCCACCCTTGGTAAGGTGATCTAGTGATCCTCCATATCAACATTTGGTCTATGGGGATCTTATTGCTCGTCCACAAGTGTCCATCATGTATCAATACCAATAATTGGCGCACACACATTGTGTTTGTTGAGTTTCTGCTGAAGTGCGACACATTCAACATGTTGATCAGTCTTGACTGCGCCAAACCTTTCACCCATCATTGTGGTTCTAATATTGTCACTCCGCTATCTAGGTAGTGAACTTGTTGCAAGTACTAATCTGGTGCGAACTGTGGCTACTTCGTCCAGTCATTAGAATAATTCTCTATAAATTTTAGTTGCAGAATTTTCCTTAAAATATCTCCAAATGGCACATATTCTGGTAATAGTGGTGTAAATGTCCCATACGTTGCGCCCTTGGAATCCTTTACCGGTTTGGCATTTGGCTTACTCGGTGGGATGTATGAGGATAGAGGTGAGTCGAACGCTGTGCCACCTTCCTCCACCTACATTTCCTCCACTTCTTCTTCAATATCGACTTGCTGAGGTTTCTTTTGAGGCTTCACAGGTTTTGGCATGATTCTTATCTTTCTTTTTCTTGGTTCTTTCTTCCTTGGTTTTCTTCTGCCTTGGTGATGTCCGCGGATTATGTGGCAGTGGTGCTTCTACTGTGGGTGTTTCAACTACTGGTGCGGACATATCTGCAACTTCCACGAGTCCAAACAATCTCTTCTCATGAAAATTCCACACAATCTCCTCCCAAGATCGCTAAGTCGACATACACAATGAATTCTCCTGCAACTTCTTCGCACTATTAATCACTCAAGTTCTCGATTCAACAAATTTCTTAATTTGAGAGGGAGTTGGCTATTTATAACAATTCTGACCTTCGAACATCATCATTAGATTTGATTTTGTCCCAATTCTTTTTAGATTTCATCATTAAATGCGTATTTATCCTTAAATTCTTCTGACCTATCATCTTAAATGCAACTTTACACTTATATTTTCCCTTTTAATGGTCATATTTCTACTTTTCCGATGAGCTTTGACATGTCCCCTATTGTAGTGCACCTATGTCTTACGTCATGGCTTCCTACGAACTTCAACATATTTCTGACTTTAGCAAAGTACTTTCTTCGTCAAAGCTCTTTTTGCAGCATAGTTTATAGTCCAGTTCCCACTTTCAACTGCATGTGACACTAATACTTTCCTTATTTCTTCTTTAGTAGGCAGAGGGTTGTCCCTGTACAACTTCAACCTACTTCCATTTACTTTTCCCTGAATTAATTCTCCATTTAAATTCTCTAACTGCATTGTGCCTCCATCAATAATATACTTAATAACATATGGGCCTAACCAATGTGTTTTGAACTTCCTTAGGAATTTCAAAAAATTACTGTCATAGAGGAGAACAAGGTCTCCTATCTAGAAATTCTTTTGCTTAATGTGCTTGTCATGGCAACCTTTTCTCTTTCTTTTTGTACTTGTTGATGAAATCATGCTATAAACCTACCTTCTTCCAGAGTAAGCAACTGTGACATCCTCTCTTCCATTATGTCAGGGTCTGCCATATTTGTAAAAGCTGTAATTCTTAGGCTAGGGATAATGTATTTCATTGGAATCAAAAATCCTTTCCCATAAACAACCTAAAGGGTGTCTGGCCTGTCAACTTTTTGTATGTAGTCCTATAAGCCCATAGTACCGCTGGAATCCTAAGATCCAGTCATCCCTGTTTAGATTACATACCTTGGTCAATGCATTCTCCAAAATTTTATTGAATGCTTCCATAGTTCCATTTGCCTAAGGATGATCTCTTTTGGTGGTAAACTTGAAATTATTCAGTTAATGCCTCAATGGCCTTATTCAAGAAATGTGATCCTTGATCACTCATCAATGTCTTCAGACACCCAAATATGGACAATATGTATTCAAAGATGAATTTTGCAATAGTTTATGCACTGCAATCTTTCACTAGCTATGCTTTGGCCCACCTTGTCAAATAATTAGTTGCAATGATTATATACCTCGCACTAGTCCTTTTTCCTGGTGGATTGGTAAGTCCAACAAAATCAATAACCCATTTATCAAAATGCTACAATGTTACTTGTGGTACTAGTGAAATTTCATTTCTTCTTGAAGGTTTTCCTATTCTTTGGTAGATATCACAAGTTTGAAATTACTCCTTTGCATCTTTGTGTAGTGTAGGCCACCATAATCCTGCTCTTGAAATTTTCTACACAGTGGATTTTCTTGCCTAATGTCCTCCTGCTGCGCCACACTGAAATTTTGTTAAAATTATCTATATTTCGTGGTTAGGAACATACCTGCACAATATTTTATCCGTTCCCATCTTATATAAAAGTCCCGCTATTAGTGAAAAATATGTTGCCTTAACCACCAATTCTTTGTTCTGCTGCATAGTATATTTTCAAGGGGCCATCCCTGTGGTTTAGAATTGAATAATATTAGCGAAGTGATCATCTGCAATCCTTATTGCAACTAGTTGTGCATCAGGAAGATTATCCTCTATAGTCATTGGTTCTTCTCCTATTTCTAACCTTGATAAATGATCAAGTCCAACATTTAGTCTTCCTGGTTTAACAATAACTTCAAAGTCATACTTTTGAAATAATAATAGCCATTTGCAAATCTTTCCTCCTAAGATAGGCTTATTGACCAAATATTTTAGTGCAGAGTGATCTATGAACATCTTGAAATGTGATCCCAACAAATAATGTCTAAACTTCTATAAAGCATATACCATAGCTAGTCCTTCCCTCTCTGTAGTTGTATAGTTCTTATATGCTTTAGACAATTTTATACTTGAAAAAGCTATAGGTTGATTGATTTCTCCTGCAGCAGGCTGTGCCAATACCACTCCTAAAGCTATGCATGAAGCATCCACATGAACATGAAATTCCTTATTCCAATATGGGAATACTAGTATAGGAGCAGTTACCATCTTTTCTTTTAGTGTGTTGAGGCTCTTTTTACATTCTTCATTCCATAGGAATGTTACATCTTTCTTCAACAATTTTTCCATAGGTGTAGTGATCTATGCATATCATTTGATAATTTTTTTGTAGTATCCTGTATGTCCTAACGTGGTGCAAAGATGTCTTACTATCTTTGGTGGAGGTAAATTCATAATAATAACAATCTTCATAGGATCCACCACCAATCGTTGCTTGCAAATAATATGTCCTAGTAATATACCAAAAGATACACAAAATATGCACTCTTTTATATTCAGAGAAATATGATATTGCCTACATGTGTCGAGCATCAGTCTTAAGTTCACAACATGTTTCTTCAATAATCCAAATATTTCCCAATCATTGAAGTATACTTCTAAAAACGTGTGAATATATTCTTTGAAAGCTACAACCACCACTCGTGAAAATAAGGCAGGGGCATTCTTCAGTCCAAAAGGCATCACTGTATACTGATATGAACCCCATTCTATAGTGAAGGTGGTCTTATCGATCTTCTGGTGCAATTCTAATCTGATGGTATCCTGAAAATCCATCTGTAAATGAATAGGTTTCTTGACCTCCTATATTGTCCAATCCTTCATAAGTGAAAGGAGTAGGGAATGGGTCATGTAGACATGCATCATTTAACTTCATTAAATCAACACAAATCCTGATTTCTCCTTGTGTTTTCTTTTTTTGTACCACCATAGGACTTACCCACTTTGATTCTTCCACAGGTTCAATGATTCCAGCTGTTATCATTTTGTCAAGTTCTTTCTTCACTTTTTCTTTGTAGTTTGGATTCAGTGTATAATTCCTTTTCTTAACTGGCTTTGAATCAAGCTTTAGGGGAATATTCATAACTCCTAAATCTCCTACTATGCCCTTCATATTTGAAAACTTCGTGGGAAATAACTCCTAGTATAAATGCAAAAGATCTATCACTTTGTTGATTGTTTCTTCATTCCAATAATCTCCTATCGTTGAAAGCTTCGACTCCTCTTCTGATCCTATATTCACCTTCTTTGTATTTAATGACTTTGTTATATCATGCATTTCTAACTCAGGTCCATTCACTTCACGGTAGCCTTCAAATTCTGCTATGTCAATATTGCAAGGGTTTTCTTCTTCTTTTGGAATGATGTTGTAGCATTCTAGTACATTTTGTAGCTGCGCAACCTAATTAGGCTGCCAAGTGAGTGGAATTTCATTCTCAAAAATATTCTTCTTGACTATCTAAAGGGCTGAATGTATACATGGACAGTCATATTCAAAGCCAAATGTCAATATAAACCCATCAACCATCTCTGCCCAGTTTGCAGTACCATGTCGAAGTTTTGTTTCCAAGTACCAGTTTTAAGAAATTGTCTCTAATGTATGGATGAACCCATGCAACCATTATTCTCATGGAATCTCCTTCCATGCTATCATGTAGAGATGGATGCGATCTCTAGGATCAATTTGATCATCATATTTATCTGCCAACTTCGTTTCTACATTACCAAACCTTATCCATATCAACCTTCGACATTCTTTCCAAGTTCCTATATTTTTCTTATGTGTACCCCATCGTCTAGCAAGAGTAGCTCTTAGGGCTATATCTAAAGCTAACAATCTTTGACACTTTGGTACTTGTTCTTCATATTCTTCAAGAAAAGTATTTATACCACCCAAACCATCATAAAAAGGTAAGTCACATACCTTAGCTATCATACAGTGAACTGCTTTAGTAACTCTTGCACATCGCCTCGTAGATACTTCATGTAACTTGTTTTTCCAATTTTCCAATTCTTCCTCTGAATCTGAAGCACACGAGCTATCATGTTCCCAACTCAACTTTCCTTTAGTAGGGTTAACACAATCATGTTCTTTTGCTATCATATGATAGATGTTACCTATAAAAACCGCATTGTACTCCTCTTTAACTGGTTCAATATACCTTGCTCCTTCTGATGGATATAAGGGAATGATCACTCTCATATTGTTGCTTTCAAATACCATTTGCCTCTTCTTTAAGTTGATTATAGCCATGTTGGAAAATTCCCAATCTAGTCCAAGTAATGCAGGATAGGGGTTACTGTCATCCACAATTTCTATTACTTCAAAATAAGTAATAGTGCGCACCCCTTCAATGTGCACTGTAATGCCTGATAACCTTCCTAAAGGAACAATATTTTGTTGATTCACCATTCTTAGCTAAATAGGTGACCATTGCAACTTCGCTTTACCCATTAACTCCCATGTTTTCTTTGTCAGGACATTAGCTTCAGATCCCAAATATAAAATAACTCGGTCCATGTCATATTCTCCTATTTGTGCACTAAGCCTCATTTCATTTCCAATTCTCTTCTGTCTATGTAAATTTTTAACTTCACGCATCTTATTCCATGAATCTTCTTTAGATGCACATGAATTTATCAATTCCTAAAGCCCTTATACAACTTTTTGATCTCACAACAATTTCATACAAGTTTGAAGAAAAGATTTTAAAGTATCTACAATATGTATCGCATCCTGTTCCTGTATTTTTAGTGCTTGACTTTGTGTTGAAGATGATACAACATAGCTATTCTTCTGATTCTTCTGCGTGTTAGATGTCGAAGCTCCTGTATCCATAAAGCTTCACTTCTCTTCCATAAAGACTTATTTTTCCTTTTGAATATCAAACACAGGGGCTTTTTCAGTTGTATTTCTAACCCATGTAGCGCTAACTTCATATTTTCCTTATGCTTTATTATTTCTAGCTGCAACTCCACTCCTTGTTACAATATTAATGTGAGGTTCATTGGTCCTTGGTTCCATAGTCATCATCTGAATGTTCTGTGTCGGTTGTTGATTTTTCTTTTCTTGCATTTTTTCCATAAGTACCGAACACTCCTCAATTACATGATCAAATGATTTGCAATACTTACATGTCGTAGTAGGATTATGACAATCTCTTGCAAAGTGTCTTGCCTAGCCGCAGTTGTAGCAGATAATCTATCCACGACCTCGACCATCTCTGCCACCTCGACCTCTTCCTTGATAGCCACCTCTACCACCGCGCTGTCCACTTCCTTCTTATCCATGTTCTTCAGCTTGCATTCTATAGGCATCAGTACTGCGCTCCATCATCAATTCATAAGCTCGATAGTTGTTCTCATCATGCCCTACTGATTTTCAAAATTTGAAATATAAATTTCTTGGAGTCTGGACATACTTCTGCAATAGGTATAAATCTCCTATGTGATGTTCACCTCTAGTTTTACATGTATTGCACCCTAAGCTGGATCTAACATTCAAAGGATTAGGTGCTCCACTAGCCATGTAATTTCTGAAGAGAGGACATTGTTCCTTAGAGTGACCTTCTGATTTTCACTTTGTACACCACACTTCTTTGTGAACTTCCTTACTTTTCTTCATATATTGTATTTGCAAAGTCAAATTTTCCAGATGAATTTGGATCTGCTACATACCTGCATTGGTATCCCCTATAGGCGAAGCTTATAATTTCATTGCAAGTTATAAAGATTTAGCTTGAGTTTCTATCTTCTATTGCGAAAAAGGCAATCTTATATGTGGAAGAAGCGGAACTATAAACCATTATTTATGTTGCAACGACGTTATTTCGAAGCTCACTTGATCCAATAATATCTTGAATCTTTGGTCAAATTCCCACACAGACTCAATAGGCTTTTGTTTTATTTCTTTTAATTCTGTGATGCACTGCGACCTAGACTTCAGCCTCTTAAATTATTTTGCGATTGTTGTTTTAATGTCTGCAAATGATATGATCTGATTTCTCAAATACTTCATGTACCATGTCAATGCTCTATCTCAGAATGTTGTGACAAGCTGTGCTTTCTTTATAGTTTCATCATGGACCTGCTTCGCTGTCCATACTGCTTCGCATAAAAACCAGAACTGCTCTGGATCCTTTGATCCAGTCCCTTTAAATATAGGTAGCTTAATATCATCGGTCATAGTTCTTCTTGGAAGGGGAGGGGGAGGGGGTGGGGGAGGGGGATTTTTAAGGGGAGAGGATGGGGTTTAGGGGGACGAGGAAAACCAAAAGCACCCTAATTACTACTTGGTTATGGCTTTGACAAACATTTTGGCTAGAAGGGTGAATACTACGGAGTCTCCTTCGGGGTTCTCAAGGCGATTTTCTTCACTTTCAAATTCAATCAACACGGGGCTATAGTCAGTTTATATAAAAGTCTTTGGATCTTGGCCAGTGCCTATTCTATATATTTTTCCTCTTCACGTTGTTCTAGTTTCTTCTTTGGATCTTTTCCCAAACATAAGTAACTAATAATCTAATTGCATTCATAAAATTCCATTTTCGCTCAAAGCATACTAATCCAAATTTTTAGAGATTCCAAGAACTTACCTCATGATCCTTTGAGAAATTTCTGTTCTGCTTCGCTATAGGACACAATCAAGTCTACCACAAACTCAGTAATGAATCCTCCCAAGATGTTATCAATCCAGAATTCAACAACTCTTGTGATCCTGTTGTTAGTTTCCTTGAGTCGTTGTATTAGTTCAAGTGTCCACTCCTTAGGTTCGTCTCCTTTAAAACAATGTTTTCTCTTATTCAACCTTGATATCCACTCTTATAACTCCACATGGAATGATCTGAAGAAGGTTTCATGTTGATCTTCGAAAATATACTTCTCCAACTACCTCTTAGTTGATAGACGAGGGCTTCTATTTTCTTGTTCTGCAAATTCTCATTCCTTCTATTCTACCCAATCTTGAATTTATTTTCTTGTATGGATGCCACATAAACATCCCTCAAATAGATCTTGGTCCCGACAATGGAACCATTTGTTGGTCTAAGTTGGGCTGAACTAGGTTCAGATTTTACTGCACACCAACAAAAACCCTCAATCACTAGCCCTTTTGGCATTGACCTACAAACAAGTCACAGTCTCACCTAAAGTGACTATGGGAGGTTGCAGAGCTAGGTTTCGAAGCCTTGAGGGATACTGTGATGTGTCAATTCTCTATTTTCTTAATTCTTTAACACTTATAAAGTACTTCATATTTATGAACTACTTCGCACTTATATATTACTTCGCATAATTACATTCATCACTTAAACATATCATAAACATACATAAACTTCACAGTATTGAAATAAAGTGCATATGATAAGAAAACCACATGAAGACATAGATTTTACCATGGTTCATCCCAATGTGGGACTACGTCCACAAGAACTATTTCTTATAATAGAAAATTTGTGTACAACAAATAGTTCTTTACCTATGCACAGAGCTATAGGTTGTCTGTGCACGCTGCAGACGGTCTACGCACTAAGCTTCAGACGGTCTGCGCACTAAGCTGCAGAACCAGGCCTCCACACACTCAGCTGCGGAGCCTCACCCTTTCTATAAATTAAAAATCAAAAAAATATCACCATAAACATAGATTTGGATCAATTTGATGCCTTCCTTATTTATTATTCATCCCTATATATACTATTACATGAGGGATTACATCGCTACATTACGATGGACCCGATACCATGGTTTCCAAAATATAGGGACTATGGTCCAAAACCATCAAATTTTACAATATTTTATGCCTTTTATAAAAAGGGAGGGACTTCGCCACAAAGCCCCTATGCTGCACGATCTTCGTTGTGCTCTGCTATTCTGCTGCACGGTACACTTCATACTCCTCTGCATCTTTTCTACTATGCACTCCACAAAACTATGATTTCTTGCCCAAAATATAGCCAAGTTGGGATGCACCCAACGAGGAGGAACCTAAAGAAGTTGTGGAGCAACCAAAAATTAAGGAGTAGAGAGTGGAGAGCACCACTCAAGAAAAACCATCTAGAGAAAGCAAAAAAAGGACTAGGGAATCTGAGAGACTTGTGCAGGATGCGAGGGAGAATGTGGGTGCTCCTTCAAATGTGCACAAGGAGAGATTGTCACCAGATCGATACACTAGCTACATGGCTCTAATGCTTGAGCTTGTAGACACTGAGCCACCCTCTTTCAAGGAAGCAATAGAGAAACCTTTGTGGGTTGATGTAGTTGTGGAGGAATACAAATCCATTGTAAAGAACGATGTTTGGGAAGTGGTCCCAAGACCAATAGATAAATTAGTTATGGGTCCACGATGGATCTTCAAGATAAAGCAGTGATCAGACAAAAGCATAAACGAGTACAAGGCCAAATTTGTGGCCAAGGGGTATTCTCAAGTTGAGGGAATTGACTACTAGGAGACCTTTTCTCATGTAGAAATTTACTCATCCATTAAATCAATTCTTGCTCTGGCTACACAAATGGGTAGAAGATGCATGAGATGGATGCAAAAGCAACATTTCACAATGTATTTATTGAGGAGGAGGTGTACATTGAGTAACCAGAAGGCTTTGAGACATTCAACCAAGATTCTCAGTTGTGCATACTCAAGCAAGCATTGTGTGGTATTAAACAAGAACCCCATGCTCGGTACAATAGGTTCAATAACGATCTCACTGGTTCAAGCTTCACCAATAGTGACGTAGATGCAAACCTTTATCATATCTAGGTATAAGGTAAATTTTTTATTATTGTCTTATATGTTGATGACTTGATTTTAACTGGTGATGAAAAACTAATAAGATCTTGCAAGGTCCTTGAAATTAAGGACATGGGTCTCATGCACTACTTCCTTAGGTTGGAAGTATGGCAAGGTGATGAGGAACTATTTGTCTATCAAGGCAAGTATGTAAATTAGACTATAGAGATTCTGCATGGAGACACCTCCAACGACCAATTGGAGGAAGGAGGATGCCACTTCAGGTGAGGAAGTGGATGGTACCTTTTACCAATAGTTAGTGGGTTCACTGTTGTACCTTGTGAACACACAACCAGATATGTGCTATGCATTCAATCGACTGAGGCAAGCTATGGTTAGGCCAACCAAATTATTTTAGAGGACATCTAAGCATGTTCTATGGTACCTTAGAGGCGCTACCCAGTTTGGACTATGGTACATACAGGCAGAGGGAGTGAAGCTGTTGGCTTCACAAATGCATATTGGGTGGGGAGTCCATCAGACCGAAAGAGTACATCAAGTGGAATTTTCAGTTTTGGGTCTGCAACTATTTCTTGGTACATCAGGAAGCAAATATCTATGGCACTCAAGTCAACAGAAGCAAAATACATGGCTGCAAGTCAAGCAACATGTGAGGTGATCTAGATGAGAAAGATACTTGTTGCATTGTTTGGTCAGATGATGGATCCAACTGTGATAATCATAGTTGCATCAAGATATCTAAGAATCCCGTTTTTCAGTATCGATCCAAGCATATTGATATCTTGTATCACCATTTACAAGTTTGTGTGCAGAGGCAGATAATGTTGTTGCAGTACATTCTGACAAAGGAACAAGAAGTTTATATTTTGACAAAGGCCTTGTCAAGAGGGAAGTTTGAGTTCAACAGGTGCAGGATGGGGGTAGTTAATAATCCCTTTCTTTCTGAGAGGGAGTGTTGAAAAATGTAGAAATTCTCAATTCGATTTTGCCTTGATTAAATTGAGAAAGTTCAAATTTCCACATCAATAGACAACTGGGATGATGTTAACTTGTGTGACATAGCTTGTGTCACCCAATTTACTTAGTAAATTTGAGTTGGAGTTAGAGTTCAGTTAGGAATGTGTAATTGCTAATTTTTAGCAATGAAAGTCAGTTATTTAAGGTTTTTTTCAGTTAAGCTAGTTCTAACTATTGAAGGAAGTAGTGGAGGATCAGTTATGCAGTTGGACTTCAGTCAAACTCAGTGATCATCTAGTTAATTGACCAATCCACAAAAAAAACTAGTGCATGCAGAGAATTCAAGTTCCCCGGGCTTGGTGGAGATTCTAAGGTAGTGTAACATCAATTGTAGACTAGGATTGAGTGTACAAGTGTTGCATGCAGTCAGATAATCAACCTAAGGAATCACGTAATCCATTTTGGAGAAATTCCTAAATAATAGGGTCCTAATTTATCAAGGAACAACACAAGGAAATAGGAGCTTAAGAAGAGGTAGAAATTGACTAATTCTGAGTCATAGCTTCTCAGTGAGCCAAGAGATAGGTTATGCACTTGCTGGTTGTGATCAATTGAGCAAAGTAATTATAATTCATCTCTATTCATCAGATTAATGCAAGGATGCATTGATGTTTTTAGCAGATTGCTTTCCCCAATAAAAATACTATTTTCATGTGTGTGATTTCTTATTGCATGTTTGAGATTTTTGTTCTAAATTGCGAATTAATTTCGGCAGAGTAGTAGAGTATGTTTTTTTCTTGTGAATTTGATTAAAACTTCATGAGAAGTTGTAAATATACATCATAATTTCTACATCGATATGATGAATACAGTTCGTGATCTCAAGCGATTTATTCCTTATCCCTTTTCAATATATAAATGAAAATCCAATGGTGTGGGATTTGGAAATTAGATTCACTTTTTCAAATAGACCCAATGATCTCAGGTTCACAATACTTTTGCAATTTAGTAGAATTATCTCAACAATCTCATGCTAAATTTGTGGCCCTATTTCTTTCAATTTTTAGGAGACTTTTCCTTGTTAATTTGACAAGGTTAACCATAAACTATTCTCCATAGCTCCAGCTTCCAACGAGATTTTTTGTGCTTAATTTGGCCTCCCGGAACTCTAGATATGGCCTCCTGAAATTGAAACTCAACCATTTTTTATCTATCTCTTGGGTTAATCTCATTCATTGATTTAAATGCAAAAATCAATATCCTACATGCGCTACGAAAGATATGTTTTGGAGGGTTATAATGTATTTTTCCATTATCATTGTTTATATATGAAATCATTAGAAGTATGGAGTTTGGATCCCATCCTGAAGTTTTTAATGTCAAATCAATATAAAATAAATATATAAAACAAATAGAATAAAATAATAAATTGTTAATTTTAGGTATGTTCTATGCTAGAGCAATTTATTTAAATTTTCATAGTCAACTCAATAACTTTTCTAGATTGGCAATCACATCAGAATTAAAGTAAACTGTAGATAGAACATAAATATAAATCGAAGAAGACAAGCCAAGACAAGAGGACACAAGATGTGGCGCCAGCCAGGGACAAACCCCAATGTGGGGAAACCCTTGATCAATTATTCTTTTATGTTCAAAGTTCAGGAGAGAGAGGGACAATACATTTACAACAGAAGTAAAAACTTTGACTTATCTATATCTGAGCATATATCATCTCCTATAACAATGATACATGAGATCAGTTGAAGACATTCTGCTTCAACTGATTCTCCAAGGTGACAACTTCACCTATCCATTTCATCCATTTACTACACCTTACCGTGTAACACCATCTCATCTGATTTCATCATCATGTTGCCCATTATTTTGCATCTTCCATCATTATGCAACCCTATTCATCATCTTCCATCATTATGTAGCCCTATTCATCATCATGCTGCTCATGCCCATTATTCTGCATCATACATCATCATGCTGTCTCATGCTGCTTATGCCCTTTAGATCATCGTGATCATGCTGCCCTTTACATTATTATGCATTCCAATTACAGATCATGCTCATATACATATATATGGTACTTGTCACTATTCTTTGAAACCTGTTGAGACTGCCATATGCTATGGATCTCTTCATTGAACCCTTATCTCATCATCGAGTCATAGCTAGTTGTTTATGCCGATTTAGTTTAGCGGTTCCTTAACCTATTCGAGGACACAGCCAAACCATAGATCCATCCCACATAAAATGTGGATTCATTTTCTTTATGAAACAAACTTGACTACAGTTCCATTACCTTGACTGCAACTTCATTATCCTTACTGTGGCTCCATTATTATGACTGCGGCTTCGTTGTCCTGTGCTCTGTGTATAAGTGTCTTAATGCCCAATGTATTAGGCTTCCATAATTGTGTGTATATATATCTGCATATATGACTGCATGTATGTCTTCATTGCCTGCTCAACGTATAGGTTGTCCATAACTATGTGTAAATGCGTGGATCTCCCTCCTGTGCATACATACATTTCTAGGCATATTATTGCTTGTGGCTCTACGTGCTCATTATCACTATGGACGCATATTGACTGTGGCTTTACTTCACCTTTAATGCAGATACCCTCTGCGATTTTATGAACATGACTGTGCATTGATTGTAGCTTCATATTCTGCCCTATGTATAATTAGGGCATCACGTTGACTGTACAGTGTAACCATGAACAACATACAAGTGTGACTCCATGAACATCATACAAGTGTGACTCCACGAACAACGTAACCATGAACAACATATAAGTGTGACTCCATGAATAGTGTATTAGGCCTCTCCTTAGCAACGAGTTAGAGCATCACTTTGACTGTGTATAGATGTCTTCATGACTGCGTTGGATTAGGGCATCATCTGTAGCTAGGCCAACGTATTATTTTTGCGTCTCTCCTTCTCCAAAAACCCAAGACGTGGAGAGGAGGAGATCACACCAAGAATTTATATATCTAAAATGACTTCAAGTCCTCACATATTTATACTAAAAACATAGATGATGAATAGACACGTCTATTAGGCTTCTGAGCCTACTCAAGTTGTTGGTCGTCTTGACAATTTGTCTTATAACATAAATAAATTCATAACTCCATGAATACTTATCGGGATCCGATGATCTTTAGATCAATCCTACACCTCTCGATGGGAGGGATCCAATAAAAATATCAGCTACCATAAATAATATGACCCACATGGAGTTTGGCCCTAGTTTCAAATTTAACACTCCCTCTCAACTAGGGAGAACTCCATTCGTTGATCCATATGTCCGACTATACTATCTCTACCATCAGTGCCCTGCACTGCTCAGCTTAGCTCTGCTCATCTCTGCTAAGCTCTTCTGGCTCTGCTCAAATCTACTAGCTCTGCTTTGCTCAACTCTGCTGGCTCTGTTCAACTCTGCTGGCTCTATTCTGCTAGCTTTGCTGGCTCTACTAAGCTCTGTTTGCTCTACTCAGCTCTGCTCATCTCTGCTCAGCTTTGCTATCTCAGCTCTGCTCTGCTAAACCATGAAGAAGAAGAATTGATCGAGAACATCTCATACCATTCTCCACTTACCCGAAGTCAGTCTCAGAGTGTGTACCACTGGTCCCAGATCAGTCTCAATCAACGCAAAGTCAGCGTCATAGTAGGTACCACTCCTCCTACTGGTCCTAGACCAGTCCTCCACTGACCCGAAGTCAGTCTCAGAGTATGTACCGCTGGTCCCAAACCAGTCTCAACCGACCCCAAGTCAGTGTCATAATGGTTACAACTCCTACAACTGGTCCCAGACCAGTATCATTCATCCCAGATCAATGAAGGTCATCCTAGCATAGGGAGTACGGTAGATACAACAATGCATCCATCGGTGCTACTATGGTCCCTATCCTCATTTCTCTACTCATTGATCAGATGAGAGGTACTTCCCATGAGTCCCGGACTGCATGGGTAGGAAGCCTCAACAGGAGAATTAATCAATCCTATCCTCACAGGAGAACTAATCATCCTGCTACACAATAATCATGGAGAACACATCATCTAGACCTTACAGGAGAATTAATCATCTTGCTACACTGGAGAGTGAATCATCTTGTCCCATAAGAGAGCGAATCATCTTGTCCACATGAGAGTGAATCATCCTATCCACAGGAGAGCGAATCATCCTGTCCCACAAGAGAGTGAATCATCTTGTCCACAGGAGAGTGAATCATCCTATCCCTAGGAGAGCAAATCATCCTATCCCACAAGAGAGAGAATCATCTTGTCCCAGTGTGCACCACTAGGGGAGGGTGAGTTACCCTGTGGTCGTATGTTGCTCTAGTAAGAACCGCAAGCCCCTAGAGCTACTAGAGCTCAATGTATGCAACATGCAGGACCATTTTTACAAGGGTCTCTTGACGATTGCGAGTCATTTAGGAAAATCACAAATTTAATCTTTCCTCGAGGCTTTGACAAAGTGTAGCGACCTATACATCATCTCAGTGTGATGGAGCCTCCTTTCTCATCGACTTACCATATCCCAGATAAGGGAGTATTTGATGTCTATCTGCTAGAGCAATCATCGAATACGAGATTCTTCAATAATCGAATCCCACCTCTGGTCGTCACAGAGAATCACAGAGGTATTCATCATGTGTACAAACAACTCATTCAAGAACTTCCTCAACCAGGAAGCTTCATACGAGATCATACTCGTAGATATGACTGGTCTCGATGGTGATTGTACCAACCGACTTCTGCTTCCTGCTCATCCATGATATTGAAGTAGAATCCAAAGAGAAACATCACTAAGAAGTGCTCTAGTGATCCTCCACACTGCCTGCCCAATTAGCATTCGAATAATCACATAGTTTCATATTTCCAACAGTGTATCTCAATCCATGAGAGAGATTGTGCCCCGAAGACATCTCAGTAGATTCTTGGCACCAATCCAGTGAGGCTCAACCAAATATGAGCTCACCATGCTAACTAAAAAGCATATTTATGGATGTAAGTTCTCCAAGAACATCAACGCGAATGAGTTTATGAGATTCAGAGGCATTTCCAAAATCTGGTCCGACATCACTACCATATAACTTTTGAAAGTTAAGATCCTCGAGGTAGTCATAGGCTTGCAGTTCACCATTCCACATCTAGAATCCAACTCCCACTTACTTCTACAAATGAGAGGGTCTGCACCTGTTAGAATTAGGTCATCCTCATGCTGGTATGAGAGGTCTATCGTCCACAACTTCTGATGGTTTGGATCTGTTTCACTCCTAGTGAATCTCAGCTTTATTAGACAACTATCGATCCTCTCATACTATGCCTGGGGTGAGGGCTTTCTTTCACCTGCATATGCGAGATTCCTGGTTATCATTCTTACACCCCTCAGGTTGTTCCAGACCTATGGACCTGCTACATGAGGGGAATGGTCCCCTTGTAAGATTTTCCTTTGGTACATTTCAGACATGTACTTTCATGCTCCTTTTGAATTCAGGCATCCCTGTCACCATCTGACTCACAGAACTTCGGTGCTACGTGACAATGGACATGGTCCCCAGTGGACTTCCTGCAATTTGATACAACCCTAAACTCAAAATAAAATTCTATTTCCCAACACGTACCTTTCCATCGATGAGTACCACCCTGAAACCTTTGACTTCAATTTCCGAGAGGGACACTAGGTTATTCTTGCAATCAGGCACATAAAAGAGATATCATTCCCTACACTGTTGTGGGGAAAAATGCCTATGTAGGACGATCCTATCCACCTAAGGTGTGACAGTTCCTTAGCAACAAACAGAGACAGCTATTCTAGTATTCTTCCTTTATGAATTAATAATGAAGAGAGATGGATGGACTAACCGGTGTCTTCCGTTTGTCCCTCGATCCAGTTTCTCTTCTCTTTGGGAGTTCCCAGCTACTTGCCTTCTCGCTCGCCCAGCTTCAAGAGGTTTCTGCAAGATCACAAGAAGAGAACACTACACAAAGACATAGATTCATATTCATAACTAGTTCAGGATTAGAAATAAACTAAACATACTAATGCAATCATACATCAAAGATACACCAGTATATAGGAGCAAGATAGCTTTATTGATGAATAACAAGGTTCAGGAAGAGATACAACCCAGAGGGTTCCAATCCAGCATCTCCTTCCCAGCAAATGGAATTCCTATCTTCACCCCCTTCAAAGCATTAAGCACCCAACGATTCCAATCTCAAACCAACAACAATTCTTTGCAATTCCCAAAATTCCAGCCTCTAGATCTCATGGAGGAGAGATCCATATATAAATGTTTGGAGAGAGGATGAGTCAGCTTGAGATCTGACTAGTGTCCTCTCCCTCTGTCAGTTCTTGATTCCACTTGGAGGTTCTTGTTTCCACTTGGAGATTTGGAACCTCTTACTCATCACTAGTCGAATTCACTGAGGCAAGTGTCATTGAGGAAGATTCTGGAAGCTTCCTGGGTCTTGAAACCTCTTGGAATGAACTTGCCATTTGTCAACTCTCGCTCAGTGCACCCTGGTAGTGCTTCTACCTGTGTTGCAGTGCAGGTAGCCAGTGTTGACTTTGCATTTCAGCGTAGACAGCTAGTGGAGCCACTGAATTGACTTGTTTTTGAGCAGTTTCTGGTGGAGAACTTCTGTGAATTGCTGTGGTTTGTTAGCCTTGTTCCTCTAGGGGTAGGAACAACATGTTTAGGGACTTTGGATCCCTTAGATTATGGACATTTCATGCTCAATGCTGTAAGGCGCAAAAATGTCTATAATAGTTGCCCCCTAAAGTATGAGGCCATTTATCGGGTGAAATGCTTTATCAGGAGGATCCGAAGTTCATCCAATGCTGGGAGGAGACCTGTAAGAAGATACAATACAATACATTATTTTTCATACTGCTTTCATGATCTAGCTGAGGCGGGCATTCCCATGCTCAGCTTTATAAATTCATTTTTCTGTACATATAACAGACAATCGTCTGATGGTAGAATGATAATTTTGATGAAATTATCATCCTTTGGGTAGGATGATTATCTGTTGCAATGATGTACATGTCAATGTATTTATCTTTCCTGAATATATATCGCAGCCCGGATGGATGAAACTAGATCCGGGGTCTTCAAACTCGTTCAATCTTCACTCTAAGTACAAGTCGATCCATGTGAGAAATGTTCTGAAGTCGAACATGGAAAGACATCGCTTGATTACCGGTCAATGAGGTAAACCATTAACAAGCGTGAGAGGAATCACCGATAATGATAATGACCCTCAAGGTACTGCAGTATAATTCACGTGGTGTGAATAAAGGACTTGGCGTCGAACACCACGCAAAATCTTTCTGTCGAAGGCCATTGATGTATACCTGTCGCCGGAAGTGAGAAACTTGCCATTGAGGCATGCAAGCTTCAAAGTACTGAAGGGGTTGTTCCTAGATCAACTTCTTGGATAATGAGCTGATGTCGACAAGAAGCGATCCATCAAAGGAGGGCCTTAATGAATCCCACATCAATGACACGGAACGGAGCTAATGATTTTGATGGAGGTGAAAACGATCTGTGACATATGATTCAGGGTGGCAGTCATGAAAGGATGAAGGATAATGTATGGCAGTGGATGGGACACGGTTGACTTTTCTGAACGACTTCTCTTGAACATATGGTGACACTGATGCGATGGATCGGTAGCATTACCCCAAACATGGATGGTATGGCGATACCATGGTGATGTGACCGGTGAATGAAACAACCCAACCCGATTGTGGTATGGAGGAAAAGTGTCATGTTCAAGAGCGACTTGCTACCATCAAAGTTTTCTTGAGTTTCTCCCAATTTTCCCCAGTCATTGTTGATCAGTACCTCTTTATTTTTTTCAAGCTTGAGGAGGATAACATATGCTTGTTCTATAACCTGCCCTTCGGGCAAGCCCATCGCTATGTTTTAACGAGCCTAGCGATAGTGAAACTCGTTCTCGTCTAAAGACAAGTTTGTCGCTATTTAATGATTTTAACGAGTCTAACGACAAGGATAACTCAGTCCTTTTCATTTTTAGAGAGTCTAAAAAGGTACAAAAAGTTAACTCCAAAAGTCTTTTTTCGTCATCTAATCCCTTAAGTCCAAAAAAATATAAAACAATACAGAAGGGATGAGTTTTCGATAGTTTTAACGAGCTGAACAAAACAAGCGCTCGATCTTTTTGTTCAATAATCCCTCAGGTCCAAAAAGATTAAAATCTAGAGGAGGGATAGCACTTCCTGTCCCTTTAACGAGCTGGAAGGCCAAGGACTCGGAAATATTTTCATATTTTACGAGTCAGATGAAAAGAGCTTAAAGAAGACTCGTCTTTTGAGGAACGAGTGATGAAACAGGTTAGCAGCTGATTCCAGGTACAGGTTGGAATTTTCCAATCACGGCAGTGTCACAAGGATGGCTAGTGAAATCACTCTTCGCAACTGTTCCTCAAAATGGGTAAACAAACATATGGAGGTGAATGATCGGCCAATGGAAAAGTGGAGGTGATGGTGCAAACACGACCAAGGCTTTAATGGCTGATAATGTTACATTCACAGTGGTTATTTACCGGAATAGTTCATTTTTTAATGAGCATGAACTATGTGCTAAAACTGCTCGGATCTTGCGTTTATTTTTTAACGAGCATGAACTGTGTGCTAAAACTGCTCGATTACCCAGTCATATGATAAGAATGTCTCATTAAGATTCTATTTTTTATGGAGCTTCATCTTACAAAGCTTTGCTCCGGATCCTTTCGTTATGCAAGTTCGGAAACGACTAATCCTACGAGTTTAAAGGGTTAGACCTACAGGTTTAAAGGGAAGGACCTAAAAATTTAAAAAATAAATAGCCGCCCCTTTCTTGCACTCCAAAAGGTTTGCATGCCCCCAGGCATAAAGTACGATTTCAAGGTTACCCCTTCTTTAGTCCAATAAAACATTTGTTTTACCGGGAGAGGCCTACCTCTTTCAGGTTACCCAAAGATTGCTCCATTCGCGGCCACGAATAAAACACTTCCTCGGCGATGTCTATCGAAATAGACAACGGTGAGCGACGATGCCCGCCAACTCACATAACTTTGACAAAAGAATCTTATTCTAGAATAACCCCTCTTCCTAGACGGATGGGGTACAGACTAGTCATATTCTCCCGCGGAAACCTACCCTATACCCAAAGTTTTCCTGCCGAAGCAGACCAGGACGCATGCCCCCTGGGTTCCAGTCATATCCTCCTGGATTACTCGCGCTCATCAGGAAGATGGACCGTGGGTTGAGACATTTCTTGCGTGAAGAGACCATTTAGGGATGGTATATGACTATTTGCGATGCGTGATCCGAGAAATGAAAGCTGGTCCACGAGCTTGACCACTCTTCCGTCGTGCGGAAAACACATTACTCTAAAGAGTGATGAGACGATGGCTCCCATGCAATATATATAGTCTCGTCCAAGGAGTAGGTTATAATCCAAGGGTCCTTGAATGACCATCACGTTCATTTGAACGGTCTTTCCTTTCAATGTTATGGGCACATTGGGGAGGATCCCTAAAGGTCGACTGGTTCCTTTATCAAAGCCTGATAGATTTCTCATTTCAGGAAAAAGCGCTGGCGAACCAAGTGCTTTCCAAGAAATAGAGGAAAGGATACTCACAGATGCCCCCTCATCAATGATAGTGCCAGCCATTACCATTCTGTATATTTGAACGATAATTCTGAATGGTATGCTTGTTGGCAAACGGGGTCTGCCTAGTTGGTTCCAGTCGAACGAGACAACTAGGTTGCTTAGTGGTGGGACCGAATAGACAACCGGGTATGACTCTGACGAAGTTCCTTCCTGCGATAAAGGAATGGGCAAATTTCCCCCTTGTTCGTCGGAGTCTGTGTTGATGAAGAGAATTTGGACGGTGTTGTCTTTATTCTCCTCTGTGATGGTATCATTCGAAGATAGAGCCTCTGAAGGCAAAACCGGGTCAACTGCTGCCTCAACCTTTTGACTTTCATCAAGTATGGATCCAGACGGTTCATCTTCAATGATAGGTGCTTCGATTGACCACCTGGACGGGCTAGCCGGGTTCTCAACTAGTGAAGGACTTGGCAGGAGTTTTTGATATCCAGGAGGAAGTTGCGCTCGTAAAATCGGGCGATCTTCCAAAACTCTTTTAGCCTCATCTAAGAAGGGACAACGGTGGATGGCATGGTCGCCTTTACACAGTTTTCCGGGAAATCTAGCTTTCCCTCTCTGTCCTGGGACTTCACTCTCACTAGTTGACGGTGAGCTGTCAACATGGCTATCAGAGGTTGACGCCATCGAATTGTGCAAATGGGGAGACCAGTCCCTTAGTATCCGAGGGATGCAGGGACAATCTTTGTGGAAGTGGTCTCCCTTGCATATGACACATGGCGATTTAGGCCTAGTCAGTGCTGTGTGTGGATTTCTGTCAGACGCCACTTGTTTGCCCCCAGATGCTTTTGGCTCCTTCTTCTTCTTCTCTTTCTTCTTCTTTTCCTTCTTCTCCTTAGGAACTTGGTTTTTTGTTTTACCAGTTCTGTCAAGCGAAGAGGAAGGAGGAGAGGGAGAATTAGATGAAGTAGAAGGCTGGTGGGTAACCCTGTTCTGGTCTGACTGTTGATTCGACTGTTCAGGAATAGTGGTGTTCTGAACGACATTGGTTGAGAAGAGCCAGACCGGCAAGCCAATTGTCAGTCCTGGAAGCGACAATGTGGCCATATTAGGCACACCAACATCTCCCCAAGAGGAGAAGGGACTAGGATTTCCACCAAGGGGAATTCCTTGGTTGGTGTGCTCCATTTTCTCAACCTAAAGATCAACGTAGGAAGAAGGGGTGATTGTTCTATTTAAAATAAATTTTAACGACGCTTTAGACACAACTTGCTTTTTCACTTTTAAAGAGTCGAGAAAAAGCTAAAGATGACTCTAGTCTCCTTCGATGTTTTAATGAGCCCGAAGTGACAAATGCTCAGATGGAATTTTTCTGTTATAAAGTCTGAAAAAGGCCAAAAGGAACTGCTCTGGAGTTCTAGGTAGAGGGTGTGCCAAACTTTTCGCAAAACCGCAGAATACTTTTTAGGGTACGGGCAGTCGATCTTCCTGAATGCTGTGTTCAGTGCATTTCGATCAGTAGGGCGGCCGACACGGCTTCCTATGGATAAAGGTTTTATGCCTATAGGGGTCTCCCAATATATACGCAATGGTACGTGGGAGCACAATCCGTACTGGCGCTATCGTCTCTCAGGAGGAATCACCCACCATCAACGAGATCGACAGTCACCAGGCCTTACGACGCCGGAACACGTCCCTAGCCTAGACCTCTATGTTGTGCGTTATGTTGCAAAGCGTTGTTAAGTTCATTCAATTTATTTTAGGTTGATCTTTTTAAAAGTTTGCCTTTCTGGATCACCATGAGATGTATGATACAATTCCTAAATGCAGTCTAAAGATGATAAGCAAGCTTTATATCTTTTCAACTATGAAAATCCTAGCTACTAAGGGAAAAGAAAGACACCATCTTTTCTCAAAGAGCAATCAGCACACTCTAATGCACTTTTCCTAAATCAAACATGCAAACTATCAAGATGCAAATGCACAATGCAGGTGTTTGTTTTTCGCTTTCTTAGTATTGATGCCTACAAAGAAAGCTTTTTGTACAACTTTGAATTTGCTTTTAAATGACAAATATAAACAAGTTTACTTTTTCGAAATCAGAGAGGGTAGAAGAGATTACAACACTTAACGATTTTCGAAATGAATACTTGTTTCGACACTTAAAAGAGACAAACTCAAACCAAAAGCAAAAGTAAATGTATAATCAACTGCAAACAGCCAATGAACTCTCTCCTAAGATCACAATCAACAGATCTGAATCAAAGGCTACAGGATGGCTATTTCACTCTTGCAAAGGAAAACTGTAAATGACGCCAAAAACACATAAAAACACTCACAGTCTTTTTGTAAAAAAAGAGGCGGAATTTAAGCAGAGAAAAGGAGTTATCATACTGGTACCTATGCTGGTTACAGGCTGCAAAAATCAGAGATCAAAACAAGGCAAAACAGAGCAGAGAACCCCAGCTGCGCAAGGCCTAACTGGATTAGCGCACCCTCAACACAGGGGTTTTGACATTCAGCGCAGGTAGCCTTCACGGGACCTGCGTTGAAATGTAGAACCTCTTCACAGGGTCTGCGTTGAAGGAGAAACGAGAGTTTCTCACTAGGTTCTGGGTCACAGATTGCTGATTAATCTACGGTTTCAGGCCAAATAAAAGCAACAAGCAAGGTACAATCAAAGGGATGCTTTGAGGGGGTACTAAGATCTATCACAAAGGATCATCAAATCATTTGTGAGTCCATTTTTCAGATCATAGACAAATCCAGTGATTGGATCAAAGCAGCAACTGTCTACTTTGCATCTAAGAATAGCAGATGCAGTTCGATTGTTGTTGTTGAGTCTATGAAACAAACAATGATAGAGACACAAATAAAATGACTAAACAGATTTCCCCAGTGGAGTCGCCAATTTGTTGTGGGGAAAAATGCCTATGCAGGACGATCCTATCCACCTAAGGTGTGACAGTGCCTTAGCAACAAACAGAGACAGTTATTCTAGTATTCTTCCTTTATGAATTAAGAATGAAGAGAGATGGATGGACTAACCGGTGTCTTCCGTTTGTCCCTCGATCGGGTTTCTCTTCTCTTTGGGAGTTCCCAGCTACTTGCCTTCTCGCTCGCCCAGCCTCAGGAGGTTTCTGCAAGATCACAAGAAGAGAACACTACACAAAGACATAGATTCATATTCATAACTAGTTCAGGATTAGAAATAAACTAAACATACTAATGCAATCATACATCAAAGATACATCAGTATATAGGAGAGACCAAGATAGCTTTATTGATGAATAATAAGGTTCAGGAAGAGATACAACCCAGAGGGCTCCAATCCAGCATCTCCTTCCCAGCAAATGGAATTCCTATATTCACCCCCTTCAAAGCATTAAGTACCCAATGATTCCAATCTCAAACCAACAACAATTCTTTGCAATTCCCAAAATTCCAGCCTCTAGATCTCATGGAGGAGAGATCCATATATAGATGTTTGGAGAGAGGATGAGTCAGCTTGAGATCTGACTAGTGTCCTCTCCCTCTGTCAGTTCTTGATTCCACTTGGAGGTTCTTGCTTCCACTTGGAGATTTGGAACCTCTTACTCATCACTAGTCGAATTCACTGAGGCAAGTGTCATTGAGGAAGATTCTGGAAGCTTCCTGGGTCTTGACACCTCTTGGAATGAACTTGCCATTTGTCAACTCTCGCTCAGCGCACCCTGGTAGTGATTCTACCTGCGTTGCAGTGCAGGTAGCCAGTGTTGACTTTGCATTTCAGCGCAGACAGCTAGTGGAGCCACTGAATTGATCCTGAATTGACTTGTTTTTGAGTAGTTTCTGGTGGAGAACTTCTGTGAATTGCTATGGTTTGTTAGCCTTGTTCCTCTAGGGGTAGGAACAACATGTTTAGGGACTTTGGATCCCTTAGATTATGGAAATTTCATGCTCAATGCTGTAAGGCACAAAAATGTCTATAACATACACCCTTAGATTCTGACTTCCCAATGAAGTGATCTTAAAGTAGGCCACCCGAAACTTCTGTTGCGCCATTCTGATAATATTCTCTACTTCCACTTCACCCTCGGTGAATTTGAAGAGGGATGAGGAACCCATTGATCCTTTTGTCCTTTCCCAACTGTCTTCGGTGATTGCTCTTTCACTCTTGCTTGGGCATTGTCTTCACCTCAGCTCTAATACCATGTTAATTTTAGGTATGTTCTATGCTAGAGAGATTTATTTAAATTTTCATAGTCAGCTCAATATCTTTTCTAGATTAGCAATCACATCAGCATTAAAGTAAATTGCAGATAGAACATAAATATAAATCACAGAAGACAAGCCAAGACAAGAGGACACAAGATATGGCGCCAGCCAGGGACAAACCCCAATGTGGGAAAACCCTTGATCAATTCTTCTTTTATGTTATTCAAAGTTCAACAGAGAGAGAGAGAGACAATACATTTACAACAGAAGTCAACACTTTGACTTATCTAGATCTTAGCATAGATCATCTCCTATAATGATGATACATGAGATCAGTTGAAGACATTCTGCTTCAACTGATTCTCCAAGGTGACGACTTCACCTATCCATTTCATCCATTTACTTCACCTTACCATGTAGCACCATCTCATTTAATTTCATCATCATGCTGCCCATTATTCTGCATCTTCCATCATTATGCAACCCTATTCATCATCAAGCTGCTCATGCCCATTATTTTGCATCATACATCATCGTGCTGTCTCATCCATCAACATGCAGTCTCATTGTCTAATCATGCTGCCCTTTACATTATTATGTAGTCCCATTACTGATCATGCTCATATACATATATATTATACTTGTCATTGTTCTTTGAAACATGTTGAGACTGCCATATGCTACAGATCTCTTCATTGAACCCTTATCTCATCATCGAGTCACAGCTGATTGTTTATGCCGATTTAGTTCAGCGGTTCCTTAACCTATCCGAGGAGGCAGCAAAACCCTAGATCTATCCCACATAAAATGTAGATTAATTTTCTTTATGAAACAAACTTGACTGCAGTTCTATTACCTTGATTGCAGCTTCATTATCCTCAATGCGGCTCCATTATTATGACTGCGGCTTCATTATCCTGTGCTCTACATATAAGTGTCTTAATGACCAACGTATTAGGCTTCCATAACTGTGCGTATATATATTTGCATATATGACATCATGGATGTCTTCATTGCCTGCTCAGCATATAGGGTTTCTATAACTGTGTGTAACTGCATGGATCTCCCTCCTGTGCATACATATATTGCTGGGCATATTATTGCCTGCGGCTTTGCGTGCTTGTTATCACTGTGGCTGCATATTGTCTGCAACTTTACTTCACCTTTAATGCAACTACCCTCTGTGGCTTTATCACCATGAATGTGCATTGATTGCGGCTTCATATTCTACCCTGTCTATAATTAGGGCATCACGTTGACTGTACAACGTAACCATGAACAACATTACAAGTGTGACTCCATGAACAGCGTAACCATGAACAACATACAAGTGTGAATCCATGAACAACATATAAGTGTGACTCCATGAACAACGTATTAGGCCTCTCCTTAGCAATGAGTTAGAGCATCACTTTGATTGTGTATAGATGTCTTCATGACTGTGTTGGATTAGGGCATCATCTGCAGCTAGGCCAACATATTCTTTTTGTGTCTCTCCTTCTCCAAAAACCCAAGACGTGGAGAGGAGGAGATCACACCAAGAATGTATATATCCAAAATGACTTCAAGTCCTCACATATTTATACTAAAAACGTATATGATGAATAGACATGTCTATTGGGCTTCTGAGCCTACTCAAGTTGATGGTCGTCTTGATAATTTGTCTTATAACATAAATAAATTCATAACTCCATGAATACTTATCGGAATCAGATGATATTTAGATCAATCCTAGACCTCTCAATGAGAGGGATCCAATAAAAATATCAGCTGCAATAAATAAGATGACCCACATGGAGTTTGTCCCTAGTTGCCAATTTAACATAAATAAACAAAATAAATAATAGATAAATGATCACCTTATTGGTCACTTGTTTCAGTCCCTCGACTACTAGATTCTTGCCATCAAACATTGATATTTTTCCATAAGATAGAAGGTGATGATGGGAAACCTTGAAATCAGAATATAATGAAAAATAATAAAAACAAATAGAAATGAAAACAAAAACAAAACATTACCATCCATCAAGTTTTAGCTATTAGGCATTGGATTCTAGCAATTGGTCACATATTTCCGACCATAAGATTTTAGATAAATTGTTTTGTATCTCAAATAAATTAGAGAGTAATGGAAAAAAACCCAACAAAAGTAATAACAAAAAAAAATTAAAACAAAATATCAATGTTCACCGGTTTCAGGCTATTGGACATTGGAAAATTTTTAAATAAATGAGAAGGAAAATATAATGTAAATAATCTCAATTTATCTTGGATTCAAATCTGAAAGCGTATTTGGTATTCATGTTGGAGTTTCACAAATGGTTCAATTTGAATGATGTGATGAATCGTTCTTATGCCTCTTTTTTCAGAGATTCAAGTTAGATAAAATAATTTACATAACGAGTGTTGAATTTCTCATATTCAAAGTGTGAGAGCATATTTGGATACCCATTTTGGAGTTTTAAAAATGGTCCAATTTGCATGAAGTGATGAATTTTTCTTGGGCATCTTTTTGGAGATTCAAGTCAAACGAAATAATGTGCATAACGAGTGTTGAATTTCTCAGATCAAAAATTTCAGAGCATACTTGTACCCATTTTTGAGTTTCACAAGTGGTTAAATTTGCAAGGAGTTTTGAATCATTCTTCTACCTCTTTTTTAGATATTTAGGTCAGATGAAATAATTCACATAACGAGCATTCAATCTCTCAAACTCAAAATATGAGAACATACTTGAATACCCATTTTAGAAATTCACAAGTGGTCTGATTTGCATGAAGTGATGAATCATTCTTGGGCCTCTTTGGCTTGTATCTTCAGAAAGCACTAAATGAGTAGAAAATGATGGCAATTTGAAAATTTAGAAATGATTTGATTAAAATAAGCAAAATTTTACAACTTAAATAATGCATTAAAAGTACAATTCTCCTAGTTTATGACATATAAAATTCAAAACAAATGAAAATCAAAGATTTGATCCTATTATATGCATAGACAAAATCTAAGCCAATACCATTAAAGAGGCTAATGATACCTAATGGAGTCGATAAGACAATCACAACACAATTGTTTTAGATATGAATAATCCTTAATTGAATTATTTCATTTTTTTCCAAAATACTCAACTCAGACATTCATGGATTGAAGACTAAACCTTAGTGCGATTTCCAAAGCATCATTATAGTTAAATCTTAAGAAAATCAAGACATGGTATCAACTTAAATAAGTTTAGATGAGCATGTATACTAATGATGAAGCCAAGGATCATAGACTCAAATGGTGCATTCAAATAATGTGTGAAAAAATGTGATGAAATTACAAATATACATGGTGCAAGAACTCCATCACTAAAATCGTAATAATTAGGCTAGATTCATACATGAGAACTCATTAGTGGTTGTGCTATGGTGGCATTAGAAAATCAATGCATCATTTTATGAATAAAAGATAAAAAATAATCGATACAAAGAAGAACAAAAAACTAGAGAAATAATATCATCAAACCATAACTCTAAATAATAAACAAAATCAAATGCAAACAAAAGTAGTATTTTAAATTTTTTATGTGACCCTTTTCACTTTTTACAAAAATGAAAATGGAATTTGTTGAGGCTTATTAAATGGACATCCACTGGGCGAAGCAATTATCTAAATTATTAATGAAATTGGGCTTAACTTTATTAAAAACTATAATATATGTTTCACAAAATACATTAAGCATTATACAAGATCCTATGGGTCCCACAAATATTTGTGACTAGGCTGAGCCTAGGATGCTCTGGCCCATTTAGTGGATGCAAGAAGAAGGATTAACCCACAATATAAATGGAGATGCAGGAGGCGAAGCGATTATCTTAATTATTAATGAAATGTGGCTTAATTTAATTAAAAACTAGAATATATGTTTAAAAAAATTCATTAAACATTATACAAGATCCTATGGGTCCGCAACAAAAGACAAATTTAATATATGTGTGTGTGTGTGTGTGACTAGGCTAAACCTAGGCCGGACTAGCGCATTCATTGGATGGAAGAAGAAGGATTAACCCACAATGGAATGTTATTCACTAGGATTGTGTGAGGCTCTTTCAAGCTTGGATGCCCCTTGGGATAGTTAATTTCGGCAAAGTGGCTTCCATCCTCAACCCCTGTCGTAAAGATAATAACATAGGCAGGACTAATTAAATTTCCGAAGGTATTAAGAATGAACATTCAAATTAATTTAGTCCTTCAACGTTCGAATGGAATTAGTCCAAAAGGAATCAAAATGCCTTGATTATATGAACATGGTGTTAGTGAACATGTTGTTAATGTAAGTGATTGATTGATCTATTGTCCATGGTTGTGGAACACATTGATTGTGTGATCTAGTCATGATGTTAATAGTTGATCTGGTCTTCTGTGGTCATTATGGTCAATTGACAGATCTTGGAAAAAATAAAACAAAAGAATAAATGAAAAAAAAACAAAAATAATACATACATACATATATTAATAGGATCCACATCAACTGCTATGTCAACACATTCAATATAATTATTTTTCACGTGGATCAACAAACACATCATTTTCCATGTCATCATAACATGTTGATTATATAAAAACTTCTAAGGGCCAAAATCTTGTGTTCCAAACTTAGAATGAGAAAAACATTATATCGTCAGAAAGAACTCAATGAGTAGAAAATGATGTGAGCCCGAAAATTCAAAAATTATTTAATTAAAAGAAGCAATTTTTTATAAATTAAATAATGCATGAAAAGTAAAGTTTACCTAGTTTTGACATATCAAATTCAAAGCAAAAGAAAATCAAAGATTTTATCCTAATATATGCACAAATAAAATCGAAGCCAATGAGATTAATGAGGCTAATGATACCTAGTGGATTCAATTATAAAATCATAGCACAATTGATTTGGATATGAATCAAGTCTTAATTTAATTATTTTAATTTTTCCAAAAATGGTCATCTCATACATTCAGGCATTGAAGACTAAACCATAATGGGATTGTCGAAACATCATGATAATTCAATATTAAGAAATTTAACGCATGGGATTGACTTGAATAAGTTTAGATGCACATGTATACTAATGATGAATCAAGGAGCAAAAAATCAAATGGTGCCTTCCAATGTGTGTGGAAAAATGCGATGAGATTACAAATTTACATGGAGCAAGAACTCCATCACTAAAATCGTAATCATTACGCTAGATGCATACACGAGAACTCGTTAGTGATTGTGTTATGGTGGCATTAGATAATCAATGCATCATTTTATGAATAAAATCTCAAAAGAACCGATGCAAAGAAGCATAAAGATGTAGGGAAGGAATATCATCAAACCATAACTCTAAATCAAATAAACAAAATCAAATGCAAACAAAAGTAGTATTTTCAAAATTTATAAGGGACCCCTTTAACTTCTAACATAAATAAAATGGAATTTGTTAAGGCTCAATAAATGGAGACGCATTGGGCGAAGCAATTTTATTTATTATTAATGTAATAGGGATTAATTTTAATAAAAACTAGAATACATTTCTCACAAAATTATTTTTAAAACATTATACAAGATTTTGTGGGTCCCACAAAAGATATGTATATATATATATATATATATATATATATATATATATATATATATATATATATATATATATATATGTATATATATACATACATACATACATACATACATATATATATATATATATATATATATGACTTGGTTGAGCCTAGGATGAGATATCCCATTTATTGGATGAAAGAAGAAGGATTAACCCACAATGGGATGTTATTCACCAGGATTATGTGAAACTCTGTCAAGCTTGGATGCCCCTTGTGATACTTAATTCCCCCAAAGTGGCTTCCATCCTCAACCCCTCCTCATGAGATTTGAACCTGTGACCTAGTGGGGACTAAAACCCACACACACCAACTTGTTTGTACCTCATGGATGGTAAAGTTAGCAATATATATTGAAAAATTTCAACTTCTTAATGTATACTCAATATTTAAACAATGAATCCAAAATAAGAAAAATTGATTTTTATTATTCCCATATTATTGGATAAGAAAGTTATGACTATGGAGTTTTAGAATAAGCAAAAATATATTAGGTGCATAATCTACCTCTTTTTCCCAACATTGCTTGTTGCCCAGGAACATCTACAACCCTGATGAAGGTGTCTTGATACCATACAAGCATAGCACCACTGCCAATGAGCATCCATAGCCCTGACATGTTTCCTTGTATTTCCCACACTTTACAGTGCTTTCAACTTCATTATATCAAATTTTACCCTTTAGATTTGATTTGTAGAGAATTGCAATATGAAACTGGGTGAAGAGAGTGGGTTGGTACACGAGATTTATTTAAATAATATATGTAATAATTTAAAAAGTATGACACCAAAATTTCCAATGGCTTTGCCAATTTCCTTATCCATAATAAACCGAAAGTGACACCCACTAGGATGTTTTGGCCAACATTCAACTTGGAATACGTGTCCCATGACCTTGGTCTCATTTTTCCTTTATTAATTTTATGATATGAAATTTTAACTCGGGACTATTACAAACACATTCCCCTTAGGGGAACACCATCCTCGGTGTTCTATGACACCTATGACCAACAAAACTGCTGAAAACCAAAACATACTGCTTATGGAGATTTATAACTTGGCTCAATGCAATGTTTACAATAAACAATCTGCTGAAAAGTAAAACCAACATGACAATACCACTTATTGGAGATTTATAACACAACACATTGAGGTATTTACAACAACAATAACCATACATAGATATGTACATATACCAAAACTCCTTTGTATCAACCATCAAATAATCAAGGATACATAGCCCGCATTTGATCAACCATCTCCAATGTATCTTCATTGGGCCTAAAGTGCTTCCATTTTGCTTTAACTTGCTTGATTATTCGGTTCCAAAGCATGAGCTACTTCTGATGCAATATGCATTGAGGTTTCGATATGAATTCGCCTTCTAGATCTATCTACAATACATACCAATCAATCACATGATCATCATTTTTCACATATATTTTAAGCAATGAAACATGGAAAACATGGTGGACTTTCACTATTAGAGATGATGCATTTTGTAGGCCATTGGTCCAATCATCTCAAGGATCTCGCAAGGATCTTAATACCAAGGTGCCAACTTAGCACATGATCTAATCCTCAAGGAGACCCTCTTGGGCTTGTTGCACAAGTACACATGTCCCCAACCTGAAACTCCTTAAACAACCTAGTGATGACGTGCATAACTATTTTTCCTCTCCTATGTTGCCTTTAGATTCTTCTTTATAACCTGCATATCATGTTCCATCTCTGCCAAGATGTTCAACCCGATTAGTACCCTGTTCACTAGATCACTCTAGCTGATAGGAGTATTACAATTCCATCCAGAAAGTGCCCTGAATGCACTCATCTTCAAAGATCTTTGATACCCATTATTGTAAGCAAAATCAACCAGTGAAAGATATTTTTACCACCGCATTTGTTGATGGCATTTGTTGATGCATAACATACATCCTCAACATGTCCTCGAGAATCGTGTTGGCCCTCTCTATCTGTCCATCTATCTACAGATGATAAGTTGTACTAAAAGATAACTCTGTTCCCAAATCTGCAAACAACTCATTCCAAAAACTGGAGGTGAACTTAGCATCTCTATTGGATACAATCTTCTTAGGAATACCATGCAATCTCACTATCTCCTTGATGAAGACCTAAACTACCTCACTTGTTGAATTAGTAGACTGGACTGGAGTGAAGTGAGGTACCTTGGTCAACTTGTCAACCACAACTGTGATGGAATCATGTTGTATAGATGTCCACGAAAAAACTATAATGGAATCCATGGAAATGACCCCAATTTCCATTCCAAAATCGGAATTGACTACAATAAACCACTTGGATTCTTACACTCTACTTTACTTATTGACAATCCAAAAACCTTGCAATGAACTCTTCCATCTTTTTTTTCAAATTCGGCCAATAGTAGAACTTCTTCACACCTGTCAAAGTCTTCTGATATATCACGGGTGACCCTTGTCAAGAAGATCGTTCACTCCTATGGTTGATGTTGGTATTTTCAAAGGAGTTAAAACCCCTTTTCTCCTTTGATGGACGAGGTAGAGTGTTGCAATTGCCACAACTATGGACATGTTTCAACTAGCTATAGAAGGAGAGTGTTCAAATATAGTTAGCACAACATGCAACAATTTGGGAAATAGAAGAGGTCAATAGCCATCAAGTCTACTCGTTCATTTTATGGTCATTGCTTTTCTAATAACCTATTTGGCCACAAGGTAGTTGATTGCATATCTAGCACTAAAAGGAGAGGCATGTTTTATGCAAAGAAAATATCTAGCATGGCTATCAGAAGTTTTAACTCCCTTACACGTATCTCAATCATGTGAGGTGTTATATATATCATATTCTTGTCACATGGTGAGAGACTACACACTAATGAGTTTATCAACACAAAATAAGAAAAATGATCAGCTAACTAGGAGTAGGCCTAACATAAAACAAAAGGAGTATGTGCATGCAAAGAAGCAACCTACCACTGTATCAGTGAAGAAGAAAGATAAAAAACAATTGAAGTGAGAGAAACCTTTCCCCACTACAGTCCATTGTTCCTTGACAGATCTATTCACAAAATATTATAGAAGAGCTATGAAGAACGCATAGCCTCAAGGGGAGCACATTAGAGTAATTGGCAACATGATGAGTTGATGTAGATGAATAGCCACAACAATGTGATATATTCAAGAGCCAAAATCCTCAATCTAGCCTGCAAGATTAACATGCCTATTGTACATACATGAGCTTAATGGGAGCTATGCATGGTACTAGGGTTTCTAGAGTTGTATGTTATTTTCATTTCACTTTCACTCGTTATTGTTTGCAATAACTTCATATATGTTTCCATGAGTCTAAGAGTATGTATTTCAGCCATGTATATGTAGCTGTCCATATTTGACATTGTGGCTAATTACTCTTTGGTTTAGTAGTCCTTAGTTGAGCCATGCATGAGATTGATTTATTTGGCATGCATACAAATAGACATATATTTTTTCCATGTAAGCACCTTGAGTGCATTGATGTAGAAACCATGTACTTACATTGCATATCATTGTCATCATTGAATATGTTGGTTGCACACTCATTATATTGGGCATGCATAGAAACAAGTCAAGAGTATTGGCATAAACATTCATGTCCATCAGTTGGTGATATGAATGCATATAGATGAGCCATACCTCAAACATGTATGAAATTTTGATATCATTAATATAGCCTTGTATTTCATGTATTTTCCCTATACTATCTCATATTTCTTATTTGGATGCTGGTGTAGTGTTCTTAGAGTAAAGCATGCATTGAAGAGAGTCACCTTGAATGTTTTTCCATCGTGAGTGGACTTATGGATGTCATTATAACAATATTGTACTTTATTGATGTAGCAATGTATTATGCTTATGATGCCTTACACTTTTATAATTTTCATTTGGCTATGATGTGTTGTGGAGTTTTTGGTTCATGAGGAGTGGTCTCTTGCATGTGGCAAGGAGGAAATGACAACACATCACTTTTAATTGGCATTAAACCCCTCTACATTCTTGGGTCACTTTTTGGACAATTTACGTTAGATGAAATAATGTGCATAAAGAATGTTCGATTTCACAGATTCAAAATCTTGGATGATATTTAGATACCCATTCTCGAGTTACTCAAGCAGGCTGATTTGCATGAAGTGGTAGATTATTCTTGGGGCTATTTTTGGACAATTTTGGTTAGATGAAAGAATGTGAAAAATGAATGTTTAATTTATCGCATTCAAAGTATGAGAGAATATTTAAATACCCATTTTGGAGTTTCAATCAAGGTCCAATTTTCACGAACTGACAAATCATTCTTTAGCCTCTTTTTCGGAGATTCTTGTTAGACAAAAGAACGTGCATAATGAATGCTAAATTTCTCAGATTCAAAATTTGAGAGAATATCTAGAGACCCATTCTGAAGTTTCAGAAGTGGTCTGATTTGCACGAAGTGAAAAATATTTCTTAGGCCTCTTTTTCAGAGATTCGGGTCAAATGAAAAAATGTGCATAACAAGCATTGAATTTATCAGATTCAAAATCTGAAAGCATATTTGAGTATTATTTTTGGAGTTTCACAAGTGGACTGATTTGCATGAAGTGATAGATCGTTCTTAGGCCTCCTTTTAGAAGATTTAGGTTAGACGAAACAACACACATAACAAGTGTTGAAATTCTCCTGTTCAAAACTATAGAGCATATTTGGATACCCATTTTAGAGTTTCACAAGTGGTTCGATTTGCATGAAGTGATGAATTTATCTTGGGACTCTTTTTGGAGATTTAGGTTAGATGAAAGAACACACGTAACTGGCGTTACATTTTTCTATTTCAAAATATAAGAGCATAATTAGATACCTATTTTGAAGTTTCACAAGTGGTCCGATTTGCACAAAGTGATGAATTGTTCTAAGGCCTCTTTTTCAAAGATTCGATCAAACGAAACAACGCACATAACGAGAAGTGAGAAAAGTTGTCAAGGAGAAGGTAATTTTGAGGTTCAACATACCCCCACTACAAAATCATTGCATGTCCTCATGCAATTTTCCTAAAATGTGAATTCTTCTTTCCTATTTCATTTGCTCAGACACTTCTGCTAGTACATCTAATTTTCTTCTTTTTCTCTTCTTTGAAGTGACCGCCATTCTGGGTTTCTTCATAAGAAGCCTGTATTTAAGGTTAATGACTGTTCTATTCAAGCTTCTATTCTTCCTCTTCAACTTCTTATTCTTCTCATACCATAGCCCTAGATGCAGTATTTTATTATCATGAATAGCCTTATCCAATTTACTTTGTTCGCTCAAGGTTTCATTTTCTTTCTTGATATGTCTATTCAATATCTCTAACTCATAGATTTCTTGTTTGAGAGAGTCAATTAGAGGTTCTTGTGGATTGACAGAGGGTTTTGGATTGGCTGAGGATTATGGATCCATTGAGGCACTTTTCTTCTCCAGTGATTCTATATAATCATATATTTGTTGCTGCACTAGGTCTATGCCTGGAGATCCTCTATTGGGGTTGCCTTCGAAATACTATTCAGGAGAATTTTGAGGACTGTGTGCAGATGGAACATTATCAGGAGATGGTACTGGGGTTTATTCTTCTAAATTTATGAACTTTGTTCCCTTTGATGATATCTTCTTTACCATACCTCAGAGTCTAGAGCTCATTCTAAGTTGTAGAGGGCTTACGTTCTCCTCCTTTGTACCCCTTTTATCCTTCCTTATCTTTTCTTTTCTCTTCATTTGTTTCCTAATCTCTGTCAATTTTTCAAAGATTAATTTTTCATCATCTTGTTGTAATGAAGATTAAGGTTTGTTTCTAGTAGTTTCACCAACTTTCTTTTTCATCTTCCTTTTTTGCTTGATTTGCTCCCCGATCTCTGTCAAATTTTCAGAGACTAGCTGTTCATCATTTTTCTACGTTGAGGACTCATGTTTGCTTTGAATGTTTATATCAGTTTTCTTTCTCCTACCCATTTTGAAATTACCCTCTTTAGGTGACTCTGATGCCTGTTGGAAATAGTTTCTTATCATGAAATTTTCCATCTCCTATTCTTTTCAAATGAAACTCAACTAGTATCTTTACCAACCCATGATGGTACATGGTTGTGTCTATGAATTCTATTTTCTTCTGTACATTTGAAGCCATCCTTCTTAAACTATTTAGCAGGAAGAAAGGGAGATTGATTTCTCCATTTTCTAGAAAGTTAATCAATAAACGTATATGGTAGATAGACATGCACCCGAATCTCCCTTCACAGTTAATGAATTTATGTAATATCAAAAGCATGCTTCTCCATTTACTTTTAAGTGCTAAAATAGGAATTCCTTTTCTAAACATAGAGACGTCCATACCTGGGTTCTTAAGGATTACTTTCCATGATTCACTGTGGAATTCCTTGTTTTTGAACCATCTTTCACCATGTCTTGGTAGTTCTATAGCCTCTGCTATGTAATATTATGTTACTGCAAACTTAATGTCTCCAATTTCTACTTCTATACCATCAAATGATCTAGAAAAAGATTTTGTGATCTCTTTGTGGAAGCCATAAAAATTTTCAATGAAACTGAGCCATCCAACCTTCTGAAACATCTCCTTGAGTTGTGGATATCCCTCCATATATTTTGCTCCTACTGGCTCTTTCTTGACAATGAGTCCCATGGCTTCTGTTTAGAAAAATTTCTTAACCTTCAGAATTACTTTCCTGGTCTATGAAATGGACTGACTGCAGGTATGGTGAAAAAGAACTACGGGTTTGCGTGGAATAAGAAGACGGTGAGGGTTTTGAGAGACGCGGATAAGTTGGTCACATCGTAGCCATGATCATTAACATATGGAGTTATTAGGGACCGTTTAGGTACAAAGTATGGAGAGTGTAGCGAAGATGTGGTATGATGAAGTTATTATGGACTTTTTGGTACAGAGTATGGAAGATGTGGTAGAGATTTGGTATGATGAAGTGGAAGTCAAATCAAATGATGACTCGTTAAGGAGACATACAATTATTCATACTATACACGCCTTATGTTTTTAACTTGTTGTTTGAAATAAATTTTGCATTTTACCTTTAGAACTTAACCTTTTGATTGATAACTCTTTTGGTGTTGATATGTAGGTACCTTTTAGCATGTTTGGTCTCCAAAACTTGATTCTTCAATTTCTTGCATTCATGATTTATTTGTGAGCTGTACAATTGTGCCAAAGTTGATAAGTAAGTTGTAGCTGTAGAATCAGATTAGCTGCAGAATGGAATCAACTGCAGAATGTGAAAAGAAGGAAAAGTGAAGTATGGCTATGCAATATGAGTGTAAAAATGAAATGGAAATGGGTTATAATAGTGAGATGGAATGATATGTAAAATAAAATGGGAAATAGGGTGAAATGGAGTAAAACTGTAAAAATAAAATGTAAATGAAATATGTCAGTGAGATGAAATGGAACTGTAAAATAAAATGAAAACATAATAAGATGGAATGAGACTAATGAATTTGCAGACTCTAAATTGTAAATGAATGTATATTTTTGTCACTACTTATTACATAAAGGAAATGGAAAATATAGGATGTTAGAAATATTTGATTTTCACCCTGTATTTTCTGTATAAGTATGCCAATCAATGATTGGTTTTCAAACTCATACAATTTTTATTTTATTATATATATATATATATATATATATATATATATATATATATATATATATATATATATATAGGAAAAATAAAGGATAATTTAGTGGAGAAGAAGAATTCTTCTTCACTAGCTTCATTTCAAAGTTATTTTGGAAAATCTTTATGAACTCCTCTCTTGAAATTGGTTTATGATATATCTTCAATCGATGACCATTCACAAGAAGAGGTATTTTTCTTCCATCTATTTTCCTTATCCTTACTGCTCCATTATTAAATACTTATTCAATCTCATATGGCCCAAGCCAATGAGTCTGAAACTTCCCTTGAAAATCTTTGAATTTTAAATCGAACAAAAGTACCCAATCTCCTACTTGAAACTTCTTCTCCTTGATATATTTATCATGCGATTTAGCCCTTTGCTATTGGACTATACTGGTTCTTTGAACTTCATCATACCTGATTTCATCAAGCTCATTGAGTTGCTCCAATCTATGATTCTGTGCCTCTGATAAATCCAGTCCCAATTGGACTGCCATCTTGAAGGTTTTGATTTGAAACTCTATAGGGAACATGACTTGTTTCCCATAAACAATTTCATAGGGTGTGTGTCCCGTTGTATTCCTCCATGTAGTTCTATAAGCCCATAAGGCTTTAGGAAGCCTTTCTACCCAATCTCTTCTATGTAGATGCATAGTCTTAGTGAGAATTCCTTCAATCGCCTTATTTGTAGATTCAACTTGACCATTTGCTTGTGGCTGATAGGGGGTAGATTTCCTATGTTTGATCTTGTAATCTTCCACAAGACTTTTCACCATTTTAGATGGAAATTGAGATCCATGAGCTGTCACAATTTGTATTGGAACACCAAAACAAGTGAAGATGTCCTCAAAAAGAAAATTAACTACATATTTTTCATTGGCAAAAGGTAATGCTTTAGCCTCTACCCATTTAGTGACATAATCAGTGCATACCAATATATATTTCTTTTGCTTAGATGGGGGATTAATTGGTCCAACAAAATCCAAGGCTGATTTTTCAAAAGTTTTAATAAGTACCTAAATTTTTAGTGGAATTTCATTTGAAGAAGCATGTTTTCCTACCCTTTGGCAGCTGTCACACCTCCTGACATATTCTTTGGCATCTTTGAAGATGGATGGCCAATAATATCCTAAAGAAAGGATTTTATAGGTTGTCCTCTTGTCAACAAAGTGTCCACCACACAGTTCATCATGACATGCCTTAAGAATCTCAGGCATTTCATCTTCCCTAACACATCTTCTGATCATGAGATCTGGACTTGTTTAATACAATTCATTAGTGATCCATGAGTATCTTTCACTTATTTGAATGATTTTTCTTTTCTCTCTAGGAAACAAATGTGAAGGAAATTTCCCTGTGACTAAGTAATTGGAAATATCTGCAAACCAAGGGGTCTAAGTAGTCACTGCAAAAGGATATTCATCAGGAAACTTATCTTCAACCTGAGTGTCATATTTGATATTTTGAATTCTGGACAAGAAATCAACAACTGTGTTTTGTTTTCCAGGTATATCTAGCAAAATAATATTGAATTCTTGCAAGAGTAATAGCCATCTTGTAACTCTACCATTAGTAATAGGTTTATTCATTAAGTATCTAATTGTAGAGTGATCTATATGAGCAAAGGTTTCATATCCTGTTATATAATGTCTGAACTTGTTGATGGCATGAAAAAAACTAAAATTTCATTTTCAGTTACAGTATAATTTAACTCAATGGGAGTCAAATTATTACTTGTATAGTAGATGTCACAGGGAATCAAATCTTTTTTTCCTAATACAGCTCCCAGAGCTGTATCTAAAGCATCTATTGAAATGTGAAAATGTAGTTTCCAATTTGGACCTCTCAAGATGGGTGCTTCAGATTTTTTTTTTTTAAAGTCTCAAATGCTAACTGGCAATTAGGATTCCAATTAAATTCACAATCCTTGGTGAGTAATTTGAAGAATGGGGCTGCTATTTTAATGAAATTTTCTATAAATCGTTTATAGTATCCTGTAAATCCTAGAAAACTAACATCCTTTTGACAATTTGGAATTGATAATTTAGAGATGACTTCAACTTTAGATTTATCAACTTTAATTCCATCTCCTGAAATGTGATGTCCTAAAACAATCCCTTCTGTAAACATCATAAAACATTTTTCATGGCTTAGTGAGAGGTTACATCTTTTAAGAACTTTTTCCAAATTTTCCAAAGCTTCTTCAAATGTATTCCCATAGACTGTAAAGTCATCCATATATACCTCTACACAATCATGTATTAGATCAGAGAAAAATTCCTAGTATTGCTCTTTGAAATGTTTTAGGTGCATTACATAATCCAAAAGAAAGTACTCGATAGGCATAGGTTCCCCATGGACAAGTAAATGTGGTTTTATCTTGATCTTCAGGTGCCACTTGAATCTGATTATAACCACTAAAACCATCCAAGAATGAGAAATACTTCTTACCTACTAATGTATCTAACACTTGATCTATAAAGGGTAAAGGAAAATGATCTTTAAGGGTAGCTTTATTCAATTCTCGATAATCAATGCACGCCTTCCATTTACCTTTTTTTTTAGGCACAATCACTAAAGGGGAAACCCATTAGTTGTCTGAAATTGGGTAAATGAAGTTTACATTCAACAGTTTTTGCAGCTCTTCTTTCACAATTTCCCTAAGATTTGGATTCATCCTTTTTTGAGGTTGTTTGATAGGTTTACAATTTTCCTCAATGTAGATGTGATGTATACAAGTCTTAGGACTAATTCCTTTCATGTCAGCATATTCCCATGAATATGCAACAGACTATTGTTGTAATGTTTTGATTAGCTTTTTTTGTTGTAATTTCTCCAAGTTATTATTTATGTTCAATGTTCTCCATGTAAAGATTTCAATTGTAGAGCTACCAAATTCTTCCATAGAATAAAGAGACATCTTCTTAGATGAAAAATATTCAATATTGGATTTTTCTTGGAATTGATCATGTACATATTTTGGAGATGATTCAAAATTTTCCATTGTATTCAAGACTTGACTATCTTCACTAATGTCTGAAATAGTAAAGAGAGGCTAAATGTAATTTTCATCATCAATCCATTCTTTGTCATCTATTTCTGTGATTTTTCTTTTTGGAGGATATAGAGTGAATTTCTTTGTTGAGTTCCCATCAGAAATATACATGTCACCAGATCTACAACTAATGAAAGCATCACCTGTGGCCAACCAAGGTCTTCCTAATATCAATGGATGTCCTCTTAGATTGTTCTTGGGGATTAATATCATAAAATCAATAGGGCATTCCCAAGAATCTAAGGACACTGAAATATCTTCTAACACACCATCTGGTTTGATTACAGATCTATTTGCTGCAGTAATGTAGGTGTGTAAAAAAGATTAGGAAGCTTGAGCTATTCCATGGTTTGTTTGCTCATGATGTTTATAGCTTCTTCTAAATCAACCAATGTATTTGGAATTTCAACTCCATTGATATGTGTTTTCACAATTGGACTTCTTGGATCTACATATTTTTGTATGGCAATTTTTCCCGTCATTATGTCTGCTATTTTTCCTATTAGGTGAATTCTTTTTGTTTCTTTTGCTTTTCTTCCTGGTTTCTTTATGCTCAACTCCTTTATTATATTAGCTAGGATTGGAATCTCCTTAATGGATTGTAACACAGGGATTTTGATACAAACATTTTTCAATTCATCTAGAAAATCATAATTAGGCAACATAATCTGCTTTTCTACCCCTCTATCAACTTGCAATCTTTCAGGAAAAGGAGGTGCAGAAGTAGATACTGGTTGCTTAATGATAGGAATTGAGTTCATTGATTCTTTCTATTTTTCATTTTCAGTATTTTGGTTTTGGATAGATGTTCCTTCGAAAATTTTATTGGGTTGTAGAGAATCTTCCTCAGAATTGTCTTGTTCCTGAATAACTACATAAGGCCTTTCCTTTTCTAATATCCTACCAGATCTTAGTTGAACGTCACTGAGATCTAGAGGAGTGATCATATAAGTTGGAAATTATTGTCCTTCCACCATGTAAGTATTTTGAGGATTTTTATTGTTGGGGTTTGGTAATGGTTGGGCAGGTAGCTAATTTGGTCTCTGCTAAAATGGTAGTAAGAGTTGAGGATTTTGGTTTTGTTGTGGATTTTGTTATGAAAATGGTAGTGAAAGTTAAGGGTTTTGATTTTGAAGTTGTGGCTACTAATTTTGTTGTGGAATTTGTGGGGGAGGAGAATTATGATATGATGGAGGATATTGATAATATTGAGAAAATATTCCATAAGGATTTTGTATTCCTTAAGCCCAAGGTTGAGATTGAGATTGAGGTTGAGGTTGAGGCCAAGTTTGATGCCAAGAATTCCAATTTGGTGGGGGTTGAAGATACATTTGATTGTTAGATCCTTGACTTTGTGGCCCCTGCCAAAGTCTTCTAGAGAAAAAGCAAAGAGATTCCGCTGAATCTAGAATTGTTTCTTCTTGAAAAACAATCTTAAGACCTGGAATTTAAAGACAACCCTTGGTCTCATGGTTTTCTGAACAAATCACACAAGTCTCTATGATTTTTTCATCCAAAGGGCATTCTCTTAAAGCATGTTTTTTTCTACATTTGGGACAGAAAATAGCTAAAGCATCAACCTCCGTTTTTTGCTTGTTTTGCAACTTAAGGGTGTCTATTTTCTCACTAAGGCTGCCTAAAATATTTGTTTTGAATTCATCAAGCATATTCCCAATTTCTTCCCTATTCACTGATCTAGTTGCAGATTTATTTACTCTAATAAGAGAAGGATCTCTTGGACCTTTCCCAGTTTTGGATTTCCCTCTTGAGAGATGAACACATAATTATCCTATGTCACTTAATGGGAGAAGAGAGATATCTCCCTTCCCCATCATGTTAAGGATATCTATCCACTCATCTCTAATGGCCCTTAATAGAAGATATTTTAAGGTATCTTCATCTAAATTATCCATCTTTTCTCTTTTCAAGTTATAGTTGAATCTCTCAATTAAATCCTCTAAATCTTCATCCTCTCTCTGCATCATTTTGAATACTTCATACTTGTGATTGGTAGGCATGCAATAAGCCAAATACCTATCCAAAAACACTTTCTTCATGTCATTCCATGTTCTAATGGATTGAGTGACCAACCCCATGAACCACTTCAAATCATCTCCTTTCAATGTTGAAGGAATCAACTTAAGTTTTTGAGAGTCTTCTAAGTAATCATAGGTTCTGCACAAGACTTCAAACTCAATAAAAATGTTTCAGGATCCTCACTGTTTAACCCATGGAAATTTGGGAGGACAGATTGTGAGATATTTTTCATTGTGGCATTTGTTTCTTCATCAACTATCGAGAATCCAAAAGAATTATCTATTTCCCTATTTCCTCTACCTCCTCCATTATTTCCTCTACCTCTTCCTCTATCCCCTCCTCCAAACAGTGTGAATTATCCATCCTCTCCTTCTTCTGCCATTATAGTTTCTTCAGAGTCAGTATAAGGTTCAACCTGCAAGGTTAATTTCTCTTCCTATGGTTCCTCTATTAATGGTATGTGGGAGAGAGGTTCTACTTCTTCTTCCTCACTAGGTATTCTTAATTCTTCAACTAAAATATGCTCCCCTGTGGAGGTGAAAAACGCTACTCCTTTTGTTGGAGGTCCAAGATTTTCCTCCTCTAGGACTGCCTCAGTAGATGAAGTAGGAGATCCTTTTGATTTAATTTATGACCTTAGAAATTCAGGAGTTCTATGGCTAGGAGTATGAGCTTGAGATGGAGGTGTATCTCTTCTTATTCTTGGTGGAGTAGGTGGTGTTGTAGGAATTTAAATCCTGCCTCTAGCTATAAATCTACCCCTAGAGTCTCTTTCTCTATGCATATCATTTATTTTTTTTGAATGTAAGATATAAGGTTACCTAATTACACTTCCCTGGCAACAACGCCAAAATGTTTAGTCAATTTAGTGTCCTAAATTTCTTGCATAAATTATCAACCGAGGTTTGTAAGCTGATGAAGTGTAGTGCACTATATGTTCTTAGTTAACCCTTCTTACTACGTTGTTTTGTATTTTTATATTGTTTTGGGGGTTTTTGTTCTTTGATTCCTAATGATGTACAATCTGAACTATGAGAAATTGAATCTAAACTTCCTAAAGGTGAACCAAGAGCTAAAACTAGTCAAAATCTAATTTAAAAGAAGGAAAAATAGAGCATCTGCCCTATCTTGTCATTAATCCTAAGTCATGAATCTAATTATTAAAATTAAAGGTGAAGTTGTAATGCATGTTGAGATAAATACATAGAATGAAATCAACTGAAGTACTTCTAGTTACTTTAATCTCAATTTTGAAAGATAACCTTCTTGAGATGGAATATAAGAAACTTTTTGTCTTTATGATCTAGAGAACTAAATGAAAACATGCAGAAGGTAACTGATTGATTTCAACCATTGTGTGAAGTCAATGTTTAACCATTTAGTTTAGGATGGGTATCAACTTGAAATGGTGATAAAAAACATTCATTAACGCAGTGTATTGATAATTTGAACTAAAAAAATAAATAACAAAACAATGAGTAAACTAGTCAATAATGCATTCTCATTACTTCAACCTTACTTTGTTTAGAAACAAAATCGTTTCCTTTCATGAAATGTGTTGGAGAAACAAGACTTCACAATTGGGTTTTAACATTATGCTATTGATAAAAACTAAAAGAAATCAAACTAAAAGAAATCAACCTAAGTTAGAAATACTGCTTAAAAATAAAATGGTGAAACTAAAACTAAACAGAAAACGAATGGAAAGAAAACCTCCTTTAGTGCAGGTGCCCTCTGCAACTGACTGGGTTGAGCTACTAACTAATTGAAAATTCTCTTTTAAATGATCATTGGTCAACACACGACTTTATATTATAGATAGGAACGAAGTCCAAAATATAGAGCTACAAGTCTAAACTTAATACATCAAATTCTTCGAACCCCCCTCGGTTTTGTACAACTAGTATTTAAAAGGAAATAATCATAACTGTCTTTGAGGAAAACTAGCTACAGGTGGCCTATACGTATTACAACAGGATTGCGTAAATGTCTGATCAGCAACAGGTGACTTGAATTCGAGCAAGAGATTTACAACATAACCATTAACACCGGTAGCTGATCCGAGTTAATGCTGCAACAAAACTGTTGGTTTTATTGATTAACCACGAAAGAGTAGACAAAGAGTCCTATTGCTTCTGGGTATTATATGTTTGAATCCACCTTTGACTACGATCTTGAGCATGGTTTCTTATCGATCTCAGCTGAGTGACTAGGATAGAATCAATGTGGAGATGATTCTAGAGATTCCCATGTGGCCGATTTCTTCATTTGACACCTGGAACCTATCAGACCATGGAAGTAGCTACGGAATACACAATTAGCTGCAGAATAGGCTGTGTTCTGTAGCTAATTTGGAAAAATTTATTCAAATAGCAAAAACATAAAAATATAACATGTCAATCATTTAATTCCCTCCTTAAGACAAAACATATCATTTATCATTGATGGGGATCTGTAATCTTATGGAAAAGGAAGGGAAAGAAGTGAGAAAAGCTGCCAAGGAGAGGGTAATTCTGAGGTTCAACAATCTGTAAGGAGAGTCTCGTGAATTGTAATCCACCATTTTGCTTGTCATCTCTGATCCTCTTCTTCCTGTAAACATAACATGTCAGATAAACCAAATATAAACATAATCAACATACCTTAGTGAGGTCTAGGGGAGGCTATCTCATCTGAAAAATCAATCCATATTAGCATGATACATGTATATACATAATCACATTAATATATCAACATCATGCATGATAAAACCAACTCCATACAATGAACTCATGCATGAAAACCATAACCACAACAATGAATGCATAACAACAACATAGACATTAAAATGCATGCAAGAAAGACACATTCTACCCATCCAGTCCAAGTGTTGAACACGGGAGATCTGATACCAATCTATAACCACCACTACCACATTTACCCAATTTCATTGGCATGCCAGGGTAAACATGAGACAAAGAGTTACTATGGCATGACTCGGCCTCCAAGCTTCACTTATGGAAGTGGGGCTAATAACTGAAACTTATTGACCACAATATGACTTCCTACAGGGCTTATAGGACACTCAGGGACCAAGTAACCACCCCAAGTGACCAGTCCCTGAGCTAAATTGCTTTTCAGTGACCTTGGGCCTCAACCACGCCCTTGACACTGCATCCATGGAATTATGAGGCTATCACCACACCTATAGGTTTGCCTCCATGTGATCATGGCCCATCATATGACATCATGTTTCATCTAGAGTGTGATAAATTGATGCTTCAAATGTTACAATGCTTCTCAACATCTAGAAACATAGTCCTGACATGGTAAAAACACACATGCAGTCCATATTGTCTACAATTATGGTCGTGATGCCATCTGCAAGAAATTATAGTCTAAGTTGTTAGGAATTTGTAGAAAGGAATAGATGGTCTCAACTTTTGCTTATGAACTAGAAAAAATGTTGGTTGTGTAGAACATTAAGTTGTTTAGAAGATAATTTACCAAGGAGGAGCTGCTCAAGATTTGTAGATCATGCAACAAGGATGACTTAATGAGGAAGTGTCTTTACTTCATTTACAAGGAACCATGGGAGCCTAACCACTTGTGTTTGAGTGACACATAGGAGACGACAAAAATATATTAGGAGGAGATCCTTTTTGACTATCTAGATGATGATTCTTCTTTTATAGTCAAGTCCATGGGTTTTTACAAGGATACCTTTAAGCAGAAAGAAAAATCATTTGGCGTTATTCACAGTAGCTGAGGCATGCATCCATTTGTGATGGAGGAGCATCATGAGCAACAAATTGTCCCCATGAGGGAGGAATATCAGGGGATAGAATTATGAGATAAGTGACTGATGATTTAGCATGGAGAGCACATAAAAAAGTGTGAGTTAGTTGCGGAGGATGATATGCACAATGTGCATGATGAACTATTTTTGTAGAGCAAGTTGGAGGCTCATGTTGAGCCCATGATCAAGGAGGATGAGAAACCATATTTTGGACCAACGATTGATGAGGAGCAGACATATGCAAAGGAGCTCCAACAATTTCAAACAACATCCCTCTCCAGGAGTACATAGACAGGGCTTGCAATATGATTTTATCACTTGTGTCCATTATAGGGACAATACAATTTTTTCTAGATGGATCTTATTGATTGACTAGGTGGAGCTGCATGAGTTGAGCATGGCACAACATAGTGAACTTGTTCCATATACATGTACCCATGAATCCGACCCTTCCCACAGGATGGATTGGTGAGAGATCATGAGTTGGTATCCTATTGATGGTGAAATATTATTAGTTAGGGGCATATTATAGTAGAGTCCCTTAGCTATGAGGGATAATGCATGCTCCATTGGATGGTGTGATGCAAGCTAAAAATTGATCAAAATTCTAGTAACGCTAGCCCAACATCAACATAGTCGGGTTGGCCTCGGGTTTTATTGGAGAGAAGTGATGAGTTAGCATTATATTGTTAGAGCAACATCTATGAATATAGACAAAGCACCATTAGAGCCATGGGGTATGGGCGATGATGATTGGCCATGGTGGCTTTGGGATTTAGGCTTATCCATTAATGGTGGATTGAGTGAGTGGCTTGTTTGGGATCCAAGTATTGAGAAACCCATTCATTTTTGTTTGGCACAAAGGTGTTACACCAACTTAGATGAGAAGACCAACTTGGCCTAGAAGAAACCCTAATTTACAAACCTATTTTCCATAATAATACAACCCAAAAACTAGCAAAGTGTGTGCTAACATGGCCCAGTGACCAACAAACTGCGTTAACCTAGAAAAACACACTATGTGTCTTCAATGAGGGCACACTACTTGAATTTCATGAGCTCACAAAGGGAAATCATGAGTTAATGCACCGTGACTCCGTCATTGCATCAAGATGCACATTCTATAGCGCAAGATGACCCCGATGTGTAAGTAAGCCACGTCCTCAAAAAATAATAAAAATAATTTTCACTAATGTCGGCCAATCTTAAATTATATATAACTTTTTAATTTTATTAATGGACTAAGATTAATTATTAAAAAATAACTATGTATTTGAATGGATAGTAAATTATCTCATGCTTTTAATAGTTCTTTTATCATATACATGAATTTGAATGGATCACAAATTTACCTTTAACAAAATTTTTACCACATTAAAATTCCAAATTAAGTAAAATTTTAAACATTTTTACTCTTTACTAAAGCCAATGTCATTTCTTAAATCAAAGAAAAAAAGGTTAATTCAACACAAAGAATAAAAAATCTTGCTCCAAAATCTTTTAATAGTTCTTTTAACTAAACATTTTTAAAATGAATCTTTAAAAGGAAAAGCCATATCCTAGGGATATATTAAAATCTTTAAAGACATAAATATTTCCACATCAAAATTGTAATATTTGAAAATATTAATTTGATGTAGTTTTATTATAATTTTTTTTATCATGCCATGTAAAAAACATCATTAAATCTAATATTGATATTATAATATTAATATTATATTTAATATTAATATTAATATATTATAATATTAATATTTTAAATTTAATAACTTTGGATTAATGCAATACTAAATTTAACATAATCTTCAATTTTTATGTTATAATATATTTATTAATATATCAAGATATATATTCTCTAGATATATATGGAGGGAAGAACAAAGACATAGAGTGATGGGGGTGGAGAGATAGGGTGAGTCTAAAGGGAGAGGAGGAGATACAATGAAGGAGAGGGAAGAGGAAGAATGAAGAGAGAGAGAAAGAGAGGAGTGAGAGAGGGAGAGAAGGGTAAGAGAGAGAGGGGGAGACAACAAAGATGGGGGGGGGAGATAGTGACAAGGTTGGAGGGCAGAGAGAGGGAGGGAGAGGGGGGGAGAGAGATAGTGATAAGGTGAGAGAGAGAGAGAGATTGGGGGAGAGAGAAGGAGGTACGAGAGAAGGGAGAGAGGGGAATGACCAAAGAGAGGACTGAGAGAGAGGAGGAGAGAGGGAGGGATAAAGAGATAGAGTTAGAGGGGTAGAAACAGAGTGAAGAAGAAAGACATAGAGAGAGAAAAGTGCAGAGAGAGAGGGAGTGATAAGGGAGAGATAGAGAGAGAGAGATTGTGTATGTTTTGGGGTGAGTCAAAAAGACAAAGAAGGAGAGATTGAAGGAAGGGGGGAGAGAAGGAGAGGGGAGAGAGGGAGGGACATAGTGACAGAGTTGGAGGGTAAAGAGAGAGAGGGGGGGGGAGATATAGTGAGATGGGAGAGAAAGGGACAAAGAGGAAGGAATAGAGAGAGGACATAACAAAGGGGAGAGAGGGATGGAAGAGAGGGAGAGAGATATAAGTAAGAAAAAATACATAAAGAGAGGACATAACAAAGGGGAGAGAGGGATGGAAGAGAGGGAGAGAGAGATAAGTAAGAAAAAAGACATAAAGAGAGAAAAGTGAGAGAGAGAGAGAGAGAGAGAGAGAGAGAGAGAGAGAGAAGGCACAGAGAGAGAAGAAGAGAGGAGAGTAGGAGGGAAGAGAAATAGAAGGGGGAGAGAGGGAGAGGGAGAGTAAGAGGGAGGGATAGATAGATAGATATGGAGAAATAGTGTGTATTCTTTAGGGGTCATATAGAGAGACAAAGAGAAGTAGAGGGAGATAGAGATATAGATGGGAGGTGAAGAGAGAGATAGAGAGAGGGAGGGAGGGATAGATAGATATATATGGAGAGATAGAGCATGTGTTTTTTTTTTTGGGGGGGTGGGTGAGATAGAGAGACAAAGAAGGAGAGATGAAGGGAGATATAAATATAGATGGATGGGGGAGAGAAGGAATAATATTTGTCGCAAAAGATGCATTGATTTTAGTGTAGATGATGATTTATAATCCTATTTTATTGCTTGCACTAGATGCATTCATTTAAGTGTAGATGCTCATTTCTAATTATATTTTATTTTTTTCACTGGATGCATTGATTTAAGTGTAGATATTTATTTCTAATCATATTTGATTGCTTTCTCTAGATGCATTGATTTCAGTGTAGATGGGGAATTCTAATCCTATTTGATTGCTTGCACTAGATGCACTGCTTTCAGTGTAGATGTTGATTTCTAATTATAATTGATTGCTTTCACTAGATGCATTGATTTTAGTGTAGATGTTGATTGCTGATCTTATTTGATTGCTTGCATTAGACACATTAATTTCAGTGTAGTTATTTTCTAATCCTATTTGATTTCTCACATTAGATGGATTGGATGTTGTTAATATTGAGACTGTAAATTATTAAAAATATTTTCCAAGATTATATGTAGGGGAGAGAGAAGGATAAATATTTCTTGCACTAGATGCATTGATTTTAGTGTAGATGTTGGTTTCTAATTTCATTTGATTGCTTGCATTAGATGCACTGATTTAAGTGTAAATGTTGTTTTCTAATCTTATTTGATTGATTGCATTAGATGAATTAGATGTTTTTAATCTTGACGTCGTAGATTATTAAGAAAAATATTTTCAAGATATATAACAATACCTAAAAGGACACTATTAAGAATTAATTAGTTGTCAAAAGTTGCGATGCCTAGAATGAAAATGAAATAGATGTGCAGAATCAATCCTCCTGCAAAGTGCAAATTAATCCTTTATAAGACCGTCTCCCTTCTACATCACCAAATAATTACTAATAGATAATTACATATATTCAAAATTACTAATAGATAACTACATATAATAATATATTCATAATATTTATAAGAGGAAAATATATATTTATAAACTTTCAAAACAAATCAAAATATTCTTTAAGGAGATGTGATAAGTGTTTGGAGAAACAAATAATATGAATATTTATAATTCTAGCCACTCATTAAATATTTTTTTTTCAAAAATACATTATTTCTTGACTTTGCTGAATAGACTATAGATAAAAAATATCACAATATTCTTGAAGGAAATAAATTATTTCAAACATTAGCAAAGAAAAAAAATATTTCAAGAGTAATCTTGACGCAATAAATTATTAAAACTACTCTTCAAGGTATATTTAGTAATATTCACTATTTAAGAATTAAATAGTTGTTAGAAGTTGTGATATCTAAAATTAAATGAAATAGATGTGCAATATCAATCCTCCTACATATTATTGACAAGATTGTCTCCCTGCTTCATCACCAACTAATTACTAATAGACAATTACATACACATATAAAAATATAACACAACAAATGTAACATTCAAAAACATTATCATCCAAAGCCAAACACATAAACACATAAACCACTCAAAACATCCAAACAAAGACATACAAACCATTCAAGGCAAGCAACACAGACTAAATTAAAGAAGAGAATGATATGGTCATGCCAAGAAAAGAAAACATAATGTTAATTTTGAAGTTAATCTCAAACATATACATAATAATGATAATTTGAAAATGTGACATTGTTTCCATCCACTAGAACCAACTTAGATCCATCTAACACTAGATATATTATGTGCCGAGAGGGATCAAATCCCTCAAGGTGCAGACCTTTCCTCAAATTCTACACTCCAAAAAGAAGGTTTGCAGCTCGAGGGATTTGATCCCACTTGGTGCATGATAAATGTAGTGTTAGATGGATATAAGCTGGTTAACTAAAAGTTGAATCTAAAAAGATGGAAATGATTGCCTAGAGCTCATCTATAGATGTTTCCAATCGTGAAAAATATCATAAAGTAAAGGAAACATCCTCCAAACTTCTGGTTTTTTCTCGAAGTGAATTGGTGAAGGAATTGAAAAAAACAAATCCTCCCCTTGCCAATATATTGAAGGCTATGCCACTATAATAAGGACGAGAATTCATGCATTGGCATGTTGTCGAGATACTGTTGAGAGATAGATTGAGGAGATAGGAGCTAGAGGAAAGCTTGTTGCAAAACCTTGTGGTTGTAATCTTCCTTCAGTTATTTAATAATATAGATATATTATTGTTCTATTATTATCATGGTATAATGTTTTCATTCTTACAAGTTTATGCTTCTATGATTTGTTGGAAATACTAAGAGGGGGGATGAATCAATATTCCTTAGCAATTAGCACTTTTAAATCTTTTCAGAGCATTAGTTAATATTCAATTATTATTAATGTTTATGCAATAATAATAGTAAATAAAAGAACACAATAGACACAAGAAATTTAGGTGGAAAACCCCCTCCGGGTATAAAACCACCGAACACTTTTCTAGTAAATTCTTTAATCTTTAGCCCCAACTAAAATGAAAGAAAAAACTTCCTAGAATTCAAGAAAAGCAGTCTTCTCCAGCTTCCACTGGAAGGACACCCCAATGCCCTGGTTTCTTCAGTAGTGACCTGAATGGATGCCCCAACATCCTAGACCAACCTACCACCCTGAAGTTTTCACAGGCTCCAACCTATAGGCGACTTCATGCACCAGCCTAGCACCTCCTTGCCACCCTATAATGACTGAAAGGAGACAAAAGTTTGGATTCCCGTACCAGGGACAATGATCCATGATAGAATATGATTTACAATGATTTTGACCAAACAGCCAATCACAATATAACAACCCAACCTTGACATCATCCCAACAGAGACTCTTATACCTCCCAAAATGCCTTTTCGACTCTACGCAGATTGATTCTTTTACAATAATGACTCTTCCAATGATGACACTTTTACAAATGACTCTTTTACAATTTTACAGTGATGACTCTTGGCCTTGACACTTCTTAACAATATACGGATGGCTGTCATGTATTCAAAGGATGTCTCGCTGAAATGCTTCCTTTGATTTGATACTTCTGCTCTTGAATTATTTCTTGAAGTTTTACTTGAATCTTCTTCTACTTGCATGCAAAATTTTCCTGGCAAAATGAATCCAAAAACAAAACAAAATACCCTTCAAGTTACCTCTGCCTGCAAAACACATGTAAGTTCATAATAATGAATAAATAAAAATACAAATTACAATGTGTACCTGAAGTGTGCTTTTCACTTTTTTTGTTGACTTGTTGCAGCAGTAGATAAAGACTCCCACTCTTGATATAGGCCTGGACTCTATGCAAGACTGTATCCAAAACTGACCTAAAGATATATACAATAGAAACTAATGAAAACCCTAGACTTGTGATGAACCAAGTTCTAAGTACAAGAATAGATACCATTCTATAAACCATGACAAGACAAGTAACATGAAATTACAACATCATATAGATTTAGCAGACTTGGTGTAGCATCAAATGTGTAGTATCAAGAATAGGACATCCGAAATGTGGTATCAAAACTAACTGTGACATATAGAGACATAGAGATATAACTGAGACCCTGTATATACTTTGTCCTGCAAAACATATGTCGGAGCTGATATTCAAAATTCAAATGTAAATGGTTAATCATACATACCTTGCTGTAGGAGACTTACCCTTGACTGTTGATGTGTGGTCCTTATTGCAGTGATCCTTGAATGCATGTTTTTTCTTGCCTTCGAGGAGCTTGATATTGAATTTGTTGTATATATGTAATTTCAGATCTCCAAGGTCTGAAATTTTGTACTATGGTAGCCCTATGAGTCCTCTTTGCAACCCCATAGGTCTTATCAAGATTGGATACTTCAAGAAAGAGTGATTTCCAATCTCCCACGATGACCTGATTATAGCCTGGTTGAATAGAGTGAACTTGTATGAAGTTCCACGTGTCATTGTTGCGACTTTCGGCCCTAAAAATTCTACTCAATAAAATAAATTCCTTCCTCTTTCTGTGGCTATTTATGAAATTTTAATCCAATTCTCAGAGAGAAAGTTATGACGATTTTCCCAACGTCTCCTGTTTAACATGGAATTGGGGAGCCTACAAAAACCATAACTTTCTCAGATCATATCTCTGAAAATATAGCAAACCAAGATTTGAAATTTGGTCATGAGGTTCATCAATATGTCATATCAAACGATTTTTAATTTCAGCTTCTAAAGCTTTGCAGAAAAAAAGTTATAGTGAAAATGCCACGATGACCTGTTTGAAGCCACAAAATCCCTACAGGAGGAGAATATGAGGGTCATTATTTATATGAATGCCTTGAGTTGAGATGGTCCTAAACAAGTGAACGTTGGAGGGATTTTAGGAGAAAAAAAATATTATTAGTTATTGACTATTCAATGAACACAACCAATTATGAGTGCCATGCCACAACCCCATAGGGTTTTAGCTCACTAACTAGGGTTACTAACTTCAAATGCAAATAACTCTCAAAATGTGAAGAATTGGGAGGCTTACCATATATCAACGAAAACATCTTAATGAGTAGAATCCATTGAGAAGATATTTGACGTAAAATAATATGAGTTGTCAAGTCAAAACTCCCTTGCAAGATCAAGGTAGTCCCTGGTGCTGCTTGGGTTGACATCAATGACAACCACTGATTAGCATGATTTAGACTGATGCTTTGATATTGATGCATTCAATGTTTATATGTTATTATGTTGAATTGTTAAAGTTTATATACGTTGTGAAGATCACTTATTGTCTATCTTGTGTGTTGGTCTCATTCTCAGAGATGGCTGAGCATCCATTCTCTACCACACTGATTTCTTTAGAAAAACTATGTGGGGGATAAATAGGTCTACACTCATCGTTTATTTGTCAGTTCTTATCTAGCATTGGTATACTTGAACGTCTCTCACTTTTTCAACCTTAGATCCCTTGATCCACCTGCCTTAGGTTCTGAAGAACCTGAGAGGGTTTCTTGCCTCATCTACTTGTGCATTAAACCCTATAACAGAATTGACAACTCCACTGGGGAATGTTCTTTGATTCTTGGTTCGTGTCTCCTAGATCCTGTATTTCTAGGTCTCTTCGGCCTAGTCCATTTCTTGTCAGCTTGGATTAGGCTTCATTTTTCCTGCTTGCATGCTTGTATTTATGTTCTCAACCCTTGATTTGATTTGTATTTTCACCTTTTTTATGTGAAACTGCTATAACACACCCTACTAGTGTTATCCAGTGTGTTATATTGCCTCTCCCTTTGTAACACAGAGCATTACCCTAGCTGATAACGACTTGTGTACCCTTGGGACCTGTGTTATAGTGCCAAACCTTTGTTGCCCACCCAGTGACAATTTTACTTAGTTGTCTGGTCCTTGAGTCTAATCTGCTTGACTTTGTTTCTAATGGATGCATGCATACATTTATTTATTTTGAAAATGAGCTTAATTGATTTAATTTGGAAAATAAAATAAAATAAAATATTTATGCTTTCTGTCATTTTAGCTAGTTTGTTCAAAGTTTATTTTGTGTTTTCTATCTCAATATTATGTTTATGCATTTATTTTCTTTGTGTTAGAGCTGCATTAGGATTGTTTTGTTTTGGAAAAGATGTTTAGTTACTCTCTCCTTCTAGAAAGTCTTTTTCATCGAATTGAAACTGGAAAGCATATTTTCCGCATAGTTTGAGTCAGGTATCACAAATTCCATACATAAAAATCCTTCCTAAGACATTAATCAAGTACCTTTAAAATAAACCTTGTAATAAAATTGATCAGCAACTCTCTTTTTTTTTTATCAGGATACACACATGCTAGTTTAGGCTAGGGTCTTGGGTTAGGCTGTGTGATTCAAATCCCGATGGTTGAAAAACTTAAACTAGTGTCATTAAAGAGAGAAAATATTTCTTCAATGACATCCACTATGACTTATTCTCTAACAAGGGAGCTAACCATGAGGCACCATTAGACTGTGAGAGAAGGTAACCTGCCTTATATTACATTTCAGTACATATTTTGTGTACCGATGATCCTTTCAGGGATATCGAAGCTGAGTCAGGGACTCAGGTATCCTACCCACACAATGTACTACACATGATCATGACCCCCCCCGATGGTGTCTATGATTTGAGGTGAAATTAGTGGCCATACTTCTACGGAAGAACACAAAGTGACTAGGGTGGGTTGCCCTTGTACCTAAAAACCAAACCTACTCTGTATTTTTTTTGTTGGGAGGGTACTCGTCTCCACGAGAATGCTTGGACCCTATTTATCGAGATTCAAGATAAGCTCATGAGTAATCATAACTGTTGCATTAGGACAACTCTCTCTTATAGCCCATTGATACTGGGTTTCATCTCCAGCTAGTTGTGGCTATCAGATAAAGTTTTATCCTTGACTGCTTGCTGATCTATTTTAGAGTTTTTTTGGTTTTTTAGGTGTGTTCTTTGTGCTATTGAGACTTAAATATATATCACACTTAATTTAAAATTTTACTAAAAATAGCATTCACCGTGGTGACATTAGGTGCTCGTTGTGTGTCTCGATGACAATGACGCCTTCCTCCACTTATGTGGAGGAATTTTCTAGTGTCTCAAGTGAATTAGATTCCCCCACTACACAAGGAAATCAATATCTAATATCAAATACTGAATTGGACAGTACTTCCCAAGAGTCTCTTTTACTAGAGGATATTTTTACTGAAGGTGCCATCCCTCCTATTAATCCTCCACTCACTAACCCTCTTTGGAATTCTTTGGTTCATGTTGCACCTTTTCCAGTTATGTCTTCATTTGTTTCCACTTTCATCATCCCAATGAACACCAATGGGTTGCGGTATTTTGTGGAAAAATTTGTTCCACTGCCACTTCCCCTGGCTACAACCAGTTCAACACAGTTGATTGGTTATCCTATTATTTAGACTATGCCTAGTGCAAGCATTCCAACTACACCTGCTACAGGTGGGGTTCAACACCTCCCTGTCTCTACCCCTTTTGTGTCATATACTAGACCTTTGGGTATCACTTCCATACATGTTTTTAGTACGACTCCCTTCACCAACCCATTTGGATGGAGTAGTTTACTAAGTTCTAACTCCCATACATTTATGAGTGGGGGCAATGTTTCCAGAATACACATACCCATTGGGGGCATCTCAGTCCTATACCTTCTATGTTACAATATGGTCCTTTTCTAATCGATCTTGTTCCTTTCGATGGTAATACTACTGGTGGTGGTCCCACACCCACTGCTTCTTATGTGGCCAACAATATCCCTCAGCCCGGTCCTAATGCATCTCTTTGGGGTCCTCCTGCTCAACAACTATTGAAACAAGGGGGAAACTTCTACCATGGGGGAAACCAAGTATTTGGTGGCCAACTTCAAATTCGGAGTGTGCCTTATGGCCTACCACTTTATATGACCCCACCTTCAATGTAAGGAAATTACTATCCGTTGTAACATGCATACCCTGCTGGAAACCTGTTGGTTAGAGGACCTTCTAGTCCCTCTGGTCATCCTACTCCACCCGGTATGATCTCGGGGTACCTACCTCTTTATCGTTCTTGGCTACCCTTGATTTCATGAATCTGTACAAGTTGACAAATGAAAAACCATAATTTTTTTGGCCTCCAATCCCATATAAAATTCGTACTGACATTCTAAAGTTCAAAGGCAAGTACGGACATGACCTGAATACACATGTCACAAGTTATCACCTTTGGTATGTATCAAACTCTTTTCTTGATGATAGTATATTTTTAAAAATCATACCATGCACCTTGACAAGAAACACTGCTAAATGGTACATTGAGTTACTACGAGCTTCTATGAGTAATTTCAACACTCTCACCATGGAATTCCAAAAAAAATTCCAGTTACCCATCTATTATGAAACCATAATGAAAATTATGGCTATACTTTCCTAGGACACCTCCAGCCACATCTACGATCATATCCATGAATGGAGACACTGACAAAGGCTTGTAAAATCCCCCGTTCCGAATCACCTTTTAGCAGTTTGATTTTACAAGTCTCCTTTACCTCTCATCGTAAAGGATGTTTCCTTATCTAGTACGGTTAGTGATGATTAAGTTATTCATCGTGACCAAAATTTAGGTTTGATTTATTCACAACCTTGCACACTTTATGATTTGATCCCTAATGTACCTAGAACTTCCAAAACTCCCGCTACTCGGCAGACTAGTACTCATGCTAATGGTCTCATTGGCACTACCTTTGGAACTTTTATAAAACATGTGAGCAGGGAAGTTGCCAAGTTATTTGTTATTAATGATCATGTTCTTGTTAGCCTTGCTGGAAAAAGGCCCACAAATGGATCCATTAATGGACTCGACATTTTCAATTTTGGCTCAAAGATCATCTAATGAACAAAATCTGCGTAAGAGGAAAGCCCTTGGAAGGGAATAAATGCATTATTGGGAGGCTCAAAGCCTCTAAAACCATGAAAAAGCATTACCGTAGGCTTAAACTAGGCATTGCATAGCTGCCGTTAGATCTGGCCAATCAACGGCCCAGATCTAAGCGGAAAATCGCATATCGGCCAGGAAGAGGGGACAGTCAAAGGGTGGACGCATGACATCGCTGATCAACGAATTAGTGATTGCGATTGGATCACATCGTTGTATCGCATCGACGCTATACCAAGGGATGGGGCCTATGCACATACAGACGGGCGACCTAATACCTGGACCCGACTGTTGTATATATGAGAATTCATATATTTTGAGATCTGTGCCCATGCAGTTTTCATTGTTTTTATGTCTAAAATGATATATTATAATATTTAGGTATGGGGAAAGCCATTTTTCAATGATTTTTGTGTATTTTCATTGTTATAACGGAATACGAAGGAAGGCTGAGGCAGTGCAGTAGCGATGGAACCCGGACCCGATAGGTTTCCAGAATTAAAATATATCATATTTGAAATCCACGTAAAGCCAATTTTCAATATTTTTCATAGTTTTTTATGTATTTACAAAATACACAGGCAATGCCAAACGCGACTTGCAATAGCGACAAGGTCGGATCCAATGGATAATTAAATCATATTTTAGGACTTTTTGAAGTCTAGAATGAACAGTAACGGGTGGGAATTCTTAGAATTGTTGTGCTTTCTATTCATAATAGAAAAGTAGTCACTATTTTCATTTTAAAGAGATTTCTTAGGCTCGAAGAGTCATTTCACCACAAAGCAAGGGCCGAATCCACGACAAAGCAGTCATGGAGTCACAGCGCGCCACACAGCCAAATCAAACAAGATCAGGGAATGCCAACAACACAAACAGCGCAACAACCATCCTAACAAAAATTATGGGGCGACTCTAGCACGAGAGAGATCCCAGGCATCACAACAAGATGCCCAAAATATTTGAATATGGCTAGTCTTCTGTCAGAAGAATAAACCTCCGAACCATGCTGCCTATTGAGGGAATCAATTGGTTGAAGAGACAAAAGGATAGATTAAGACCCCTAAAGTCTCAAAAGGCTCAGGAGCATTGTAAATAGGATATAAATCACTGTTAGTAAGAGATAAAAAGGGTTCAAATTCTGGAGGCTATTGCTACTTTGTTCCTTCAAGCTTTTCATCTTTATTCTAGCAATACAAACTTCTTTTGCCATCATATGTTAAACATCCATTCTCTTTACTGTTCCAACAATTTGTTCATGTTTCCTTTGTGTCTAAGGCTAGATAACTGTTATCTTATCTATGCTTTGATAACTTAGACTTGCAAGCTTCTTTGCTGCCTGTAGCTAACCATTCATATGTGGTCATATATGCATCTGCCAGTACAGTTAGTATTCGCTTTTGTTGCCTGTAGCTAGTCATTCATTTATGTTTATATATGCAATCTGCTGATATAGTTAGTATTCTCCATATATCCATTAAATCTCTAAACTATTGAGAATTAGTGGTTTAAAGCCTTGTGTTGTTGAGAGTGTCCATGCATGCCTTGAGTGGGAATAGAGCTGAAATGGTCATCTAACTTGATCCAAACCATCATCCATTCCAATAGTTCTAAGAACGACATTGAAGATTATATGTTACCAGGCATCTTCGATCTGCATCCTAGGAAAGTTTCCTGGAGTGCTAACATAATTGGCACCGTTGCCAGGGACAGGAAACTGCAGCTCAACTTCCCTGGGAAATGACATAGATCTAGCTTTGATGATAGACAAAGTCTGGGCACTTTTTTGGTTGTAATCATCTATCTGGTGACTCTACTGGAGGCTGAACCTCTTGGCGACTCCACTTCATAGTTCTGGCTCAGTTTGTGAGGCATACTCATAGAAATCCTCAAAAACTACAAGCTGACCTAGTGCCTAATCCTGAAAAAATCATCAAAGAGAGAAAGGTATTGCAGAAAGGAGCATCACGTTCAAGTAAACCTAAACAATCTTCTATATCAATTCAAGAAAGGCTTGTAATAGAAAAAATATATGTTGAGAGTATAAATTCTAATACTAGCAGTGAAGAAAAACTCTTAGAGATTCATAAATCTCCTTATTCTTTAGGCTTTCCTTTTGTTGTAAGCCCAAAGGAAACCTCACCTCCTATCCATCATACTCCTTTAGTCCTGTCAGTCACTCCTTAGCCCTCTATCATTTAGACTGCCAGTACTATTTTAGCCACCACAGCTATGGCAAGTCCATAAGCACCTACCACAATGGACATAATCATAACTGCTAGGTATGGGCGTCTTGTACTGCCCACTCCTTTGAATGTTATACCCAATGGACAATATCAGAAGTATATGCCTAAGTTCACTGGGACTAAAGGTGTTACTGTTGAAGAACATCTTGAGTCATTCTATAGCTATGATGATAACCTAGACATTACTGAAGATGATGTCCGGATGAGAGTATTTGTCGAAAGCCTAGATGGAGAGGCTAGAAAATGGTTTAGAGAACTGACCCCAAGATCTATAGCAGATATTGAGGCTTTAGATGATGCATTCCTAAAACATTGGGGGGATAAGAAGGGTCTACTCTACTACCACACTGAGTTTGGAAACTTAAAGAGGGAAAATGGTGAGTGTTGTTTGATTTTAATCAGAGGTTTAACCGTATGTACAACAAGATACCAACTGAAGTAAAACCCACCACTACCTATGCTAGACTCACCTATGCCAGTGCTTTTGATTCTAACTTTTGCCTACTGTTGAGGGAGCAACGATGTGCTACTTTGGCTGATATGCAGGATGCATCCTTGGAAGTAGAATCAAACATCATGGCTGTAGAAAAGCTCAAGGGAAATGTTGATAGAAGAAGACAGAGGGGTGAGTTTTCATCATCCTCTGATCCTAAGATAGATAAAATGACCAAAATGATTGAGTCATTAACCTCTAAAATCTCCAAATTAGAGGTTGAGTAGCACCCGGGGAAAGGGAGAGCTACTAATACCTTTGCTCCTAGAAATCCAAATCCGAATCCATATAGAAGAACTAATGAGCAGTTGCAGATTTTGCAAAGAATCAGAGATGATAATGAAGACCAAAGGGTGAAGGCTCATTTTCAAAATGCAGTTATGGAAGAAGAGCAGTTTGAAGAAGATGATGAGATCCATTGTCTGGAAGAAAAAAGCAATGCTTCCTTTTTGACCTCAACTACCTATGAAAGGTCATTATGCAATGACCAGATCAACCAAGAATGGGACGGTGAAGCTATTCTACAAATTGTAGATCAACAAAGATATAATTTTAGGTCAAAGATAAACAATGCCAAGGAAACTCCTGTTCAAAAAGCTGTTGTTCCTGCAGTACAACAAGCTAATAAGGAAAAACAACCCGTAGTTGATCCCATCATCCTCCAAGCTCTAGCTCATGAGGATGTTAGGCCCCTATAATACTAGTGTAACCCCTTAATGTTATTAGTACAACCCACTTATTATATTGATGTGCCCATGTAGTGCCCATATTGTTACTAATGTGCCCCATAGAAGCCCACTATTGTTATTATTGTGCCCTTACATTATTATTGTTATGTCGGCTCTAATTATGTTATGACCCCTTAGACTCCTATATATAGAAAAGAGGTCTTTTCATTTGTATCATCGGAGAATTGTTCATTTATGTAATGAAAAAGAAGTTTTCCCCCTTGAAGAGGCTGAATTCTAAGGCGTTGATCTATCTTTCCTATCTTTTCTTGAGCTGGTTTCATAACATTTGGTATTAGAGCTTTGGATTCTAGGGTTTCGCTGCTCCAAACAGGTCATCATGGCATTCTTGCTATAACTTTTTTTCTATGACGTTTCAGACGTCTCAAAAAAAACCCATTTGAGAATAAATCGCGCTGAACCTTGGGTCCGAATTTTAGAGCTTTTTGCACGATATTTGCGGAGATATGATCTGAGGAAGTTGGTCTTTTTACATACTCCTGAATTACATTCAAAACAGGTGACCTGGGGAAATCGCCATAACATTCTCTCTGAGCATTGGATTGAAATTTCGTAAGAAGGTACAGAAAGAGGACGAACTTTAGTTTCTTGTATATCTTTTTCAGAGCCAAAGGTCGAAAAATTGACACGTGGCACTTCATACAAGTTCGCTCTTCTGGAAAGGTCTATAATCAGGTCATCTTGGGAGATTGTGCATAACTCGTTTTTGGAGAATCCAATTTGGATCAGACTGGTGGCATTGGAAAGAGGACACAGAGGGCTACTACAGGTAGCAATTTCAGAACTTAAATATCTACAAGTACAGAGTTATAGTCGTTTCAAGTTTGAGGTCCTAAAATCAAGAAAAAGCATGATGAGGAAGTTTGATGGCAAGGATCCGGTAAATTGGATATTTCAGATGGAGCAATATTTTGATCTACATGGTGTACCACTGTTACAAAAGGCATGTATTGCATCTTCATATTTAGAACCAGATCAATTTTTATGGTATAAAGGGCTTTGTTCTCGTAAAAAACTTGTTACGTGGTCAATTCTCACGGAGGAAATGATAGCACATTATGAGGATACAAAGAGCAACACCTTCTTTAGAGCAACACCACAACAGTTGGAAAGAGTAAAAGGGCTTTGTGACATATTTGAAAGTAAAATTATGGCAACAAGGAAGTCTACCCCTCAAAACTATAAATATGGACGTGTTGTTCCTCCTAGCCTTCCACAACTTACAAGGGTTACACCACAACAATTGGAAGAAAAAAGAGAAAAAGGGCTTTGTTACAATTGTGATAGCAAATGCACTAAAGGTCATAAGTGTGCTGAGAAGAAATTATTTTACATAGAGTATGAAGAGGAGGAAGAAAAGGATCAAGAAACATCAAAAGAAGAGGATATATGCCAGAACTCGACCCCAGAGAAAGAAGAAATGAATCAGAACATATCTTGTAAACTATTGGCAAGAATGACCACTCCTCAAAATCTCAAGATAGAAGGAAATATCAAGAAGAAAAAGGTGCAAGAAGCGAAAGATCACATCAAGAAATAATAAATGAATCCAATCATATCTTGTAATTCACTGGTCGGAATTACCACTCCTCAAACTAGCAAGACAGAAGGACATATCAAGAAGAAAAATTTTCAAGAAGTGAAAGATCACATCGAGCATCAAGAAATGAATCCGACCATATCTTGTAAAGGATTGGAAGAAATTATCACTCCTCAAACTCTAAAAATAGAAGGACATATCAAGAAGAAAAAGGTTCAAGCAGTGAAATATCACATCGAGCATCAACAACAAGTTCTCTAACTTTTAAAGGATAGCGCCACTTCAGTGAAAAATAAAATGAAACAACAGGTAGATCAACATCATAGTGAGAAATGTTTTGATGTAGGCGATTGGGTATTTCTACTACTACATCTAAAGAAAGCTATTTATGAGAAGGAAATGTTGGCAATACTACATGCACTTAAAAAATGGCGACCTTACCGAATGGGAAGACTCTTCAAGGATGAGGATGTGGAAGCATTGTTTTGTGCTATTTCTATTATCCAACTAGATTGGATAAACGAAGCAAGGGATGAATGGAAGAAGGACAAAGATGTATGGCCACTTATTCAAAAGTTTCAAAAGATCCCAATTCAAACAATATTGCTAGATATTGAAAAGGAAGGAAAAATCATGTTGGAACCTAGAGCAGTCACAGAAACAAGAACCCAACAGCTATGAAATCGATCAATTTCAGAGTATCTCATCAAGTGGAAGAACTTACCTGCTGAAGATTCCACATGGGAGGACAAGAATTTTATACAGAAGCATCAAGAACTACTCAAGCGTTGAGGAAAATTCTTTTTGAAGGAGAGGGGCATGTTAGGCCCCTATACTACTAGTGTAACCCCTTAATGTTATTAGTACAACCCACTTATTGTATTGATGTACCCATTTAGTGCCCATATTGTTACTAATGTTCCCCATAGAAGCCCACTATTGTTATTATTGTGCCCTTACGTTATCATTGTTATGTCGGCTCTGATTATGTTATGACCCCTTAGACTCCTATATATAGAAAGGAGGTCTTTTCATTTGTATCATCGAAGAATTGTTAATTTATGTAATGTAAAGGAGGTTTCCCCCTCGAAGAGGCTGAATTCCAAGGCGTTGATCTATCTTTTCTATCTTTTCTTGAGCTGGTTTCATACCATAAGAGGTCTTGAAACGTCTCCTTCTCCTTTCAGTTTTCAACCAAAAATTCAGAAAATAAAGATACCCATGCTCCTGATTGAACTATTGAAGAATGAGTCCTTCAAAGATTCATCCTCGAGGCCCTTGAGGCTAAATCCATGCAAGCCTCCACGGACCGTGTGAATCTCAAAGATGACAAGCCATCTGTTATTCTCAGCCCAGTGATTGAAAATTGTGAAGACAACCCCCCATCATTCTATGTCTCTCTGACTATTCATGATAAAATCCTTCACAACTACCTTCTGGATACTGGAGTCAGCCATAATCTAATGCCCAAGGCTGTCATGGATGAATTGGGTCTAGACATTACCAAGCCTTATGATGACCTGTTCTCTTTTGACTCTAGAAAAGTGAAATGTCTGGGATTAATCAAAGACCTAGCCATCACTTTCTCTCAGCTACCCATGAAAAGCATGATGATAGATATTGTGGTAGCAGATGTACCCCCTAAGTTTGGCATGTTACTTTCCAAAGGTTGGATCAAGAGACTAGGTGGATCATTACAAAATGATCTGTCTTATGCTACTGTCCCAGTTTTCAGAGGTGAGAGAAAGAGATTATACAGAGAGGTGCAGTTGGCTTATATAATCAGCGATGAAAAGAATCCCACCAATAATCCCAAATATGATATCGACATTGATTTTGGAACGTGTATTCTTCATATTGAAGAGTCTCAGTTGGCCTCCACGCAACTAAAGAGACTAGTTTCCCATATCACAGAGGAAGAAAACCCATGATTTGGGATATGATTTTTATTGGGGCTTGCTCTAAAGAAGCCACAGGGGTAGGTGTAGTCCTCCTGTCCCCAACACAGGAATACATTCATTTTTCTTTCAAATTAACCTTTCAGGTCACAAACAACATTACAGAGTACGAAGCTTTTATTCTAGGCTTGAGCGCTGCTAAAGAAATGGGTATCAAAGGCGTGAAAGTGTTTGGAGACGCAGATCTCATTATTCAGCAAGTAAATAAAACTTTCCAAGTTAAGAATCCAAGGCTGAAAGCATACAGAGATGAGATATGGAGGCTCAAGGATTCTTTTAATGATTTCAACATCTATTATATTCCAAGAATGGAGAACCAACTTGCCGACTCCCTTGCTATCTCTGCTAGCATGTTTATTCCTCCTTTGCCCCCTAAATTGACGTATGAAGTTCAGGTAAAATATAGACCATATCTGCCTAACAATGTCAAATATTGGAGGGTTTTTGAAGATGATGAGGAAATTAACAAGTTTTTGCAAGTCGTTGATGAATTCTCTGAAATGCACATCGATCAGGAAAATGAAGCCATGGGAGAATGCGGCCAACCCAAGCTAAAAAGCGAGATCGGCCGAGAAAGTATCGTCCATCTACCCAGTTATCACATACCAAAGGGATTGGTACCTCTAGATAGGCTCTTCGATCATAATGACTGTAGGTTTTAACCCCGTACAAATATTACCTGCATACGAATTCTAAAACATAGAAAATAAACAATGCGAGAGCATAACACATAAAACGCATATACACAGAGATTTCCCCTGAATAAAAAACCGGGACTACCAGCTTTATTTTTCATTATGTTCCTTTCAATGTTATAATACATATTTATACATGCCGAAGCATCCAATACCATGGACCGAAAACCATCATGTCCAAAAAACATGTGCGGAAATCATGCACAAAACCATAGGTGGGTTTTTCCAACCTAACATACGGTCCAAAACCAAAATTTTCTGGGGCGCTGCCATGGACTCGATAAAGTGGGTTTATGGGTAAACCTCAAATCCCCTGTGACCCCCCTCTCTACATAATCAGCGCAATCAAGGGGGCTCCACCTCCCCTCTAATCCCCCGGTTAACTACGTGGGCTAGTTGTGGAAAGAACATAACACAAACCAACATTCTCACACTTGTTGTTTTCTTTCCACAGGGGCCCACAAGAGAGCTTAGTCATTTTTCCAGCCCTGAAATGCCGATTGTCTCTCTACACCAAGAGAACTTCTCAGAGCTCACAGATTTGGTCAATGCATCTACAATATTGTTCAAAGTGTCCACCTTTGCCAACAACACCTTTTTGTCTTCTATCATATCCCTCACAAAGTGATACTGAAAATCAATATGCTTTGTCTTTGAATGATATGCAGGGTTCTTTGCCAAGAAAATGCACTTTGGCTATCACAATCTATCCTTATAGCTCCCTATACGAACCCCATAATTGAACACAATCTCTGCAACCAAACTGCTTCCTTTCTTGCATGAGTGGCTACCATGTATTCTTCCTCTATAGTTGATAATGCCACTACAGATTGTTTCTTACTCATCCAACTGACTGCACCTCCAAATAGGTTAAACACATACCCACTTGTATATCTTCTCTGATCTAGATATCCTGCCCAGTCTGCATCAAAAAATCCACGAATATTCAACATTCTGCCCAATCCTGATCTTCCTTGGTAGAAAAAACCATAATCACTAGTGCCATGCAAATACCAGAAAACCTGCTTCATTGCTGTCCAGTGCTCCTTCCTTGGTTTTGACATAAACCTGCTCAATACTCCCACTGCATGTGTAAAGTCTAGTATAGTATAGACCATTGCATACATCAAGCTACCGACTGCACTTGTATATGGAACACGGGACATGTCGTCTTCCTCTTCTTGTGTCTTGGGACACTGTTCAACAAATAACCTCACACCTACAGTAATAGGAACCTTCACCGATTTACTATCCTGCATATTAAACCTCTGTAGTATTGTCTTGACATACTTCCTTTGGTTTAACCAGAGCTTCCTCTTTGCTCGACCTCTTTTAATTTCCATGCCCAAAATATAGTTTGCAGCACCAAAATCTTTCATGTCGAATTTGGTGGACAATTGGGTCTTCAAATCCTGCATAATTTCTTTGTCATTTCCAACCAGCAACATATCATCCACATACAAGACCAGATAAATAATACGGTTAAAAATTAATTTAAAATACACACAATGATCTGCTTTGCTTCTGGTGAAGCCAAGTCCCCGTATAAATGTATCAAATTTCTGACACCACATCCTTGGTGACTGTTTTAACCCATAGAGAGACTTCTTTAACTTGTATACCAGTTAACTCTTACCCTTCACTACAAAGCCTTCAGGTTGCTTCATGTATATTTCCTCTTCTAGATCCCCATGAAGAAGTGTTGTCTTCACACCCATATGCTCTACCTCAAAATCAAAAGCAGCATCAACAGATAAAAGTAATCTAATAGAAGTTACCTTGGCAACAGGATAAAAAATATCACCAAAATCAATTCCTAGCACCTGGGAATAGCCTTTTGCTACCAACCGAGATTTGTATTTCTCCACCTTCCCTTCTGCATTTGTCTTCTTCTTGAACACCCATTTGCTGCCAATGGGTTTCCTTCCAGCCGACAACTCCACCAGATCCCAAGCCTCTTTTTGTGCAAAGATGCCATTTCATCAACCATGGAATCTTTCCAGAGATTGTCATCCTCTGAATCTGTTGCTTCGTTCACAGTTATGGGATCATCATCAGTAATAGATAAAGCAAAAATTGAACAGAAAGTAGATGGACTATACCTTTCTGGCTACCTTCTTTCTCGAACTGATCTTCTCACACCCGGATTTTGTGGCTCTTCATATTCTGATTCCTCCTCTATTGTAGAGTCTGATTCTTCCTCCTTAAGCTCAAACTCTATCTTCTCATGTTCCTGTTAGTGCCTAAATCTACCTCAGGCTGAAGGAACGCAGGTCTAGGGTAACATCAAACCACGCTTAACCTGGTAGCTAGCCCTACCAGGTCAGGAGAGGGATCTCTCCTTGTCAATATCAATTAGAATATAACAACTAGGGCTTGAGATGACTTAAATGAATGCTAATTTTAGGCTAGGTATATTAGGTCAGAGGATTTTGTTTGATTTTGATGGTTGGTTGCTCGATCAAATGAAGAAGGCAACTTTGGGTTCGGGAAATCAACTTAGATTTGCAGGATGTTCTATGGGTGAGGTAGGTAGGTGTTTTGGCACTTTGAATTGAGTGTGATGGTAAGCTAAGACCAGTGAGGAGGTAGGGAGGGAATGAAAAGTTCATGAGTCCTCCTCAAACAAAAGAAAACATTAAAAACTAAATGCATTCTCAAGGCAAAGCACTGAATATCAATGGATTCCACCTATCTATCTAGATTCATTTAGTTATGAAGAAAGAAATAGATGTTGGCACATATAGCACATGAGATAAACTAAATAACAAAGGAAGAAACAATGCCAAGACACATTACCACAAGAATCCCACAAAATGTTGCAAAACCCTGGTTCATTTCCTTACCAAACTGCAGAAGTGATTTACAATGAAGCTCAAAGCATCCACAAGAGTCCAACCTTTACAAATGACTAAGAAAGTACATAATATAGGCATCAAACCACCTATGTTAGCCATCAGGGGTAGAATCCATGAAAAGAGGTGTGGTTTCAACCATATCTAAACTAAGAACGAGAATATAGGTAGTGGAACAACTTGCCTCTAAAACCATGGAAACTGATTCATTCAACCTCAAACCACCTCTAACTGATGTATCTACCCCCTAAAGTCAATTTTCATTAAATTTACATCATATTACATCATTTACCATCACAAATTTACCAAGGAGAAGAGAAAAAGTCAACTGGTAGTCAACCTGGGGGAAATTCTTAGTTTAAGGCAAAATTGGCAAAAAATTGTCTGATGCGTAGTGCCCTAAGCCTCATGCATAGTGCTGCTTCAAGGCTGCTTTTGAAGGCCTTGCACTTCACCAAATCAGGCCCAAGATAGCTTGTTGGAAAGCTATACCTGTCTAGCTTCTGGAACACTTTGAATTTTCTGATTTGGAGTTGATTTTCCCCTTCAAAAATCATTTCTCCTAAGATTGATTCCTTTGGGTCCAAAAAGTGGCAGAGAGGGCATTTTTTAGGCCTTTTTTGCCCTTTAAGTGACCCAGATCTCCTCCAAAATTTATGACACTTTCTGGGTTTCATTGTTTTTTCATGAGGAATCCAAAACTACAATCCATTTGGCAAAATATTGAGCCAATGTAATGCGCAGCACTGGTGGTGCTATGCATCAGCTGAAATTTCCTGTGTTTTTATTTACAAAATTGAAAAATGATAAAAATTTCCCAAAATTTCTTCAAAATTGGCAAGAGGCAACCTCATTAAGAGCTTTTTTGAGTAATGAAGCTTCAACCAAAATTTTGAGTTTATCATGCTCTTTCTTGACCCTCAAGGCTCTCCTTAACTTAGCTTTTAGCCTCTTTATCCTTGTTTTGCAAATCTTGTTCCGGGTTCGGTAGTGATAGGCCATATGGCACAACATTTTCTTCTCTTTGTTGGCTTTCTCTAGCATCTTCTCAAGGTGGATTTTTCCCTTTCCAACCCTGATTCTTGATCAGCCTCAATTTATTGCGCAAGGGATGTCATCTTGATTTTTCTTCTCTTTACCTCTTGCCTATTTTCTCTAATCATTTGCAGGTCCATAATAGCTTGCTTATCTTCCAGTTGCTTGTTTTCCTTCTCAAGAAAGTTTATGATCCATTTGGCCCTCTCAAGGGCAAGTGATAAGGCTTGTATTTTAGCCTCCTTCTCTTTGATAATCATGTCCTTGAGTCTTGAGCTTTGAGAGCCCAAATCAGTGATATCCTCCTCAATCAAAACAAAATCCCTGTCTTGCCCTTCAGTAGGGCCCTCCTTATGAATCTTTTGCTTTCCTTTGTCTCTACCCTGTACGTATTTAGCTAGAGAAGAAGGAAAAGCCCCTTTCACCCTCGGTGAAGATAGCATTTGCCTGTGGTTCGGTGAAGAAAATGAGACCCCGTCCACCCCCGGTGGAGATAGTACTCGCTTGGTAGTTGTAAAAAGCATCCTAGTGCCTCTTCCATAAGTGCCAAACATAGGAACATGAGCCTCCTCTGTTTTACTTTCAGGCCCTTTTGTTGCCCGTAAGGTTCACCTTCCTCTCGAGGATTTGAAAATATTTGAGGCCCCTTGAAGCATTCATGGGCAATGAAAGTTTCCGATGACACTCCCAATTGAGTGAGCTAATGCAAAACAACAATTTTGATGAAAGAAAAATGATAAAGACTGTTGAGCTACTGTGGATATGGTTTTCTTTTTGCAATCACTGTCATCCTCTCTATGCTTTTACATATGAAATAAGGAATTCTCATCATTCTGGCTGTAGTGAAGTGCATAAGCAATCTAATGCGGTAGGCATTAAGTCTGGAGAACCTACCCTCACATGTAAAGTATTTGATGATAAGCTTCATGAGTGGAACATACCAGTTCTCCAAGAATTTGAAAGGAAACACCCTGCTAAGTTTACCATGGTACTTGGCCTTAATATAAGGTTCATAATGTTTCTTACTGATATTTTACCTTTTGTTCCATTTTTCCCCTACATCTGGCATTCTTGTGGCCTCTGCAACGATAGCTGGTGAAAGAGTGAAATTGACCCCAGAAAGATGCACCATATTATTATCCATGTTTATCACAAACTGCCTTGCTAACTCATGGTGATATTTGACCCTCTCAACCATTTCTCAAAACTCAAAACATGACTGATATCTGAAACATGTGGTGGCTAGAGGGTAAGCAAGGAGTTCACGCATGCTAACAGGTTCCTCCCTAATAATTTTTCCACCCTTGTGAGGCTTCCTGGACTGCACATTTCTTTCCCTTGAGCTATCACTAAGTGTATCTTCTTCAAAACTTGATTCACTGCGTCTTTCCATGATGCTTGTCTTAATGATGTGATGTGATGATGGTATGGTGAACAATGACAAGTGAGGACAAAGAATATGAGTATGAAGAGATTTTGAAGATGTGAAGTGGAGTAGGGGAATGAAGGGAAAGATTTAGGAAATTAGGGTTTTGACGTATGAGGGACTTAGGGTTTAATAATGGGAATTAATTTCTTAGGGGAAAAGGAAAGGGGAAAAAGGAATCAATAGGTAATTTTAGGGAAATGAAGTTTGAGAAAAGGGAAAAAGGATGTTGGTTTTGTAATAAGGTGAAAAGTTTACAATGAGGTGAAAATGTATGAAGGCAAGCTAGGGTTTTGATTTTAAGAAACCAAACTCATGAACAAAACATGAAGAAGACTAATTTCAGCTCAATATGGATGAACACTTACTTGTAGGAGTGAAATGCAGCGTTTGAGAGAAGTTGGGATGAATTTTGGTGATTTTGGAACCTCCTTGGCCAATGTGTAGCGCGCTGGGTCCAATGCGCAACACCTGCCTGATGCACAACGCTTGTGTAATTTAACATTGGAAAAAACTGTCTGATGCAAGCACCGATTTGATGCGCAGCACCAACCTTTTGATGTGCAGTGCCAAGCAATTTTGCTACAAATTTCGGGTTTTCTTCCTCCTTTGCTGAATTTCCCTTCAAATCGTGATTTTGACTCTCCACTTGATGTTTTGCACAATGAAATGAATATCTAGCATGAATTCACTTTATAAATGATGCACTTTAATTTTTCCTCATTGCAAACCTACTTTTATAAAGTCTTAGTCACTTTTTCTCAAAAACTCTGTTTTTCATTTGAAGTTTGACTTTTTCTTGATAATTAGATGGATTGACGGCCTGGTGCTTTTGTTTTTGCAGTTGCAGGAGTTGGCAAGGTGACCAAGAACAACTACTGAGATTATTACATATAGAAACACTTAAATTACATGAAATTTTTACAAAAAATAGAAAAACTCTATTTTCACCTTAAAACAGAGTTTTGAGGTAAAAAAAATAATATTGAGCATATAAAAAGCAAATTTATGATTTTATGAACTTATTTATCCTCCTCATGTGCCTACTGACCTTTTTATTCAATTTTGGATGACCATGATGACAAACCCTAGACCTAGTGAAACTAAACCCTAAAACTGAATGAAATGAACTGAAATGATTATAAATGGTTGAAAAGAAGTTTTGAACAGGCTAGCAGGTATATGACATGAGGGAAACTGAAATGAAACCACTACCATCAGTTGATCCATGACCTAATGGAATGCAGCTGATCGAATGAGACACCTAATATGTGTGCAAAAGAGCAATTTGATCACTGATGGAAGTGTGAAGACACTGACACTAACATTTGCTCCAATGGGCATGGTAGCTCCTCGGAGGTGCCAAGAACCACAGATCTTTGGAAAAGCAGACTAGTGCTTTCATCCATTGGACAATATGGAGTCAAAAACCTCATAACACCAAAACAAATACCTTGAATCGAGACTCATAGCTAAACAAACTCAACTGAGACTCAAACAACAGACACTAAATAATAAAAAACTGAAGCCAAACATTCTGCTTTATAGCCTTCACTTCGGGCCCCAAGCTAAATGAATGGTGACAGTGCAAACTCTGCAATGAAAGAAATAAAATGGTAGACAAAATGTGCAAAATGTGATAGCAGAAAACTCCTTAGAGATAGTACCTTTTCAGAAGCCGACCATTTGCTGACCCTCCGGGACAATCTTTGCCATTCATTTCTTTGAGTAGAAAAGCATTTTGACCTCTATATGCAGCAATTCTGTATGGTCCCTTCCATAGGTTCTCAAACTTTCCATGCTTGCCTTTATCCTTGTTTCTAGCATCCCACCGTAACACTATGTCTTCAATCTGAAATGTGTCTGCCTTTGCCTTCGATCATAAATCTTTTTAATTTTCTCCTGTAGCCTGAAGGTATTCTGAAAAACTTCCTCTCTTGTATGTTGTAAATGGATCATTTGACTTATCCTCCGTTGAAAATGATCTTCCTCGCTGCCATCTTCCTGCAGAAGTTTAACAATCGGGACTGTTAGAGATTTCGGGAACACTGTGTCAATACCGTATACAATCTCGAATGGAGATATTCCAATTGACTTCTTTTGGATTACTCTATCCACCCATAGTGCATTAACTAATTTTTTATGCCAACTCTTCTTATTGGTTTCCAACAACGTTTTAATAATGTTGACCAATGATTTGTTTGAAGATTCGGCCAATCCGTTACCTTGTGGATAATATGCAACAGAATCTCCTAAGGTAATTTTGTATTTGCTGCAAAAGTCAATCATCTTTTTGGACTTGAAAGTGGCTGCGTTATCTGTAATAAGTTTGTTAGGATAGACAAAACATGACAAAATATTTGTTTCAAGAAACTGAATTATTACTGAGTCCATGGTCTACTGAGTGGGGATTGCCTCAATCCACTTTGTGAAATAATCTGTCACTGTCAAGATCCACTTGTGCTGAGCTGAAGATGTGGGATGAATCTCTCCAATAAAATATAGGCCCCATTGTTGAAACAGTGCACTAAGTTCGACTGGCTTGAGAGGTAGAGGCTGCAACTTTCTTCTTCCCTGAAAAATCTGGCATTCATGATAGCTTGTGACAATTTTATAAACATCGGAAAATAAGGAAGGCCAATAGTACCCTGCTCTCAAATTTTTGTTAGCCGTCATCTTCCAAAATAAGTGACCTCCACAGTCTCCCTTATGGAAATCACTCATGACCTGTTGGGCTTCATCTTCGATTAAGAAATTCAGAAAAATGCCTCTGGGATCTATCCATTAAAGTGCATTGTTTAGAATACAAAATCTAGCAACCTAAAGTTTTAGAGTTCTACCTTTATTTTTAGCCATCCCCAGTGGTGGTGAAAGGTGCTAAAGCACGTACACAATATCTGCATACCAAGGAGATTGGAGAAAAATTTCAGATACTTGAATCAACGAACTATCTTCTTCTTCTTCAGACATGGCTGCAATCAAATTTATATCCAACGCATGTAGATTGGACTCCGCCATTAACTTTGCTAGACCCTGCCCCTTGATTAGATTTGTTGGCTTTATCTCCAAGTCATATTCTAGCAATGCTGTGATCCATTTGCCTCGCCTTCCTTCCGGATCTGTTTGTACCAAAACATCTTTGACTGCTGCATTAGGGACACAAGCAAGGATATGAGAGTGCAAAATATATACTCGGAAATATTTCAAAGCTTTAACTAAGGCCAGAGCTTGATTCTTAATGATGTTATATTTCAAGGCTACATCTCTTATTGTCCTACTGCAAAAGGCAATTGGTTTTTATAGCTGATCTCTTTTCTGCATTAGAACCGCTGTCGTAGTATGTTCAGAACCGAATGAAAATAATATAAAATCCTGTGAATAATCCGGGCTGATCAAAATCGGGGCTGAAGAAAGAGACAAATTTACCAGGTTGAAAGAATTCATAGCTTCCTCAGTCCACTTGACCACACTATCCTTCTTCAACATATTAGTAATTTCCCTCAAGTGTTCAACTAGATTAGGCACAAAACGACGTAAGAAGTTCATCTTACCGTTAAATTCTTGGATCTCTTTCTTAATACGAGGAAAATCTATCTTCTGTATAGCTTCCACCCTAGCAAGATTGATGCAGATTCCTTCCTTCGATAATATGTTACCGAGAAGCTTCCCTTCATCCATAGACAACAAGCTCTTTTTGGGATTGAGTGATATTCCATATTTTCTGCAACGCTGAAAAACAATTTTCAGATGGTAAAGGTGCTCCTCATCTGAATTTGAAAAGATAGTCAAATCATCAAGATACACTACTAAAAACACATCTTTTTCATTTTCAAAGGCAATGTCCATGGCACGCTGAAATGTTGTTCCAACATTCTTTACACCGAACGACATCTTGGCATAGTGGAATGTCCCCCAAGGAGTGGTGAACGTTGTCTTGTCCCTATCATCTTCATGAACCAAAATTTGATTATAGCTGGAATATCTATCGAGCAGCGACATACGAGATGCTCCAACTACTTTCTGGAGAATGTGGTCCATTTTCGGCAATGGGTAGTTATATTTTTATGAAACTTTATTCAAATTTCTGAAATCTATGCACAATCTGATCTCACCTATCTTCTTCCTCACAGGAACCAAATTGGAGATCCAATCTGAAAATATGATCAGAACGATTATACAAACCTTGTACAATCGATTTACCTCTTTTTCTATTGACGACAACAACTTTGGGTTTATCCTTCTCAGCTTTTAGCGAAATGGCTTCTGATTTGGCTTAATAGGAATTATATGCTGAATTATACATTTATCATACTCCTTTAAATCTGTATAGACCCAGGCAAATAGATCAGAAAATGAAGACAATAAACTAATGTATTTAGCTTTTACCTGAGGAGGTAATGCCTTTGACAACTTCACCATCTTTGGATTCTCGGTTGTTCCGATATTGACATCTTCAACATCCTTCTCGGTCGGCACTAAGCTTGGCTTTCGGGCTTCATCTTCTTGATCAAATAATTCCTTTAAAGATATAAGGCCTTTAGGGATGACATTGTCCTTCAACTGTTAGACTTCCATCTGATTTACCTCTGTTTATGGTTCACCATCATCTTGCTCACCATCTATAGAAGTGTCTTTATACTTTCATTAAATTTTCAGAAAATCATCAATTTCTTTGTCATCCTGAAACACCTGCCAATATCTTAGATTATCAGGGACATCTGGGCGATGCTTCACATGAATTTCAAATTTTTTGTTTGAATTCATTAGGATCTTTAAGTTACTTGCAACTCTAGCAAGAGAATTTGCAATGACATTTTGTGTACGAGGGACACATGTAAAGGTATAATCTAGAAACAACCTCAAAATATCTAAAACTGCATTATGGTAAGCCCTCATTCACGGATGTTTGGCTTGGTATTCACCCTTGACTTGTTTGATTACTAATTCTGAGTCACCATAAACTGAAATCCTCCTTGCATTCAACTTATTGAGTATCTTCCACCCTGCAATAAGTGCCTCATACTCGGCTTCATTGTTAGAACAATCAAAAGCAAATTTATATGAAAAAAATCTTACATTACTTGGGACTTTATTTGGTAGGAAAATAGGGCTGCATATCCAAATCCCAATTCCTGCACCATCCTTACCTACTGCTCCATCGAAATCCATACTCCATAAACCGACTTCTTCTTCCAAGTGTTGGAATTCTGCCTGCTCTTCTACCTTTGGCTGCTATCCATCAATTTTCTACTACTGGTGGAATGTAGACTGTTCAACGGTACTTGCAAGCCTTTGTCTCTCTTGATCAAGTACTACCCTAAAATTTTATGTTATCTCTGGAACATCTTCCACTTCAACTAGCTGGCTATTTACATCATTAAAACCACTATTTGAATAAAGAACAAAAGATTCTAAATTTGTATGTACATAGTTAATTGGATGCTTCAAAGGTTTCTCCTTGCTTGTGATCATATACTTCATCTTCTTTTCCTTATATAATGTTCCCAGCTCACCAAACATGGGAATAATGGCATATGAGAAATATAATTGCAATGTCCCTTTCATTTTTGCGCCCCATGACCTAGATAAAAGCATGCCAAATCTAGGGGGAATGTCGACCACCACTACATCCATGAGAACATTCTTTGTTGGAATCTGATCTAAAGTCACAACCAAATCCCTAATGAGACCAATACATCTGACCCTACCAGAATCAAAGGAATAAAGATCATGATATTTACGAGTGATGTCCAAACAAAATTTTTCCATAATTTCCTTTGGCATTAGATTGTGAGATGCTCCTAAATCAAACATGGTGTTTTGCAAGACATACTCATGCAATCTAAGGCTAATGTAAAACAGGGCTACTTCACTATCCTCAGATTGTCCTTCTAATGCAGGACCAAAAATAAGCTCGGGTTGGTCATATTCCACATTAACCATATCACACAAGGGATCTACATTCAAAATCTTTGACACTTGACTCTTATAACTTCTATTCTTCACATTAATTCAGTCAGAGGAATTGATAATTTTAACTTAGAAATCTCATTCTCTAAGCTAAAGGCTGTAGTTTTATCTACCTCTTTGACCGAAGAATCCTTCTTTTCAGACTTTTCCTTTGCTGTACTTGGCTGATTTGATTTCTCATTTGAAGATTGTACTTTGTTGGAAGTAGGATCTGCTAGCTCCTTTCTTTTTTCTGAACATTTGGAGAATCATTCCTGGGCTGTGCTGCTTCCTTTCGCTTTTGAACTAGATTGATTGGTACATCCCTACTCCTGAGTGAATAATGTCTTTGCAGAACTATTAGTGCATTCATATATCCCCTCTGATATTCATCTAATTCTTCTTCCATGACTATTTCATTGGCTAGTATAAAATCCTCATCTTTCTGTACAACCGGGCTCTCTGAATATTCCTCATCCTCCGTGATATGGATAGGCAATCCATCTGCTGTAAAAAAGTGATTTTCCTCTCCTATTGGATTTTCATCATCCTTTGACTCCAGGCCATGCACATAATTCTGTTGTAGAGATGTTTTGACTTGCTGCTGTGCTGATTGATCTTGTGCTCTTTGCTCCCGCTATTTGATCTTGAACTGTGGTTGTTGATGACCACGAAAATTTGGATTTCTGATTGGTGTCTCGGGCTTGTCTGCAATTGTGAATCTATCAAACATTTTCTCAATTTTACGAAGCAAATGATCCAAGGAAAAAGCTTCTTCCTTTATGGTCACTTTCTTCTCGGTCTTCGTCCTAGCTCTCTTAGCTAGCAGATTTGCCTCCACACTCACTGCAATTTTCTGCATATCCTCAAATGTAGTAGGATCTTGTTCTCTCAATTGGTATGCCATGTTGGGATCAAAACCATTAGTGAATTTTATCAAAGCCAACCTCATCGGAGGCTTGATATCAGCTGGAATAGCGTTATATACAATATTGAATCTTACACAGTAATCCTGAACACTTTCACCAACATTCCTCTTTATATTTTCATACTCGGAAAGAATTTGGAGTGGATTTTTCTTTACCTCCCAACGATCCAGAAATTGTCTATGAAGAACCGACAATGTATTGATAGTTCCCGCGGGTAGAGCCCTGAACCACTTTCGAACCTTGCCTCCAAAACTTTGCACAAATAATTGCATGGTTACATTCTCTTCATCTATCTCATGAAGATAAAAGAATTCGTTCATCCTATCAACATGCTACTGCGCTGTGATACCTTGAGTAGCATCAAACAATGGTATCTTACTTTGGTAATCAGCAGGCATAGCATCCAAGTTTTGTGGCAAAACGAGAGGTGCATATTTGGAAGCCATTACTTGAGGTGGATTGGAAATTGTCCTTGGAGAAGCAGGATGATTTATAACAACAACGACAGTTGATGTGATGGGTGTATGAGGTGTCGAAGGAGGAGAAGAGACGATGGATGTTTGAGGTGTTGAAGGAGGAGAAGAGATGGAAAATCTCTGATCAGATATGCTATGTTGTAGGGGAAGGATGGGGATAAACTGAGGTTGAGGATGAAATTTAGAATTAGACAAGACAACAGATGAACCAAGAGTAGCAAATGTTGATTCTAGGAGCTCGGGAATATTGGTAGCCACAATAGCTGTTTGAAGTGAATTCAAAATATAAGCATCAATTGATCTATTTTATCTTTCAGTTTCAAGTTTTTGGACAAATTACGGATTTAAAACAGTATCACCAATCTCACTTTCAGATTTATTTTCAAACAAAGATACATCAAAGTGTTCATCAAATGGGAGATCTTCAAGATATTGAAATTTGACTAGGCATGAATGAGATCTGAAAACCGGTCTTGGACTCAATGAAATTTCTTGCTTGAGTATTCTTGGAATGAAATTAGGATTTTCGAACACAGGAGGAGGATCAGGATCAAGATTGGCCTTGGTGTAATTTCTTGAAGCCAGTGTGTTTAATTTTTCCCCAAAATTCAAATGGACATTACAATCTTTTCAGCCTAATGAACTCTAACCCTATCATCCAAAAGGGTAGAATGTGCTTTTAAAAGTACTGGGGTAATATGTTTCAGTTCGTCCCCATTATGGTCGCCACTATGTTAGTGCCTAAATCTACCTCCTGCTGAAGGAAGGCAGGTCTAGGGTAACATCAAACCACGCTTAACCTAGTAGCTAGCCCTACCAGGTCGGGAGAGGGCTCTCTCCTTGTCAATCTCAATTAGAATATAGAAACTAGGGCTTGATATGACTTAAATGAATGTTGACTTTAGGCTATGTATATTAGGTCAGAGGATTTTGTTTGATTTTGATGGTTGGTTGCTGGATCAAATGAAGAAGGCAGCTTTGCATCCAGGAAATCAACTCAGATTTGCAGGATGTTCTATGGGGCGAGGTAGGTAGGTGTTTTGGCACTTTGAATTGAGTGTGATGGTAAGTCTAATACCAGTGAGGAGTTGGGGAGGGCATGCAAAGTTCATGAGTCCTCCTCAAACAACAAAAAACATTAAAAACTAAATGTATTCTCAAGGCAAAACACTGAATATCAATGGATTCCACCTATCTATCTGGATTCATTTAGTTATGAAGAAAGAAATAGATGCTAGCACATATAAAACATGAGAGAAACTAAATAACAAAGGAAGAAACAATGCCAAGACACGTTACCACAAGAATCCCACAAAATGCTGCAAAACCCTGGTTCATTTCCTTGCCAAACTAAAGAAGTGATTTAAAATGAAGCTCAAAGCATCCACAAGAGTCCAACCTTTACAAATGACTAAGAAAGTACATAATATAGGCATCGAACCACCTATGCTAGCCATTAGGGATTGAATCCATGAGAAGAGGGGTGGTTTCAACCATATCTAAACTAAGAACATGAACACAGGCAGTGGAACAACTTGCAGAAAATTTGAATAATATGACACTTATTCACAGAGATTATCCTGATTATACACTATTGTGGAATACATGAATAATACATAACCTCCTCTATGTTGATCATCAATTTAGTAGCATAAAAAACAATGAAACATCAATTGCATGCACACATTAACACAATATGTAACCCGGGGAAAGCATACAGCTGAAAACCCCACACTATCTGTATATTATAATGATTGAGAACATGTAACAATACATAGTACAATACTCCTCACAAGTACTCAGTACTATCTCCACCTGTTACACATAAAACTAGCTCAGATCCAAACAAGTCACAGGTTCAAATCTCCTCTGCTGCTTTGCCTGCCTCCACTGCACAATCCTGCAAGAGAATGAATGATGAATGGCTAATCCAAACTCTTATTTACCTTGGTTGATCCAAAATCACGTGAGCACAAGCTATAATTTCCTTGGTATTGGCCCACACTGTGCAGTCCTCATTGGCATAACTCAATCCATGCATGTGCGAAATCTCATGCACAACTGATAGTCACAACTCACCCTTTCACTTACCTCTAACACCTATCTCTGTTGAACTGTCCATGCACTGAGTTAACTCTGATGTATTATTTAGTTTCTTTGTGAGTTAATAATTAGTGAATTAATTTAATCAATTAATTCACATCACTCATCACTAGTCTATTTGCAGTTAGACTAATTACAACTAGTTTAACAAAGTCAAACTGAACACAACTCCATCAACTCCACATCCAACTCCACCAAACTCAACCACATGAGTTCTAACTAATGTCATGCATGCAACAACTCAACTGACTCACAAGAAAAGCGTATTTCCTTCTGATAGCTGCATGTGCCAGATCTGTAGCTCAAACTGAAGTGCTCTAAGAGAATAAGATAATGTTTAGAGTCCAAATATTACTAAGGGCTAATAATATTTGACTGTTTCTATTTTTTGCCTGGCAGTCTAAAAATAGACTCTGATCACTCTGCTGTGAACCAAAAATAGAATTCCATCTATTTTTCCCAACAAGACCAATCATCCATAAATAGCATCCTGCAACTCATAGACCATGATCCATATGTCTAAAAATAGACAGTCTAAAAATAGACTTTGCGCCAAAAATAGCCTGCGGGCCCACTTAGTGAAGGCGACTCCTTTCCACTAAGCTCCATCATCTTGTTGCATTTTCAACACTCCCTCTCAACAAGATATGGATTATCTGCAACCCCTATCCTGCAACTCTGGAATGTTCTGCATGCAACATATTTGCCCGGTCCACTTGCTCTAACAACACTTGGAACAAAAACACTCCCAACTGACCACTCTGTTGGGCTAGGAACATACTCTGATGCTAAAGCTCTACCTACTGCTGACAAGTGCTCCCTCTCTGACATTTGTGCTACTGCAACATCTCCATGCATCTCGCACCATTGCACACTTCTTTGTGTCACCTAGCACTGTGTAAAACACTTGTGCCTCTCGCATTGCTGCAGCCTGCTAGCTATGCGCTGTCCTAGGATTCCCTACACTGTCGCTCTCTCTGCCACTCCATCCGCATCTGTCTCTACCCAATTAGTCATTTCTTGCTACTCCACATCAGGGCTCCCGTAGTAAGGTCTCATCCAAGAGGTTAGGTACCTCAAGGATCCTGCCCCTCCTCCTTGGGACGATCAATCCACATCACCCCACCTCCTACCTGGAGGTATGGCTGCATACGATCCCTCAACCCACTTGGCTTGAAGTTTACCCCTACTGGAGGTCTCTGCATGAGTAGATGTCTCTACTCGATCTCCTCTCAGCTTCCCTTGTTGTGGCTGCTCCACAACCTCTTGAAGCTGCTGCACCAATCCTGGCTCCTCCACAATCGTCTGAGACTTCTTCTGGCTCTGCATGTTGAGAGGTAATATACCCTCCCTCTCAACCACCAAGTCTCCATCAGTTGCCTTGCTTCTCAAGGCTTTCCATGCATCTACATGCAACTGATAAAGGTTCTTGATTCGAACCCCTATCGTCCGGGTTTCTCCATTTGTCTTGCTACGCAGGAAAGCCTTTCCCTCGCTGAAGACAACATCATATCCCTTGTCTTCTAAAATCGCCACAAAGATAAGATTCTTCTTCAATCCCGGAACATGCATCACTTCCTTCAATCTGAAGGGTTTACCAGACTCCCTCACAAAGGAAATGGTACCGATACCGGTCGCACTATATCTACCATCATCGCTCATCTCGATGTGCACTCCAAGATCTTTCTCATTTAGATCAGAAAACAAATCTCGATCTCCTGTCATGTGAGAAGACACACCACTGTCCAAGAACCATATCGATCCCATCACACTTGATACCAATCATGTGATCAACAAAAAATCCATCTCAAACTGCGAGGCTAAGGCCTCTCCCGTTGCAGATCCAACAACTTGCTTAGTTTTCTTCTTTTGCGGACAATCTATGGCATCTCCATTCTCAACTTTTATGTTTCTGAGTTTATCCTTGAGCGCCATTTCACCAGCTCAAAAATCAACCGCTTTTGATCTAAAATTCGTGAGAACAAAGTATTTCTTATACAGAGATCGACTGTATGGGCATTCACTGGATATCTCACCTTCCAAAAGAAGGATGAATCTAGAAGCTACCTGGCCCGATTACAGACTCTGCTTGAAGAAATAAAATGTAAACACTTTCTGAATAATAGATCTGATGATCAATCCCGCTTTGATATCCTATAGAACTTTTTCTACAAATCAACCAGCTTTGATACTATGTAGAAATTTCCTGCAAATTCTCTAAAAATATAGCTCTGATACCATGTAGAAATTTTGAATAATATGACACTTATTCACAGATATTATCCCAATTATACACTATTGCGGAATGCATGCATAATACATAACCTCCTCTATGTTGATCATCAATTTAGCAGCATCAAAAACAATGAAACATCAATCACATGCACACATTAACACAGTATGTAACCCGGGGAAAGCATACAGCTGAAAACCCCACACTATCTGTATATTATAATGATTGAGAACATGTAACGATACATAGTACAATACTTCTCACAAGTACTCAATACTATCTCCATCTGTTACACACAAAACTAGCTCAGATCCAAACAAGTCAGAGCTTCAAATCTCCTCCGTTGCTTTGCCTGCCTCCACTGCACAATCCTGCAAGAGAATGAATGACGAATGGCTGATCCAAACTCTTATTTACCTTGGCTGATCCAAAATCACGTGAGAACAAGCTATGATTGCCTTGGTATTGGCCCACACTGTGCAGTCCTCATTGGCATAACTCAATCCATGCATGTGCAAAATCTCATGCACAACTGATAGTCACAACTCACCCTTTCACTTACCTCTAACACTTGTCTCTGTTGAACTGTCCATGCACTGAGTTAACTGATGTATTCTTTAGTTTCTTTATGAGTTAATAATTAGTGAATTAATTTAATCAATTAATTCACATCACTCATCACTAGTCTATTTGCAGTTAGACTAATTACAACTAGTTTAACAAAGTCAAACTGAACACAACTCCATCAACTCCACATCCAACTCCACCAAACTCAACCACATGAGTTCTAACTGATGTCATGCATGCAAAAACTCAACTGACTCACAAGAAAAGCGTATTTCCTTCTGACAGCTGCATGTGCCACATCTGTAGCTCAAACTGAAGTGTTCCTAGAGAATAAGATAATGTTTAGAGTCCAAAGATTACTAAGGGCTAATAATATTTGACTGTTTCTATTTTTTTCCTGGCAGTCTAAAAATAGACTCTGATCACTTCATTGTGAACCAAAAATAGAAGTCCATCTATTTTTCCCAACATGACCAATCATCCATAAACAGCATCCTGCAACTCATAGACCATGATCCATATGTCTAAAAATAGACATAGTCTAAAAATAGACTTTGCGCCAAAAATAGCCTACGGGCCCACTTAGTGAAGGTGACTCCTTTCCACTAAGCTCCATCATCTTGTTGCATTTTCAACACAACTTGCCTCTAAAACCATGGAAACTGATTCATTCAACTTCAAACCACCTCTAACTAATCTATCTACCCCCTCAAGTCATTTTTCATTAAATTTACATCATATTACATCATTTACCATCACAAATTTATGAAGGAGAAGAGAAAAAGTCAACTGGTGGTCAAACTAGGCGAAATTTTGAGTTTTAGGCAAAATTGGAAAAAATTTGCTTGATGCATAGCGCTGCTTCAAGGCTGCTTCTAGAGGCCTTGCACTTCGCCAAATCCAGCCCAAGAAGTTGGAAATATCTATTTGTCTAGTTTTTGGAACATTTTGAATTTTTTAATTTGGAGTTGGATTTCCCCTTCAAAAATCATTTCTCCCAAGACTACTTCCCATGGGTCCAAAAAGTGGCAGAGAGGGCATTTTTTAGGTGTTTTTTGCCCTTTAAGTGACCCAGATCTCCTCCAAAATTTATGAAAGTTTCTAGGTTTCATTTTTTTTTCCATGAGGAATCCAAAACTACAAGCCATTTGGCAAAATATTTATCCAATGAATTGCGCAATGTCGGTGGTGCTGCGCATCAGCTGAAATTTCCTGTATTTTTATTTACAAAATTGCAAAATGACAAAAATTTCCCAAAAATTCTTCAGATTTGGTAAGAGGCAACCTCATTAAGAGCTTTGCTGAGCTAATGAAGCTTCAGCCAAAATTTTGAGTTTATCATTCTCTTTCTTGACCCTCAAGGCTCTCCTTAACTTAGCTTTTAGCCTCTTTACCCTTGTTTTGCAAATCTTGTTCCAGGTTAGGTAGTGATAGGCCATATGGCGCAACATTTTCTTCTCTTTGTTGGCTTTCTCTAGCATATTCTCAAGGTGGATGTTTGCCCTTTCCAACCATGATTCTCGATCAGCCTCAATTTCTTGCGCAAGGGATGTCATCTTGATTTTTCTTCTCTTTGCATCTTTCCTATTTGCTCTAATCATTTGTAGGTCCATAATAGCTTGCTTATATTCTAGTTGCTTTTTTTCCTGCTCAAGAAAGTTGATGATCCATTTGGCCCTCTCAAAGTCAAGTGATAAGGCTTGTATTTCAACCTCGTTCTCTTTGATAATCATGTCCTTGAGTCTTGAGCTTTGAGAGCCCAAATTAGTGATATCCTCCTCAATCAAAACAAAATCCCTGTCTTGCCCTTCAGTAGGGCCCTCCTCATGCATCTTTTTCTTTCCTATGTCTCTACCATGTACCTATTTATCTGGAGAAGGCAAAGCCCCTTTCACCCCCGGTGAAGATAGCATTTATCTATGGTCCGGTGAAGAAAACGAGACCCCTTCCACCCTCGGTGGAGATAGTACTCACTTGACAGCTGCAAAAAGCATCCTAGTGCCTCTTTCATAAGTGACAAACACAGGAACACGAGCCTCCTTTGTTCTACTTTTAGGCTCCTTTTGTTGCCAGGAAGGTTCACCTTCCTCTTGAGGATCTGAAAATATTTGAGGCCCCTTAAAGCATTCATGGGCAATGAAAGTTTCCCATGACACTCCCAACTGAGTGAGCTGATGCAAAACAACAATTTTGATGATAGAAAAATGATAAATACTATTCAGCTGCTGTGGATATGGTTTTCTTTTTGCAATCACTATCATCCTCTCTATTGTTTTACATATGAAATAAGGAATGCTCATCATTCTAACCCTGGTGAAGTGCATAAGTAATCTGATGTGGTTGGCATAAGGTCTAGAGAACCTACCCTCACATGTAAAGTATTTGATGATAAGCTTCATGAGTGGAACATACCGGTCGCCCAAGAATTTGAAAGGAAACACCCTGCTAAGTTTACCATGGTACTTGGCCTTGATATAAGGTTCATAATGCTGCTTACTGATATTTTTCCTTTTGTTCCACTTTTCCCCTACATCTGACATTCTTGTGGCCTCTGCAATGATAGCTAGTGAAAGAGTGAAATTGACCCTAGCAAGATGCACCATATTATTATCCATGTTTATCACAAATTGCCTTGCTAACTCATGCTGATATTTGACCCTCTCAACCATTTCACAAAACTCAAAACATGACTGATATCTGAAACATGTGGTGATAGAGGGAAAGCAAGGAGTTCACTCATGCTAATAGGTTCCTCCCTAATAATTTTTCCACCCTTGTGAGGCTTCCTGGACTGCACATTTCTTTCCCTTGAGCTATCACTAAGTGTATCTTCTTCAAAACTTGATTCACTGCGCCTTTCCACGATGCTTGTTGTAATGATGTGATGTGATGATGGTATGGTGAACAATGACAAGTGAGGACAAAGAAGATGAGTATGAAGAGATTTTGAAAATGTGAAGTGGAGTAGGGGAATGAAGGGAAAGATTTAGGAAATTAGGGTTTGACTTATGAGATACTTAGGGTTTAATAATGGGAATTAGTTTCTTAGGGGAAAAGGGAAAGAAAAAATGGAATCAATAGGTAATTTTAGGGCAATGAAGTTTTGGAAAAGGGAAAAAGGATGTTGGTTTTTTAATGAGGTGAAAATTTTGTAATGAGGTGAAAATGTATGAAGGCAAGCTAGGGTTTCGATTTTAAGAAACCAAACTCATGAACAAAACATGAAGAAGACTAATTTCAGCTCAAGATGGATGAATACTTACTTGTAGGAGTGAAATGCAGGATTTGAGAGAAGTTGGGATGAATTTGGGTGATTTTGGAACCTCCCTGGCCAATGCACAGTGCACTGGGCCCAATGCACGGTGCCTATGTAATTTAACACTGGAAAAAACTGTCTGATGCGCAACACTAACCCTATGACTCATAGCACCATGCAATTTTGTTGCAAATTTTTGGTTTTCTTCCTCCTTTGCTCAATTTCCCTTCAAATCGCGATTTTGGCTCTCCACTTGATGTTTTTCACAATGAAATGAATAGCTAGCATGAATTCACTTTATAAATGATGCACTTTAATTTTCCTCATTGCAAACCTACTTTTATACAGTCTTAGTCATTTTTTCTCAAAAACTCTATTTTTTATTTGAATTTTGACTTTTTCTTGACAATTAGATGGACTGATGCCCTAGTGATTTTGTTTTTGCAGTGGCAGGAGTTGGCAAGGTGACCAGGAACAACTGCTGAGCTTATTACATATAGAAACACTTAAGTTACATGAAATTTTTACAAAAAATAGAAAAACTCCGTTTTCACCTCAAAACGGGGTTTTGAGGTAATTTTTTTTATTTATTGAGCATATCAAAAGTAAATTTATGATTTTATGAAATTATTTATCCTCCTCATGTGCCTATTGACCTTTTTATTCAATTTTGGATGACCATGATGACAAACCCTAGACCTAGTGAAACTAAACCCTAAAACTAAATGAAATGAATTGAAATGACTACAAATGACTGAAAATAAGTTTTTAATGGGCTAGCAGGTATATGAAATGAGGGAAATTGAAATGAAACCACTACCATTAGTTGATCCATGACCCAATGGAATGCAGCTGATCGAATGAGACACCTAATATGAGTGCAAAAGAGCAATTTGATCACTAATGGAAGTGTGAAGACACTGACACTAACAGTTCCTTTGGTTGGACTTCATGTTTAATAACATCTTTTACCTCTTTGAACACCACATCTCGGTTGTACACAACCTCCCATGTGACTAGGTTCCAAAGCTTATAACCTTTTAAACCATCCTTATACCCAATAAAGATGCACTTTTCAGATTTACTATCCAACTTGGTTCGTTTCTCCTTTGGAACATGTACATATGCATCACATCCAAATACCCCCAGATGTGAAAGAGAGGGTTTCTTACCAGTCCATATCTCTTGTGGAGTCTTATCCTCCAACACTGATGAAGGTGACATGTTGACCAGGTAACATGCAGTATCCACCGCCCTTGCCCAGAATTCTTGTCCCAACCCGACAACACTAAGCATGCTTCTTGCCCTTTCCATCAACGTCTTATTCATTCTTTTTGAAACTCCATTTTGCTGAGGTGTATATGGAGTAGCCTTCTATCATGCTATACCACACTTCTTACAGAATTATTCAAATTCCTTGCTGCAAAAATCTCCACCATTATCTGTCCTCAGTACCTTTATCTTCTTCTCTGTCTGATTTTCCACGAGAGCCTTAAATTCTTTAAACCTGTCAAAGGCTTCAGATTTCTTCTTAAGGAAATATATCCATGTATTCCTTGAGAATTCATCTATAAATGATGCATAGTACATAGACTTACCCAGTGATGGAACCTTCGCAGGTCCAAACACATCCCTGTGCACAAGTTCTAATATCTGTTTCGCCCTCTTACTACCAGAGGGGAAACTCACCTGATTCTGCTTCCCATATACTCAATTTTCACAGAAATCAAAATCCAGAGAGCTATTACTCATACCTTCTACCATACCTTTACCATGAAGTATTCGAAGGCCTTTCTCTCCAATATGTCCAAGCCTTTGATGCCACAACATGGTCTTCTCTCCAGAGACCACTAGATTTTCTGCTCCACTTTCAAGAACCACAAAACTGTTGCACCCATCAATAACAATGCTACCTTGCAGCTTGTACAAACTTCCAATTCGAACTCCCTGCATCAATACCAGTGCTCCTTGAACCATTTTGTAGGTATCCTTCTCGAACATTGTTTTTACACCTCCATCATCCAGCTTGCTTACATAAATCAGATTTCTGGCCAATGCAGGAATATGCATAACACCCAGAAGTGTTCTAACCCTTCCACCTTGAAACTTAAACTTTACTTTTCCACGACCAATTATTCTAGCCTTCATATTATCCCCTAAGAAGACATCATCACCATCATATTTCTCATACTCGCAGAACCACTCTCTATGGGGAGTGAGTGAAAGGATGCACCTGAGTCAATCAACCATGCCTCATGATATACATGTGTACTTGAAGAAGCCAAGTACACATCCCCACCTTCATTTGAGGTGGTTTTCACCTCTGTAGACGGAGCATCATCAGATGCCTTTCCTTTATCAAAAGCTTTAGATTTACAGTCCCTTTTGTAGTGCCCTTCCTTTCCGCATTTCTATCACACCACCTTTATAGGTTTTCCTGGAGATTTAGATCTCCCTCTAGATTTAAATCTCCCACTCGATGACTTATTTTTATTTCTGTTTTGGGACCGTCCTCATACAGACAAGGCATCACCATTTTTTCTCTCCATATTTTTTTGTCTCATCTCCTCTGTCAGCAAGGATGAGACTATTTTATCAAACTGAAAGGCAGTTGCATTGCTACCTATTGCAATAACCAGACTATCCCATGAATCTGGTAGAGAATAGAACAAACTGATGCACTTATCTTCATCTGAAATTTTAATATCAACAGATGTTAACTGACTTACCACAGTATTAAATGCGTTCAGATGCTCTACCACTGCATCTCCATCTTTCATCCTTAGGTTATATAGCTTTTTCCACAAGAATAGTTTATTCACCAGAGACTTAGATTGGTACAAATTCCCTAACTTGTCCCACAAAGCCTTCGCCGTAGCTTCCTTTGAAACATTCAGAAATAATGAATCTGAGACACATAATCATATTGTGCTCTTTGCCTTCTGATCCAACTTCTTCCATTCTTCATCAGACACTCCCATTAGTTTAGTACTCAGATCTACTATGATCCATTGATCTTTATCCACCAAGAGATCCTCCATCTTGAGTTTCCACAAATCAAAACTTTGACCATTAAATTTCTCGATCTCTATCTTTCCACTGCTCGCCATCTTCTTTCACCACCAGAATCGATTTCACAAATCTCCCATTGAACAGGGTCTCCACAGGCTCGAGTGAAACCCCTCAGCAACAAAGGTGTCCCCTTGAAGCCAAAACTACTTTGATACCAAATGTAGGTTTTAACCGCGTACAGAAATTACTTGCATACGAATTCAAAAACATAGAAAATAAACAATGTGAGAGCAAAACACATAAAACACATATACATAAAGATTTCCCCTAGATCCCAAAACCGGGACTACCAGCTTGATTTTTCATTATGTTCCTTTCAATGTTATAATACACATTTATACATGACAAAGCATCCAATACCATGGACCGAAAACCATCGCGCCCAAAGAAAATGTGCGAAAATCATGCACAAAACTACACGTGGGTCCACCCAACCTAACATAGGGTCCAAAACCAAAATTTTCCAGGGCATTGCCTAAAACCCCATAAAGTGGGGTTACAGGTACATCTCAAACTCCCTATGACCCCCCCGCTACATAATCAGCGCAAGGCTTCGCCCCCCCTCTAACCCCTTGTTTAATTACGTGGGTTAGTCGTGGAAAGAACATAACACAACCCAACAATGACGTGCCCTATAATGCGGCCAAAACAGAGAATAATTCTACTGTCTGTAAACATAATATAGGAAGTCAAACCCATCCCACAAACATAAATCTATCCATGCATTTGTCCTCTACCCAGATTCCGAGTATTTCACCCTCATGAAGCAATTTGCTGATATTTTTGCCTGGGAATACAACGATCTTAAAACCTATGACACAAACATCATTCAACATAAGGTCCCACTAGAAAAGAACACCATCCCTTTTAGGCAAAAATTAAGACCTATCAGCCCTCTCTTATTGCCTTTGATTGAGAAAGAAATCAAGAAGCTGTTGGATTCCAAAATCATAGTTCCCCTAAGGTATTCAAAGTGGATAGCCAACTGTGTGGTGGTAAGAAAGAAAAATGGAGAAATCAAGCTTTGTGTCGACTTCAAAAATCTAAACAAGTGCTCTAAAAAAGATAACTATCCCCTGCACAAGATGGAACACTTGTTGCAAAGAGTTTCATGGGCTAGATTCATGTCTTTCTTAGATGGATTTTTAGGTTACAATTAGATAGTTGTACATCTTGAAGATCGGGAAAAGACCGCCTTCACTACTCCTTGGGGCACTTGCATGTACCCCAAGATACCTTTTGGACTGATGAATGCTGGGGCTACTTTTCAAAGGGCCATGGACATAGCATTTGTGGGAGAGAAGAACAAGTTTTTCCTTATTTATCTTGATGACATAACAATCTTTCTAGCAGCCACAAAGACCATTTACAAAATTTAAAGAAGGTTTTCCAAAAGTGTAGATAGTTTGGAATCTCAGTGAACCCAATGAAGTCACAGTTTGATCTAGAAGAAGGAAAACTTCTAGGACATATTGTTTTTGTTGAAGGTGTGAAGATTTATCCAGCAAGGGTCCAAGCCATTCAGACATTTTCCATCCCAAGGTCGAAAAAGGACGTCCAATCCTTCCTGGGTAAGATTAACTTTGTAAGGAGGTTCATTCCAAACTTTGCATAGCTAGTAAATAATATCACTTCCATGCTGAAGAAAGGATCAAAGATAAAATGGATAACTGCTTCAAGAAGCTCTATTGAAGCCATCAAGCAAGCTATCATGGAAGCTCCCACTCTAATCAACCCAGATTACACTAAGGGGTTTTGCATCTTCTCTTTTGCCTCTTATGATATGCTTGCAGCAGTTCTGTTGCAGAAAAATGATGAAGGCATAGAGCACCCTGTGGCCTTTTTCAGCAAAACTCTAAGGGATGTTGAATTAAGGTATGACCTTATTGAAAAACAAGCTTATGCTCTCATTAAATCTTTGAAAGCATTCAGAATTTATATTCTGCATTCCAAAGTAATTGCATATGTACCTTCAGCCTCAGTAAAAGATATCTTAACTCAGCCAAATATTGATGGAAAGAGGGCAAAATGGATCGCAAAATTCATAGAATTTGACATAGAGGTGAAGCCCACTAAGCTTGTCAAAGGCCAGGGCTTGGCTAAGCTTATGGCTGAAGAAAATTGCAGCTTGTTAGATATAAATTGCATAGGTCTAAATTCAGATAATGAACAAACAGAGGGAACAACAGAAGAGCAAAAGCAGAATCAGTCTTTGGCTGAAAATCTAGCCACATGTGAATGGTATTACAACATAGTTCATTTTTTGCAAAAGCTAGAAGTCCCTGTAGGGCTTAACTCAAGTCAAGTTTGTGCCATTAAACTCAGATCAACAAAATTCTACATTAATAAAAATCTGCTTTATTGGAAAGACCCATCAGGAATCCTCTTGAGCTGTCTAGATAAAGAATAGTCTGTATAGGTCATACACCAGTTCCATTCTAGCATCTGTGTAGGACATCATTATTGGAAAACTACAGATCACGAAATCTTGAGGGCTGGATATTATTGGCCTACTTTGTTCTCTGATGTGTTTTCTTTTGTAAAAGCTTGTGACAAGTGTCAGAGGTTTGCAGGAAGACAACAACTAAAATCTCTACCCCTGAAGCCAGTACATGTCAATGGTCCCTTCCAACAGTGGGGCTTAAAATTTATAGGTGAGATCAACCCACATTCTAGTGGCCAACACAAATGGATCTTGGTATCCACTGATTATTTCACCAAGTGGATTGAGGCTATACCCACTAAGAATGCCAACCATCAAGTTGTCATAAAGTTCTTGAATGAGAATATTTTTAGTAGATTTGGTTGCCCAACCATACTAGTCACTGATAATGCAACAACTTTCAAGGCAAAAGAATTGGTGGACATGACTGAATCCATGGGTATTCAAGTAGTGCATTCTACCTCATATTATCCTCAAGGAAATGGCATGGAAGAATCATCTAACAAGAGTTTGGTAAGGGTAATAAAAAAGACTATTAGAGGACAACAAAAAGTGTTGGGATTCCAAGTTGAAGTTTGCACTATGGGCTGACAGAGTTACCATCAAAAATTCCATAGGGAATTCTCCATTTAAATTGGTTTATGGCGCTGATGCTGTTTTCCCTTTCCAGCTGATTCTCCCTGTGGCTAAAATTTTTCAAGAAGAAAAAGATGAAGAGAATGACATGGTAAGAAGAATGAATAACCTAGTTGAACTACATCAGATCAGAGAGCAACTAGTTGAGAGGTCAAAGGCTCATCAGAAGGCAATCAAAGAAACCTTTGACAGGAAGGAAAAAGTGGACAATTTCCAAGTTGGTGATTGGGTGCTTAAATGGGATGAATTTAAGGAAAATGATGGTAATCATGGCAAATTTGACTCCTTGTGGACAGGTCCTTTTGTCATCACTCCAGTTCAGTAGAGCAATACATTCATTCTACACAGTCTTGAAGGAGGAAATACTTTTGGTAGCCCAGTAAATGGGTGGTTCTTGAAACTGTATTTCATTTAAGGCGTTAAAGCCTTGGTATTGATTTTCTTTCAATTTTTATTTCTTACAAAATAGACTTCATGCCCAATGGAACACTAGAAGGAAGATTTAATTTTCTTTTTATAAGAAAGGCAATGATCTGAGATCCTTGAAACCTCACAGGGAGGATTTCATCCCCAGAAGGAGCCAATGTTAGCCTTGCTGGAAAAAGGCCCACAAATGGATCCATTAATAGACTTGACATTTTCAATTTTGTCTCAAAGATCATCTAATGATCAAAATCGATGCAAGAGGAAAGCCCTTGGAAGGGAATAAATGCACTATCGGGAGGCTCAAAGCACTCTAAAACCATGAAAAAGCATTATCGCAGGCTTAAACTGGGCATTGCATAGCTACCGTTAGATCTGGCCGATCAACGGCCCATATCTAAGTGGAAAATCACATATCGGCCAGGCAGAGGGGATAGTCTAAGGGCAGACACATGACATCACTGATCAATGATCGCCAATGATCGAATCGGTGAGTCACATCGGCGGGAGGCATATGTTATATATATATATATATATATATATATATATATATATATATATATATATATATATATATATATATATATATATATATATATATATATATATATAAAGGGGCCGAAGCATTGAGAAATCAACGGTTGTGATCGGATCACATGGTTGTATCGCATTAGCGATATACCAAGGGGTGGGGCCTATGCACATACAGACGGGCGACCCGATACCCAGACCCGACCGCTGTATATATGAGAATTCATATATTTTGAGATCTGCGCCCACGCAGTTTTCATTGTTTTTATGTCTAAAACGATATATTATAATATTTCAGGTCCAGGGAAAGCCATTTTTCAATGATTTTTGTGTATTTTTGTTGTTATAACGAAATATGAAGGAAGCCTGAGGTAGTGTGGTAGCGATGGAACCCGGACCTGATGGGTTTTCGTAATTAAAATATATCATATTTGAAATTTGCATAAAGCCCATTTTCAATATTTTTCACAGTTTTTTATGTATTTACAAAATACATAGGCAAGGCCAAACGTGACTTGCGATGACGATAAGGCTAGATCCAATGGATAACTAATCATATTTTAGGACTTTTTGAAGTCCGGAATGAATAGTAAGGGGCGGGAATTCTCAGAATTGCTGTGCTTTCTGTTTATAACAGAAAAGCAGTCACTATCTGTGTTTTAAAGAGATTTCTTAGGCTCGAAGAGCCATTTCACCACAGAGCAAGGGCCGAATCCACAACAAAGCGGTCATGGAGCCACAACGTGCCACATAGCCAAATAAAACAAGATTAGGGAACGCCAACAACACATATAGTGTAACAACCATCCTAACAAAAATTATGGGGCATCTCTAGTATGAGAGAGCTCCCAGGCATCACAACAAGCTACCCAAAATATTTGAATATAGTTAATCTTCTGTCATAAGAAGAAACCTTCGAACCATGCTACCTATTAAGGGAATCAATCAGTTGAAGAGACAAAAGGATAGATTAAGACCCCTGAAGCCTAAAAAGGCTTAGGAGCATTGTAAACAGGATATAAATAGCTGTTAGTAAGAGATAACAAGGTTTCAACTTCTGGAGACTATTGCTACTTTGTTCCTTCAAGCTTTTCATCTTTATTCTAGCAATACAAGCTTTTTTTGCCATCATATGTTCAACATCCATTCTCTTTACTGTTCTATTCTTGCATTTGAATGGTTTGTTCATGTTTCCTTTGTGTCTAAGGCCAGATAACTGTTATCTTATCTATGCTTTGTTAACTTAGACTTGCAAGCTTCTTTGCTGCCTGTAGCTAACCATTCATATGTAGTCATATATGCATCTATCAATACAGTCAGTATTCTCTTTTGCTGCCTGTAGCTAGTCATTCATTTATGTTTATATATGAAATATGCTTATACAGTTAGTATTCTCCATATCCATTAAATCTATAAACTATTGAGCATTAGTGATTTAAAGCCTTATGTTGTTGAGAGTTTCCATGCATGACTTGAGTGGGAATAGAGCTGAAATGGTCATCTAACTTGATCCAAACCATCATCCATTCCAATAGTCCTGAGAACAACATTGAATATTATATGTTACCAGGCATCTCCGAGCTACAACCTAGGAGAGTTTCCTGAAGTGCTAACAGTTCCTACAACCCAATATGCTGCTCCTCCAATTGTTGTGATCAACTCTGTGCAGTCTACACAAAAACCCAATAGTAAACACAAGAAGAATAAGAAAAAAGCTACTCCTTCTCAAGAGTAGAAAATGACCCAGAATAGCCCAAATTAGAAAGCCCCTGCTAATGCTAAATCTTAGAAATTAATAGAAAAAAATGTCAATTTCCCTTGAAAGATATGCATTGATGGCCATTTAACTTATAAATGTCCTCGTCTCCAAGAGTGCATAGACTTCTTATGCAAAAGGACATTGGATAGACCCCTGTAGTACTTAATAACACCTTTGAAATGGTTGATTTGTAAACATGAGCCACAAACTATGGAAATATTACCCCAAATGCTTTGGACACTACCTCAAGTTCCATCCCATTACCACCTAATGATATGCATATCGAAAGGCCTGTTGCTGGCCCTATGATTCGTCCCCCAAAAGGTACACTTCATTGTATGACACATAATGCATCTTCTCACTCTGCCTAAAACTATAGTATTTTAGAGGATATGGCATAAACACCCTTTGATATGTCAGTACTCAAAGCATTACTAAGTTTCCCAACACAGTGAAAATCTTTGCTTTTGGCCATAGGTGGGATCAACACTCAGGATTCCAATATATTAACTATCAACCCTTATTTGGGTATTACTATTAACCCTTTGTCACACTCATTCATCAAATATGACAAAAGAACCCCTTCGAGTATTCTTTAATATCCTTTTAGACTCTCTGAATGTGAAAATACTATCAAGTTTACCCTTTCTAGACTCGTTAAACCTAAACGAATTGGGAAAAAATGGACATAATAGTGATTACACTATCTAACATTTCTGGGGAATTTTTGGCAGCAGTACCTTGTCAATCCCTTGAACATGGAACTTTCTCAGCATATTCCTCTTTTTTCCATCTTGTCTACAAAACATACCATTTAATGAGTCTTGTTCTAATTCTCAGATGTCCCGACATCTTTGTCTCTAACTCCTCTTGGTCTTCTTGAGTCTAAATTGCTTGGTCTTCCTGGTGTCATGGCTTCTATTTTCTAAGGGGTCAACCTACTCTCTGCTTCCTGTATCGACCATCTACTCATATGCCATATTTTTTTTTTCAGTCAATTTGTCGCATTGCTCTAAATTACCTCCAAAGCTATTACCTTGTCCCATTTCATGTTCATTGATAAAAGACTCCTCATTGCCTACCTTTGAAAAATCTCTTCCTATCGACTTCAATACCTTATATAGGAAGTAGATTGAGAAATATTTCAGTACCCTGGAGCTTATAGTCCTTAGTGTTATGTTTCTATGCATTTGATTCAGGGTTTTCCTCATTGAATCCCACTTGAATGAATCTATGAGTGTTTGACACCAACTCCTTTATTCACACTTGATAGATTGTAGTGTGCATCTTGGAGACCATCATCCTTATTAGTGGCCATCCTTACATCTATTAAAAATTTTCATCATTGGTGATGAGCCTCATAAATGGGTAATTATATGGGATCATTTTACCTCCTAACCTAGTCAAATCAACCATTATCTTATATTATTGTATGATTTTCTGATTATATTTATGCTTATAGAGTGAGTTGAGTTAGTTATTGTGCCATGTGGTCTAACATGTATTTAATGCATATTATTAATGAGTTTTGAGGTCAAAGTCAAGGATCCAATGGAATTATAGGAAGGAATACCCCTCATTTATTACTCCTCACTTCGAATTCCCCTTCATTTAGCTCGGAGTAGAAGCAGCTGAATCATGCACTAGAAGGCAGCCGAGCAAGTGGAGGATGACTGATGATTATCTTGAGTTTTGGGAGCGAAGCCTCCCTGATTTTAAGGAAGCTGTTGGTAGCTTCATTTGTATAAGTAGAGGGGACTAGGGCCTCACTAGGGTCAAATTTTTGTTGATTTTTTCTTATGTAAACTCAGCTCCCACTTCGAGCTTATTATTTTGTGACAATGTCATGTAATCTTGCTCTTGTTTTGATAATAAAGATGGGATCCTTTTTGAGCTAGCATTGAGTTACCTCAGAGGGTTGAATCTCTTGGGTTAGGGCCAAATCCAAGCATCCAAACTCCTATTTACTTGTATTTGTATGTTTTATTTCAGTTTGTAGATTAGGTTGCTGTTAGATGTATTTCTTTTATGGTTAAGAATAGGTTGTTTTTGATGATTCAATAGTTTGCTTCCATTTGTGCCTTCTATAGTAGGTTAAACAATGATCAAAAAAGACTCAAAAGTCTAGAAACAGTGCCTTGGCCTCTCTTCCTCCCTTTGGGACCATGATTTGAGGCAAAGACCCTCTTGCTGCCCCAAAAACACAAATTTTCCTCCTTCATAGGACTTCTAGTGTTTGCAGCTTTTTAGTAGGTTAACAGTCCAGCTTTGCTTTGCTTTAGATCTTCTTCATCATGCTCACTTATTGATTTGTAGTAGTCCTCTTTCATGCTTTCCTTTCCTACAACATTTCTCATCATTTCCTTTCATAGATCATAGTTTAGACCATTTTTATGCAAAACTCTGTTTTTTCTAAATGCATTCATTTCAATTGTTGCTTGATTTCCTTGGTTAACTGTTTGTTTCTTTGTAGTAGATCTCTTCCAGCAGTAGGCCAGCTTATCAACAATCACACCCTATATCTGATCCATACCCTATAGGTCTCCCAAATCTCACTTCAATTCCGCCCTAGTTTCCTGCACTTTTCCATAGAATTTCTTCCTCTCTCCTTAAGAAAACCTAATCATCTTTCTCTCCTGGTGATTCATGGTAGAGCCTAGGTGCCCTAACACATCATTCCAACCTTCATCCACCTTTTCCACCCACCCTCACACCCTAAAAATAGTGAAAAATGCTCTTGACCTCCTCTTGTCGGCCTCCTGTAGATTCCTTGTTTTCCTCTTGTAGATATCTTGTGTCCTCCTATAGATTTGTAGGCTTTCTTTTGAAGGTCGAGTGTGGGAAAAGCCTCCAGAAGGCCACCTGAGACCTCCTAGGACCCATTCACGCCATCCTACATCTTCTCAAGTCCCAAGACCGCCCTTCAACACCACCTATTCGTTGCCACACTCACACAATAATGCATGTCAATTCACATAAAAATACATAAAAATCCAAAAATATGTTTTTTGCTTATTTACTTCCAAAAATAGCATAGCTAGATGTTTTTTACTTCCTTGAGTAGGTAATGGCATTCCTTTCATGTTTTTCATAGTTCTTTATGCAAAATTAGAATTAGTTGGTTAATTAGGGTTTACTAGGTTTGCTTTACATTTCAAGTCTTTCTCATTTCTGCAATTAGAATAACATCAATAGAGTAGTATTTATTTCCTTTCATCACATATAGAGCTTCTTCTAGAATCCATAGAAGTTGGCTTGAGCTCTTAGTGATCTTGCGCCTGCTGATCAAGTGGCAACCTGCAGTGGGAACTAGTAGTTGTGCATATAGCATTGACGCTTCCAAGTTTTTTACGAACTACTAGGTTGATAAGAGTAAAGTAGGTAGCCCAGGAGTTGCAGCATTATTGCTGCAATACGGTGCGTACCACTTTCTAGCGCCATTGTCAGGGAAGCGTCAAAGTATTATGTGATTATTGCTTTCTTCTATTTTCTATTGCAACATTCTGCTAATAGTTTATTTAAGCAAAAGTAGTCTAGTCCTTTCTTTTCCTTCAGTTATACATTTCCTTTCTTTCCTTTTCAATTATGCAAATTTCATTACAAGAAGTTCATTTCAGTTAGTTGCAATTTGTTTTGTTCAATCAATTTTAGTTTTGCAGGTACTATCATTGTGGGGAAAAAGAAACAATAACCAACCAAAAATATTTCCTTTCATGCCTCATAGGAATAGAGATAACTTAAGAAATTTTTTTCCCACCACTCCCACTGCTTCACACAGCCAACTTTCTCTCTTCTTCAGTGGCTACAAATAGAAAGAACCCTTAGGTGGAAAACTAGACATATTTGAAGAACCTATAGGGGAAGAAGAAGAAGAAAACATTCCTTTGGAGCCAATGCTGAAAACAGAAATGCTAGGGGGAATGGAGAGAGAATAGAGGGTACCTTTCCCATTTTGGAGACCAATAGGGACACCAAAATGAAGAATATAAGCCCTTCTGCCCTACCTCATTTCCATGGTCTGACTACAGAAGATCCTGACACCTTTTTGTTCAAGTTTGCTGTCATCTGTCTAACCTATGACTATGAAGAAGATGAGGAAAATTTGAAATTGTTCCCTTCTACTCTCAAGGATGTAGCACTGAGCTGGTTCATGGGATTACCTGGCAATAGCATCACAACTTGGGCTCAGATGCAACAAGCCTTTAACAACAAGTATCGAGACTATTGTAGGTCGAAAGATACTAAAGAAGAAATTTTCCGAATGACCATAGGGAGTGATAAGTCCCTGGAAGACTATGATGAGAGGTTCATGTTAAGTTACAAAAGGGCAGGGTGTACACTTGACCCTGAGTCTCTAAAGCTGGTCCTACATAGGGCAATTTGGGAAGATCTTTTAGACACCCTCCATCTACGGGCTGGGGGAGACATCTACCAACTATCTTATGAGGACATGAAGACTGTTTTTAGAAACCATTCTAGAGCAGCTAGAAAGAAAGGTAGGGGGAGTCAACCCATAACTAGTACCTCTTCCTCTAATTCATCCATTAAAATAGAAATTGGAAACATGCTGGAAGACTTCAAGAGTGAGATGCTGCAGACTCTTTCCATGTAGATGGATACCTTACATATCAAAAGGAGACAAGAGGAAGCAGAGAGGGCTTTGGCCATTTTTTTCCCTAGATGCACCAGGAGGCATCCTAGGAATGAATGCCCATTCAACTCTATAGAGGTTTGTTCAGTCTGTGAAGACAATAATTCTACAAATAAGTGCCCTTCCTTGCCCAGACTTAAATGTGTATATCAAGGGGCTGAGGGAGTCATTGAAAAACTCTATTACATAAACCAAAGAAGGCCACATGGACCTAGACCATACTAGCAGGGGATGCAAGGGACATCTCAGGCATACTACAACCCCAACCAAGTCACTTCCATACCTTCTTGGGGCCCTCCTACTCATCCTTCCTAGTCCACACCTCCTCCTTGGTCCTTCACATCTCAATATTATGCCCAACCAGCCACTCATTCATTTCAACCCTATGCTCAACCGCAACCTCAGTGGAATGCATCTCATCAAGGGTGGAGGCCCCAATACAACTCTTCTCCCACTCTTTTGCCTCCACCACCTACCCAACCACATCTGTTACCTCCTGGTCCACCAAGGAAACCCCAAATTCCTGCCCAGCCAAATCCAAACTCGAACAACAGATAGGTTCAACAAGTGTATAGTGGGCAACCATCATGCCCAACTTATGCTGTGGAGATTCAAGAAATTAAATTGTGATCTGGGAAAGTTCTCCCAGATAGCTAGCCTCCACCCAAGGAGGTTGAGGAAGATAAAGAGGAAAGTGAACCTAAAACAATTCCACCCTTTCCTGAGAGACTATCTGTGACAGTCCAGCCTACCCCAGAAGGAACTGAACTCCTGGGAGAATTAAACATTTATGTGTAAAGATACCACTTCTCCAAGCCATAAAAGATGTACCTATCTACAATAGGATGATCAAAGAGAAGTGCTTTAGGCATCCAGGAAGGCGCAAGGGAGATGCCCCAACCATTAATGTCATAGGACAACTGTCTGACCTGATTTTAGGGCAGGTAATCTATCCAAAATATCTGGACCCTCGAAGCACACTAGTTTATGTCCACATCAATGGCACCATGATCCCACATACCTTGATTTATCTGGGAGCTACCATTAATGTGATGAAAAAGGACACAATGCTCAAACTTAACCTCCAGGGCTCCTTGAGGAAGACCACGATAGTGCTGCAGCTAACAGACCACTCCACCATGACCCCTGAAGGGATTGTGGAAGATGTGATGGTATCCATTGATTCTTGGGAGTAATATGTTGATTTCTTAGTTCTCTAGCCAAAGGTAAAGCTCACTAGGTATCCTCTCATTCTAGGAAGACCCTGGTTGGCTACAATTGATGCCTACATTAGTTGTAAGGCTAGGAACATGACCATAAAGAACATGCACATGTCCAAGTATTTAATCATATATCCTCCTACCCAACCTTTTCTAAAACATGATCTACCTCTCTGGTTGGAGGAGGAAGATGAGGATGAAGTTTTTTCTTCACCGCTTTGTGCATTAGAAACCGCCATGGGGGGGAACCACAAGATGAGGATGATATGATCGAAAATTTGATTTAGAATCCACCTCCCAATGTATCACCATTAGAGGACATAGTAAGAGAAGCCCAAAACAACCCCTCAACTGATCTCTGTGTGGTCGATCCTACTTCTCTCCGTGCTAAGAATATAGAGTTCGGCCCAGAAAGAACCTTGAAAATAAATCCATCCCTATCCACTTCCCAGGAGAAGGAACTGTGCAGCCTACTGAGAAAAAATCTAGATTCCTTTGCCTAGAGTTATAAGTAGATGACGAGAGTGCACCCTTCAGTATGTACTCATCATATATACATCAAGGAAGATTGCAAACCAGTCAGGTAGCCTCAAAGGAGGATGAATCCAACACTTAAAGATATTGTTAAGGAAGAACTACAGAAATTGCTTGATGCAGGATTCATCTATCCCATCTCTGACAGTGAATGGGTCTCTCCTTTGGTGCTAGTACCAAATAAAAGTGGTAAGTGGAGAATCAGTGTCGATTATAGGGAATTGAGCAAAGCCACTAAAAAGGACAATTTTTCTTTACCTTTCATAGATCAAGTGTTAGATGGTCTGGCAGGGAAAAAGTATTTCTCTTTCCTAGATGGGTTTAGCAGGTACAATCAGATTCAAATCAGCATGGAAGACAAAGATAAGACCACTTTCACTTGTCCTTGGGGTACCTTTGCATATCGGGTCCTTCCTTTTGGTTTGTGCAATGCTTTAACCACTTTCCAAAGAGTGGCATTGAGTATATTTTCTGAATTAGTTCATGATGCAGTAGAGATCTACATAGATGACTTTATTCTTTATGGTTCTGACTTTCAGGAAGCTTTATCTAACTTAGGAAAAGCTCTAGACAACTGTATTGAGATGAACCTATCCCTTAGTCTGGAAAATTGTGAATTTTCGATGATTGAAGGAACAATGTTAGGTCACGCAATATCTTAGCAAGGATTGCAGGTGGACCCCAACAAAATTTCCATCACCAAAAGGGTCCCACCTCCTCAAAAGGTGAGAAATATCATAAGTTTCCTAGGCTTAGCTCGCTATTACAGGAGATTCATTAAAGATTTCAGCAAGCTAGCCTCTCCTTTGTTTGGTATCTTAGGCAAAGATCTTGAGTTCATATAGTTAGAAAATTGTCAAGAAGCCCTAGATACCTTAAAGAGCAAGCTAGTGACTGCACCAATTCTTAGAGGCCCAAACTGGGCCCTGCCATTTCACATTCATACATATGCCTCAAACAAAGCGATAGGAGTAGCCTTAGGACAAATTGATGAAAAGTTACCTTATGCCATATACTTTATAAGCAAGAACTTGTCAAAGGCAGAGTTAAACTATACAGTGACCGAGAAGGAACTCCTAGCTGTCGTGCATTCCTTAAAAAAATTCAGAAATTATATCACACGCTATCAAACCTTTGTGCACACTGATCATGCAGCAATTAGATATTTAATGAACAAACCAGATGTAAATGCTCGCATTATTAGATGGTTTCTTTTACTGCAACATTTTGATTTGACCATTATTGATAAGCCTGGTAAAGGAAATGTTGTTGCTAACTTTTTGTCTAGAGTAAATTTGCCTGTAGGTGAAGAAGGAATGGTGGATGACCAAATTCCAAATGAACATATATTTTCTATTTTATTACTCTCTCCATGGTTTGCTGATATAGAAAACTACTTGGTTTCAGCGCAATTCCCACCACACCTGTCCTCAAAATAGAAGAGCAAGATATTAAGGAAAAGCGCCCCTTTCACCTAGATTGGGGGCAATATCTTCAAACTTGGCCTAGATCAGATCTTGAGAAGATGTGTCAGGGAGGAGGAAGTCTTTGAAATCCTCCTGACCTATCATGACGGCCTTGTGGAGGTCATTTTGCAGCAAAAATAATTGCCTTTAAGATATTACAAGCAGGCTAATATAATTTGAGTTCAATACACTAAGGATGGCAACCTAACTGGACTTAGACCTCAGCCATGCACAAAATGAGAGATTACTTCAGCTCAATGGATTGGATGAATATAGATTGCAAGCCCTTCTCCATACAGAGGTAGTTCAGCTTCAAAGAAAGATATGGCATAACAAAAATATCAAGGAGAAGTAATTCCAAGAGGGAGATTGGGCACTACTCTATGATTCAAGATACAAGGATTTCAAAGGTAAGCTGAGGACAAGATGGCTGGGACCCTACACTATGGAGAAATGTAATGACAATGGTTTAGTTTTGATCAGAACCATTGATGATGAAGCCATCCCCATGCTTGTAAATGGACATCGGTTGAAAGTCTATGAGAAACCCCTCTCCAAGCGAGAGTTTATTAAAGGTCTGAATAAAATAGTGATGGTAGTGGAGCATGTCTTAACTTCCACTTCACCCACTCATTGAAGAAAAAAATAAAAAATAATAAGGACTCAAGTGAAAACCTCCATGAGGCGCTTGAGTCCCATCATTGGGTTGAAAACCTCTTCTGAGGCAGCTCAGTGATGTCAAAAAAGAAGAGAAAAATAATAAGGTACCTAGGTGAAAACCTCCCTTGGAGGTGCCCAGGGTAGGAAATCAGGGTGAAAACCTCTTGGAGGCATCCTAGTTGTTTTTCAAAAAAAAAAAATGAGAGATAAAAGAAATGAATTTTGTGGCATTGCAAGTTTGTAGGAGGACTACAGGGAGCATAAGAAGGTTCCAAGGGGACCCTCACATTCATACCAGCACCCATATCAACTTCTCCACACTTTTTCCGCCATTTTTGGCATTTTTTTAACCCCACTGTGCTTCTTTTTCAAAAACTGTGTTTTATACAGGAGGCTCTGTGTTTTCTATAGGAGGCTCCTGTAGGAATTATAGAGAGTTAGAAATGGATAAAAAAGGTAGTTTGAGGGATAGGGAAGCTTCATTAAGAACCTATAAACCCTCCTACAGTCTTCAAACCTCCTTTCCATCATTTCCAAGCCTGCATCACACCCCAAGCATCATTTTTATTCATGTCGAAGAAAAACATAGAAAAAAATAGTTTTCCAGTAAAAGAAAAAAAACAAAAAATAAGAGAGGAAGCAACACCATAAACCTCACCTGAAGCTTACCTACTACCTCTCCATCTTTATCTACACCTCTGGCAGCATCCTCAAGCTCCAAGCACAGGAAGAAGGTGAAGTTTCAAGGGGAGAAGCAGCTATAGGAGCTCTTGTAGGAATTCCTGTAGCAGTTGATCCCATTAAAATACAACACGAACAGCAAGAGAGTGCAACCATCAAGGTTGAGAAGACACTTGAAGCTCAGATCTAGCCAGAGAGGAACCTACACAAGACACAGCCACACATCAGCAAGCAAACAACATGCATCAAAATAAATAAAGGCATGCATCAGAGAGAGAGCCACAACACCTCACAACAAATACATTCGGATCACAAGTAAGTAACTAAATCACTCCTTTGTTTGCATTTGTGTAATTAGAAGTCATGCAAAAGCAATGATATGGTTGAGGTTGAACGAGGGAAAGGTGGTCAGTTAACTTGGCCACCTTCATCTAGTTGACTCCACTCATCCGAGATGTCACCCACATGTGCGCACAGTTAACTCCAGCCCAAGATGCCAAGGACAGGTAGTGGAGGAAGTGTGAACTCTGATGCAATGATGGGAGATAATTATGAGGAAAAGCCATGATGACAAGGCAGGTGGGGACCAATGGTCCAAATATGGCCAGCGTATACTTTGCCATCTCACCCCTCATCACTGGAAATATCCATAAAAGCATTGTAACCATCATCCTCCATCGATCTCTCCCATATTCCTGCTCTCAAAATTTTCTACAGGAGCACCTACAGGTTCTACAGGAGCGCCTAAAGGAATTCTACAGGAGGGACAACAGGATTCTACATGAGGGGCAGTGAGTTGTTTTGAAGGGAGAAAACACGAGTTTTAGCACAATTTTCAGTCTGAAGAGGTAGTGTTCATGCATTCGCCCTATTGAATATCAATATATGCAAGAAGTGGTTTCAATTTGAGGAGGAAATAGAGTCTTTAGGAGAGGAGGAAATACATAAAAAAAAATTCTGCTTATTTAAAAAAATACAGCCTCCTCTGTTTCTCTGTTTTTCTCAAAATTCATTGTCTCCACCTCCATGTCTGGTTCTCCAAAAGAGTATATACAATATGACAGGAGGGTTTATGAGAAAGGAACCCACTAACTCCATGAGGCTCCATGCACATCCCCAAGTAGTGGATATATTCACAAGACCAAATTGGATGAACGTTTTTGAGAAATTTCGAGGGTTTGATGAGGAGATTGTCCAAAATTTTTCCCTCTCTTTGGTCCCTCACACAAGAACACATGCTACACTCACCTTTAGAGGTATTTCCATGGAGATAAACCCTGAATTTATCAGTAGGGTCACTACCCTTCCTCTTGGGCTGCCTTGGAGTAAGGATGAGAAATCAATTGGCCAGGCTACGAAGCAAAACTTTTTCCAAAACAATGAAACCCGTGTAGAGGATAAAAATGGCATTAGAAGGGCTAGCATGCCATATCCTTGGGATGAGGTTAGCTATCAAATAATCAAATACATTTCCTATGAGGGGAGGTACAACATTGTCTACGGCTATCACTTTAGAATCCTCCATGAATTAAGGTAAGGCATGGACACTCCAGCACTTCAAAAGCTCATTATCCCCTACTTCCTCCTGCAGTCCCTCATTGACTCTAGCACTAAGGTTCAAGCAGGAAATTTAGAGCAGCTAGCTCACCATGGGTTAATTAAAATCCTAGTGAAGGAATCCCTCCATACATTTACACTCCCTATAGCATGGGAAGTTTTCCGAAACACGATAGTTGAGGATGACATAAGGGCCTTAACCTATGATGTCAATGCTACTGGCAGTGAGGAGAAAGAGCAGCAAGGGGGAGAAGGTGACGCCATTGGTGACTTAGCAGAACAAGAAAGGAAGGAGGAAGAAAATTAAATAGAGGAGGAGAGAGCTTAAGAAACAGAGCAGGAAGAGACAGAAGGAGGAGAAAAAGAGGTAGAAAAGGCAGAACAAGGAGAAGAGTCCCCTGAGACCCTAGAAAAGGAGGTAGTAGCTACCCTCACTGCCCTCAGTACACCAATCAAGCCAAAGAAAAAGAGGAAAAGTCAGGCCTCCATGTATTTCAGGGCTAGGAAGAGCACAAGAATCAAAACAGGCAAACCTCAACCCTCTTCAAAAATGCCAATTATAGTTGAACATTCACCCTCTGCCAAGGGGAAAGAATCCCATTCCAAGACACCTATCACATATGAAAAGGGGACTCCTAGATCTTCCACATGGAAGGAAAAGGTAGTACTACAGGACCCAAAAACAATCCTATAGGAGGCTAAGACAGTTCTACATGAGACACTGTCAAAGCTACAAGAGACCCAAAAGCTTGAGAAAAGGATGGAAGGGCAACCACAGGTAAAGGAGGAAGCACAAGAGATACAAGAACCTGATCCCCAGCCTAGTCTTGCCTCCTATTACAATCTACTTGAGGGAGGAAGGATAATCCCACAAAAATTTGCAATTCCACTATTTTTTGAATTGGAGAAAAAAAGAGTGAGAACACATAGGTGGATGTAGATAGCCAAATCCAAAGGAGTTGAGGATGTTGGCCATATGGAAAACAAATTTAGAGAAATGGGTAGAGAGTTGAGTGCTCTCAGAGACAGGGAAGAAATTACAAGAAGCCACCTTAAAACTAAAAATGAATTGTTAAGGAGGTAACTGCAAGAGAAAGAGACTCAGCTGGCATGCATGGCCAACTTATCCATGGAGGCATTGTAATGTAGAACACCAACAAAAACCTATGGCCTCTATCTCAAGGACCAATGGTTATAATTCCAGATAAAGACTCTGGCACAAAGAGGCACAATGCCTTTCCAAGATTACAGGTAGTTTATGGATCTATGTGAGCAAAGAAAATTAGAGGATAAGGCAAAGATGGAAGAATTCTACCTACATAACATGACCCTCATAGACATGAATGTGTGGGACCCCAATGCCAAGCTAGGGGGCCTGAAATTAATGGCCATGGACTCATGGATGAACCATGAAGAATTGAGGGTAGCAGAAATCAAAAGATTGATGGTAAAGGAGCAAAATGAGCCACTAATGATAAGAGCTGAGCCATCAGATCCTATGACACTCATCAACACACACAATTTGCTTCCTAATGTCCCTCAAATTGCCCTTAGATATCTCATCAATCAGGCACAAGCCATTGCACACTTTGAGGATATGCAAAGGCTACTTGGGGATGACTGTGTGCATGCATGCATGAGGACATGGAACACCTTACCACACATTTTGCAGATCAGGGAATACCATTCCCCCATGAGGCTGAAGGAGGCATTGAAAAGAGTGCCAATGTACAAGCACTCCATGCAGGGGCTGAAGCTCAAATGGATTGGCCTCAAACTGAGTCCCCCATTGTTGTTAGGCATGCTAGAAGGAAAAAGATAAGAAGAAGAGGAGGAGGAGTGGAAAGAGATAGACAGGAAGGCATGATTCTATGGCAACGAAGAGCAGACCACATCAGAAGCCTGGGATGCTAGGGAGGCCACCAGAGCCATAAAAGATGAGGAGATTAACTAAGTTGCTCAGAGGATGAGCAACACTTTCAGTAGGGGGTGATGATGAGCCTCATAAATGGGTAATTATATGGGTTCATTTTACCTCCTCACCTAGTCAAATCAACCATTCTCTTAGCTTATTGTATGATTTTTTGATTATATTTATGCTTATAGAGTAAGTTGAGTTAGTTATTGTGCCATGTATTGATGAGTTTCGAGGTCAAAGTCAAGGATCCAATGGAAAAATGGTAGCAATAACTTGAAGTGGACAAAGGAGAGGACTTATAGGAGGGAATCCCCCTCATTTATTACTCCTCACTTCGAATTCCACTTCATTCAACTCAGAGTACAAGTAGCCAAATCATGCACTAGAAGGTAGCCGAGCAAGTGGAGGATGACTGATGATTATCTTGAGTTTTAGGAGCCAAGCCTACCTGATATTAAGGAAGTTGCTGGTAGCTTCATTTATATAAGTAAAGGGGCCTAGGGCTTAATTAGGGTTGGATTTTTGTTGATTTTTTCTTATGTAAACTCTGCTCCCACTTCGAGCTTATTATTTTGTGACAGTTTCATGTAATCTTGCTCTTGTTATGATATTAAATATGGGATCCTTTTTTAGCTAGCACTGAGTTACCTCAGAGGGCTAAATCTATTGGGTTAGGGCCCAATACAAGTATCCAAGATCCTCCTTACTTGTATTTGTATGTTTTATTTTAGTTTGTAGATAAGGTTGTTGTTAGATGTATTTCTTTTATGGTTAAGAATAGGTTGCTTTTGATGATTTAGTGATTTTCTTCCATTTGTGCTTTCTATAGTAGGTTAAACAATGATAAAAAAAGACTCAAAAGTCTAGAAACAGTGCCTTGGAATCTCTTCCTCCCTTTAGGACCATGATCTGAGGCAGAGACCCTCTTGCTGCCCCAAAAACACAGATTTTCCTCCATAGGACTTCTAGTGTTTGCAGCTTTTTAATATGTTAATAGTCTAGCTTTGATTTGCTTTAGATCTTCTTCATCATGCTCACTTCTTTATTTGCAGTAGTCTTCTTTCATGCTTTCATTTCCTACAACATTTCTCAACATTTCCTTTCATAGATCATAGTTTAGACTATTTTTATGCGAAACTCTGTTTTTTCTAAATGCATTCATTTCACTTGTTGCTTGATTTCCTTGGTTAACTATCTGTTTCTTTATAGTATATCTCTTCTAGTAGTATGCCAGATTATTAGAAATCACACCCTCCATCTGATCCATGCCTTATAGGTATCCCAATTCTCACCTCAATTCTACACTAGTTTTCTACACTTTTCCATAGAACTTCTTCCTCTCTCCTTAAGCAAACCCAATCATCTTTGTCTCCTAGTGATTCATGGTAGAGCCTAGGTGCCCTAACACCTCATTCCAACCTTCATCCACCATTTCCACCCACTCTCACACCCTCAAAACAATGAAAAATACTCTCGGCCTCCTCCTATAGGCCTCCTGTAGATTCCCTGTTTTCCTCCTGTAGATTTCCTGTGTCCTCCTGTAGATTTTCTTGTAGGCTTTCTTTTGAAGGCCGAGTGTGGGAAAAGTCTCCAGAAGGCCACCTGAGACCTCCTAGGATCCATCCACACCATCCAACATCTTCTCAAGTCCCAAGACCGCCCTTCAACACCACGTATTTGCTGCTACACTCACACATAATAAATTACATGCATGTCAAATTCACATAAAAATACATAAAAATCCAAAAATATGTTTTTTTCTTATTTATTTCCAGAAATAGCATAGTTAGATGTTGTTTACTTCCTTGAGTAGGTAATGGAATTCTTTTCATGGTTTTCATAGTGCTTTCTGCAAAAGTGGAATTAATTGGTTAATTAGGGTTTACTAGGTTTGCTTTACATTTCAAGTATTTCTCCTTTCTGCAATTAGAATAGCATCAGTAGAGTAATATTTCTTTATTTTCATCACATATAGATCTTCTTCTAAAATCCATAGAAGTTGGCTTGAGCTGTTAGTGATCTTGTGCCGGTTGACCAAGTGACAACCTGCAGTGAGAAATAGTAGTTGTGCATACAACACCGATGCTTCCAAGTTTGTTACGAACTACCGGGTTGATAAGAGTAAAGTAGGCAACCCAAGAGTTGCAACATTATTACTGCAATACTGGTGCTCACCAATTGGATGGTAATCAGATGAATTTTCACATGTTCAACCTCAACTCCTTTATTCACATGTGTAGAAATACACTATTTTGGAAGCGGTGACTAGGACCTTGGGTAGAGGCTTACATCACTCAACCTTGTTTCCTCTCCCAAACTAAAAATATTATTTTCAGAGACAACTTATTAGATTTATCATATTATGATATCCACATTGTGCTTATCAGTGGAAAAAATAATCATACCTTCATTGGATATCAGTTTGGTTTCGTTATTGAGCATGGGAATGCCCGACTTAGGACATAGTTTTTATTATGACATATGTTATTGTTTTCAAGTGTCCTTAGTTCCAAATATTTTACACACTCTCTCTCTTCAATCATAATATGTAAAGTATTTCAACCATCATCTTCTTCGATGACCTCACGCTTTAAGGGTAATTTTTTACACTAGAAAAACCTCGTCACCAATGCAGAGGAGAAGACCAACTTGGACATGAAGAAACCCTAATTTACAAGTCTATTTTCCACATTAATTCAACCCAGTGACTATCTAACCATGTTAACCTAGAAAAGCACGCTCTATGTCTTCAATGAGGGTGTCTTACCTAAATTTCAAGAGCTCATAAAGGGAAATCACAAGTTAACCCATTTTGACTATGTAAAATTTAACTCAAAGTTGACTCTAAAAAGATGGAAAGGATTGCCTCGAGCTCATCTATAGATGTTTCCAATCCTGACAGATATCATATAGAAAAGGACACATCTTTTGCTTTTTCCCAAAGTGAACTAGTGAAGGACTTGGAAAAATCAGAGCCTCCCCTTGCCAATATATTGGAGGCTAGGCCACTATAATCAGGATGAGAGTTCGTGCATTGTCATGTTGTTGAGATACTATTGAGAGAAAGATTAGGGACCTAGGAGATGGAGGAAGGCTTGTTCCAATGCCTTGTGGTTGTAATCATCCTTCATTGATTTAGTAATATAGATTTACTATTGTTATATCTATATCATGGTTTAATTCTCTCATTTTTACATGTTTATGCTTCTATGATTTAGACATATGCTTTGATATTGATGCATTCAATGTTTATATGTTAGTATGTTGAATCGTTAAAGTTTATATATGTTGTGCAGATCACTTGTTATTTGTCTTGTGTGTAGGTTTCATTCTTGGAGATGGATAAGCATCCGTTCTTTTCCACACTAACTGCTCCAACAAAATTATACAGTCATCGGTGCTTTGCCAATTATTATAAACAATTGGTATGCTTGAATGTTTCTCGCTTTGACAACCTTAGATCCCTTGATCCATCTACCTTAGGTTTTGAGAAAGCTGAGAGGGTTTCTTTCCTCATCTACAGTTGCATTAATCCCTACAATAGGAGGCATGACATGGCCCAATTCTTTGTATTGTATCTTGGTATGAGTATGCCTCTACATTGGAAAAAATAGATTGCATGAGGGAAAGAAATCTTGGGGTGGGAGGACTTGTAATGTACCCATTTTTCAGTTTCCTTTATAACATAGCCATGATGGGTTTCCAGGGTGTGTGATGACTAGGCCACATGCAAAATTATATCATCAAGGGTCTTGGAGGGTTTTTGAGGGATTTATGTGGGATTTAATGACATTCACTTGGAATATTCATCATTAAGAGTAGTTCTGCACAACCTATTTTTCATTCCAGGAGGAATATTTGATTAAACACCTTAGTGTAATAGATAGTTGGAACCAAAACGAGAATATCTACAGGATGAAATTCTCAGAAGTGGCTTCCATTGGTGAGAGAAAATATGGTGGGTGATTTACCCTTTTCCCAGATTACAGTGACTTTAATTAGTTACATAATTTAAAGGGAACAACTAATTAAGGGGAAAGGACCAAAAGTAACTTAAATAAATAAAAAAGTCGCTTGAGACAATTTCAAGGAGGAGCCTTTAGCATAATAATAAAATACTTCTAGAAGATTGGGGATCTATCTATTAGGCCTTTAAAAGGAGGAGGAGGAGATCATTTTGGGATATCTTGGTTTCGAGTATTTGTCTTTGATATGATTGGAAAATTTATTTCTCTTCTTTAATAGCCCAAAGACGAAAACGCTTGGGTGAGTTAGTGAGATTGGGAAAGAACCCATCTCCGCCCTAGGTGAATTCATTTAGAATTCACAGGTTGTACTCAATGGTTCAGTTATTTTGTAGGCCTATTATAGTTTTGTAGTAGATTTTTTAGGGAGGCCAACCTCTCAACTATTTCCAACATTAAAAGTACTATTTTATTAAATAATAAGGTTGAATTTTTCTACATGATTATATTGTTTATTCTTTAGTTGTAGATTATATTTCCAGTTTTTTCCATTAATCTTATGGTCCAATATGTGTAAATTGTTTATGGAATTGACGACATAATTTTCTGAAGCAATTTTTAATGAAATTTGTTTTTGGGATATTGCAATTGGTAAGGTAAAAAAAAAGACTACTCTAACCTAATTTGAAACATTTTCCTATGAGAATATATTTTTTCACCTAAAGAAACCTACAAAAAGAACTTTGGAAAAACACATTGTCGAGATTTTCGTGGGGATTTTTATATGATTTTTCATATTAGTTTTGTATCCTTTAAAATTCCATATAATGTTTATTGTAAGAATGTATAAAAATATACAAACCAACATATCGAATTCTTCACAAAAAATATATTGTAATTGCTTGCAGGAATAAATATTCATACCCATATGAAAAATGTGTAGACAAATATTTACATAAGTGGGTACGAAAATGGTGTGAAGTTGCAAGAAGATTTGCATAATAATTTGGACAAGAAATGGGGCATGTTTTCTTAGGTAGTTTTACATGATTGATGGAACATGATAACTTACAACAATTTTATAGACATACAATACATGGTGGAATAACATGGTCTACTCTATTTCTATTATTTAGAAAAATTAGTTGCTATAAGTTGAAATGCTTTTACACCAAGGTGGTTAAATCACTACAAGAACATAAAGCCTAAGATGAAAACCTAGCTGGGGAGTGAGGTTGCTAAGAATTGAGTTGAATTTTATCATTACAATGAGCACTACAAGTTATAGCTAGACCATTGCCATTTGTATCAACAACAGGAAAACCATCTTGTTGTTTTGGAATATATATATATATATATATATATATATATATATATATATATACACACACACATTAGGATTTACCGAGCATTCATTGCAAGTAGGTTAAAATTAAAAGTAGCATGAGCATCCATTGCATGTTTTTTTTCAAGAAGCTCTATACTTCAATAACAACTCCTATACCCATAAGTTAGGATTGGTGTGAGGGAGGTACAAAAATGTCCTGAAAAACTTGAGATGTCCCTTGGATTGTTGCTTGATGTTCACGTGGTGAAAAATTAAAGTTGGGGACATCCTAGGTTATAGGTCATATGCCCTGCAAAAACTAAGAACAAGAATGGCTAACATCAATAACTAATTTATCTTTGGCAGAAACAACAAGTAGTAGGAAAACATTTTTTCTCCATGGGCCTAGGATAAAAAAAAGTTTTTGTGTTCTAATTTTTTGTTGTTGTCTTTGGTTTTGAATAGTCATTCCATTTTCTGCATCATGTCAATGTATTGCCTCACTCTCGAGTCTTAAAAGATCACTAGTTAGTCATGTTGAGAAATCTAGGGAATTTATAATTAAAATATTTCTTTGCTTGATAATTGCTTGTGATATAATTTTACCTCTTATCTTATAGTCTTTTCTTCGTTATGTTATTATTGTGTTCTTTTCATCAAGACAATTACCAATATGCAAAATAAAAGACAAGTGACAATGTAGGCTTGTCAGTGAGAGCCAAAACGTCTCACCTCTTGAGAGGAAAACTCGATCAAAATTATTCTTCTAGATCTTCAATTGATGAGTACCAAGACCATGACAAAGACCCTTGACTCTAGTATCCTCCCAAGAACCTTATCACTAACCTTGATACTTTACCTCTTCCCTTTCTCGACTTTTTTCTTGATCTCGAACTGCTCTCCTCGAATCCTTCTAGAGAAACTCGGTCTTTATACTTCACACTGCTTCTTCTCGACTTCTCCTAGAGAAAATTCTTCTCTTTGATCTCACTCACTTCCTCTAGAGAATCTCGATCTATAGATCTCTATCTCTGTTACCCAGAACAAGTATCCCATAATAATCCTTCCTTTGTTCCCTAGAAGAAACCTCCTTCATTACCCCAGAAGAAACCTTCTTCACTGCACCAAAAGAAAATATTCATCATTGGTCCCAGAAGAAAACTTATTCACTATGCCTAGAATAATCCTCCTTCACTTGCCCCGAAGAAACTTTCTTCACTTGCTAAGAAGTAACTTCCTTTTCTTTCCCAGAAGAAACTCTCCTTATCACTTCTTCACACTTCTCTTTGTAGCCCTTCTTCTTTGCAATTCTTCACCAAATTTAAGTCGAGTTGCTTGTTTCTAAGTGACGCTGAGTTTGGATTTATATACACCTCATCTCATTTCCTTTAGGCTAACATGATCACAAGATTTAAGCCAACTTCTTCTAGCATGTTCTCCCATCATTATAGGCTGACTTGAAGAGGATAAGTGACAAGGTATTGGAGGATACTTTACATAGACAAGTTTGACTCTATACAAAGTGTAACATGAATTCATTACATGACAATGACTCTATAATTTATGACTAGATGAAAAATAATTCCTAAAGAATGTTAATGGGAGTCTTGAATCAAAAATAAAATCTCTTGATCATGAAACCCATCAAACAAGAAATACAAGAAATTTATTTTTCTTCTTTACATCATATTACATAAAATCATAAGTACATGTCATTATGAAGACCGAACCTGGTTATACTTTTCAACACTCCCTCTTAACTAGGGAGGTATTCATATTGGTACTTGGACTTTTTCAATATGAATAATTTCTCATAATAATAATTAATATTGGTAACTCATTTTTATATCATCATATCAACCAACATTGTTACATAGCAAGGCCTTGACTTAAATATCTAAGCTCAATGATGGCAAGATCAATGATTTATAGACACTCTCATAATTGTCTCTCTCAGAACATCCCCTACCTAGGTAATCAGGGTGTGTTCCATGATGACTATTCTTATCTTGGACTCCCCAGTCCTAAAAGAATATCATTGCTCCATAAATACTCTTCTATTGGATGCCCTATCTCATCCTCAACGAGTATCGGATGCCAAATGGTTACCAAATACTCCATTCTTTCTTCCTAAGTGAAGTCCGAAATGACATGTATATCTCTCCTTCTCAAATAGGGAGGACATATTCCAATAAAGGAATATACTCATTCCTACAAAAGAAATGTACCTAAGCTCCCTCCTGGATTAGGAATTTCCAAGTTTCTTCCAAGTAAGAAAATTATTTTTAGGCTCCCTCTTAACTAGCGACCTATGGCAGCTCCTCATGTGGAGATCATGGAAAAACCAACTGCTTGAAGATGTTGGCATTATGAATTATGTTTTTTCCTTGATGGAAACCTACCTGATGAGTTTCCCTTGATGACAAGATACTTGATGATTTGTACTTTGATGGATTCCTACTCGATGAATATGTAAATAGGATGTGTCTACAGATGTCACAGAGTGTTTTGAAAAAGGCATAGCAGTTTAGAGGTATAGGAATGATAAAGTTGAAATTTCAAGAACTATATGTGGGTTCTGTTAAGAAAATCCACGTACACACATGAGTATGAAGAAGAAAAGACACATATAGTTTCTGCACCATGGTATTCTAAATACTAAGGGTACTTACCATGGTATTTACCTATGGTATTGAGCCCAGTAACTAATGTTTTACTCCCACCTAAGAAAACCATCAAGTGGAGTATGGTTTTGACCTGTGGTATTGAATAAAGGCTAAGCTATATAAGGAGATGGAGATCAAAGTGGTACTTGTGTGCAAGTCATGAATATCTTATAAATTTTTATATTTGAAGAAAATATGCTTGTAATGGGAAATTGATGTTTTTCTTGATCTAAAACTAAGTATGCACCAAGAATTTGATGTTGGATCAGATCCAATAGATCTGAGATGAAAATCTTGTTTATGATTTGATCTGATCAATGTTTATAGTGTCTTGACGCATGCTTTTTCTGTGTATGCCAGGACCTGGGTATGTCTAAATTTTTGTATTGCAGTGAAGGTTTGATTCTGAAATTGTAGATTTGCACACGGGTTTTATAGCCTGTAAGGTACGAACACATGTGGGCATGATATTGGTAATTCATGTACACATGGGTTTGTTACCTAAAAAGTGCATATACACGCAGATATTCTTTACGGAAAGCAAGTACGAAAAGTAGGGTTTTGATGAGAAGGATGTTTGATCAATTTATTCAGTATTACTATGTTTATGTTGTCTATTAATTAAGTATTCTTAATGATCTGGGCTTAATCAGTGATGTTTTGATTAAGGATTGATTGATTGAAGAATGTTGAAGCTACTTGCTATTTGTGAATGAAGATCAATAAGGGTTCCATGGTTGTTTCAGAATGATGTAGTGAATATATATATGATTCAATACTTATTTCATAATGATAGTGGTTCAGTTTTCAGAAATCAATGATTTAAGATCTGTACATGGGTATGCTTTATGGAAAGCACGAGCTGAGACATGGGTTTTCCACTGTAAAGTAGCATACACATTTTGACATATGGTTGATCAACATTTGTAGTAACATAATCTATTTTTGTGATGTGAAGTATGTTGATTGGTATTCTAGTTACAATGTTCTGACTGTTCTAGTTGTTTAAGTTGATTGATTTGGATTTTGGTTGATTAAGTGATTTGGTTTCAGTGATTGGTTGGTTCTGTTGGTTCAGTGATTGGTTGGTTTAATGGTTGAGTTACAGAGATAAGTTTCAATTTTGATGATTGGTTGCTTAAATGTTGGTTTTGGGGTCCAGTATGAAAATTTGATGAAACATGGCCTACAAGTTGCGATGTGTTGTAGAAGGTGGATCCAATATGAAAATTTATGAAACGTGGTCCTTGAAAGAGTTGAGGGTTGGAGCCTTCAATGAGGTAGTCAAATATTACTTCCAATGGTAGTTGGTAAATCAGGCCAGGGGTTTGGAGCTCCCTTTTGGTGAGTGCGGCTAAACGAGATCAGGGGGTTGGTGGTCCCTTCTAGTGGGTGTTGGAGAATGAGCGAAGGTTGTAGCCTTTTATAGGTAGGTGCCTGTGCTAGACAATATTGTAATAAGTTTTTCTTCATATTAAAAAGAAGACAAAGACAACAACAACTGTGGTTTTTTCCCATATTGGGTTTCCACCTTGAAACCCGGTGTTCATGTGTGTTTCTTATGTATGATGTCTTATTTTGTTCTTACTGCTCATGATTGCTATCTTTTTAATGTTTAATGAAGTACTGACACGCTGTCTTAAGATAAAAAAAAAAGATGAATTAATTGAAAAGGTAAGTTTACCGGATGTACGCTAGTTGTCTAAATAATAATCGCGTACATACGCGGGTTGCCTTCAATAAAGTTGTGTACGCAAATCTAGATATGAAATTGAAGGGTTTAATGATTTGAAAATACTAATTCACCCCTCCACCCCAATATTTTCCCCAACAATTGGTATCAGAGCAGGTACTTTAGAAGAAGTTTGATCACTTAAAGAAGATCCATAAAGATGATTGTTGTTGGGAAAAGTATCCAATACGGAATGACCCTATCCCACTCTAAGGGTGATAGTACCTCAGCAACAACTGAATGCAAAGCTATTCAAGATTACTTCTTTATGAGATGTAAGAGAGAGGAGGAAGAGATCCACTAACCGTTATCTTCCGCTAATGATTGATCCAATCTTCCCTCTTTGCTGCTTGCTCCCAGCTCCTTGCTCTTTCACTGGCCTAGCTACACAAAGATCCTGTAAAAGCACAAGAAAAGGAAACTACAAGAAGCATACATCCATAATTGATTCAAGGATTAGAATAAATCACACTTTGGAAGCTTCCTGGGCTCTGACACCTTGAGAAATGAGTCTGCCACATGTCCAAACTCGTTCAGCGCAGGTAGCTAGTGTTGGAGTTGACATTCAGCGCAGGTAGCCAGTGTAGCAGTTGACATTCAGTGCAGGTAGCCAGTGTAGCAGTTGACATGATCCAGAATTGCCTTGTTTTTGAGTGTTTTCAGGTGGAGAACTGATTTTTAGTGTTGTGGTTTGCTGACCTTGTTCCTCTAGGGGTAGGAACAACATGTTTAGGGACTTTGGATCTCTTAGATTATTGACATTTCATGCTTCATGCTGTAAGGCACAAAAATGTCTATAACAATGATGGGAAAGAAGAAGAAATCTTGAAGAAGGGATTCAAAAAACTTTTGCAGGGATATATCAAATACAATGAAAGTTGTAGATGTCAACAAATATTCAAGTTTGGGAGCACCCCACTTTCTACTGATCAAGAATGAAGAAAACGAAGCATCATCAGGTACGAACTTTTGTTCAACATGTAATCCATTTTCTTGTCTATGTAACAATGATAGAGATGATGATAGTGGGATCACTGAGCTCGCTCTTATGGGTAAAAGTGAAAGTAAGCACTCTAAAGAGAAAACAAATTAAAAAATAATTCCTTTAGAAGAAGTAGATCAAGGCAAGTTAGAATCAATTGACAATACAAATGTGCCTATGCTAAGAAAAGATAATTATCAATAATGGAAAGAAAATATCAAGTATAATCTAATGAATCTCAATGCCTAGCATCTAGTGTGAAATGGTTACACCAAGTTTCCTCCATCAGACAAGGAAGTGAAAAAGAATAGTAAGGCTTTGAGTAACATCTTTTGTAGCATATCTGATTCAATATTGAATAGGGTTACGCATTATACTACTGGAAATTAAGTGTGGGATAAGCTACAAGCAATACATCAACAAGTTCTAAAGGAATATTTCTCAAGTAATCTTATATCTAACAATGTGTCCAAAATGACAGATGGAGTTACTGATTCAAAAGATGAAGAAATTTTTGGTCTTAAAACAAAACTTGATCTTACTTTGAAAAATATCAATAAGTTGCAGGCTTATGATAACAAGGATCATGATGGTATGGTATCTAACCAATATTTTGAAGGACTTGAAGCCAAGGTAATCTCTCTAAGAGTAGATATTGAAAAATAAAATAAGCAGAATGAAGAACTACTTCAAGCATTTGAAGAACAAGAAAATGACCAAAAAGAAGATATTCTCAAATTAAAACAACAAATGGAGGAAGGAAGAAAGGTTGAAGAAATTATGAAGAAGTAGGAAAAGTAATATCAGGTTGAGGTAAATATCCTAAAAAATAAATTAGAAGAAAAGGATAAACATTTTTGGTTTCAAGATAGTGCTAATATTTTGGATAATATTCTTAGTAGTCAAAGATCTCTTGTCATCAAATCTGGTCTTGGTTTTCATGAAACTGTTGAAGGAGAATCTAGTTCACAAGCTGAGGCAAGGAATTCTAATCCAAAATATGAAATGCTCAACAAAGAGATAAGAAGTCAACCTCATCAACAACCAAGGAAAGAAATTCTTCAAAGGAAATCATTTACTCCTAACTATAGAAGTATTAATCGATTTTCTCCTCTCATCAATATGTTGAATGTTCTATATGTCATAATTATGGACATTTTATAGCCAACTGCAGAAGTAGAATGTTTCAAGCTAATAACCGTCTCATAGAAATATCATTAGCTTCTAGGTACTTTAAGGGATATTGTTTTTCTTGCAATATGTTTGGTCACAAATCCCTTGATTGCAATATAAGGAGTATGAAGCATATAAGATGTTATGCTTGTAACAAGTTTGGGAATGTAGCAAAAAGAATGTAGGAACAAGTCTATGGACCACCAAAGATAACATGGTAAGCAACCAAATAAGAACATTAATTCCATAAGACTTGAAAATGATGGATCCACTAACTTTTCTCATAAAAAGCAAGAAAAAGAAGAACATATAAGTTGTGGTCTTGCTCTCTGCTCATTCAAAGATGAAGATGTATTGTACATAGATAGTGGATGTTCTCATCACATGACTATAGATGAGAGTAAAAGGGAGTGTTATAGCACCATTTACCACCCTTGGTATTTGTGATGCTTGGTTTATGGCCTAGGGCAACCCCTCCTTCCAAACTTGGTCCAAATATATTAAAAACAATGTTTTATTCCCTGTACGCTACTTTTCTCGGAGATAAAAGCGTGTACACGGGATTCAGTCAATACCCACCTGCGTATATGTGTTAAAACACTTAAAAAAATTAATTTTCCTTAATTATGGGCGGAGTTCATGGGTTTTACCTATTGATTACCTCCTATTGCCCGTGGCCCAATTGTTTCCCAACTAAAAAACTAGTTGGGAGAGGTATAAATACACCTCTATGGGAAGGCCTTAGGAAACCCTTGTTTCCTTGATTATAGATATTCTCTCTCTTGCTTGAGATATCATGGTGTTGTTTATGGAAGAAGATTGTTGAAGGCTAGGTTAGGACGAATCTGGAGGACGGTTTTGATTCGAGCTAGAAGAAGAAGACTCAGGTGAATTCTCTCCATGTTATTTATAGCTTACTATAGTAAAAGAAATGTTGTCTTGTTTCCAAAATTAACTTTGTTTATACATCAAATTGTGTTGTAATTCATATATGAATGTTATTTTGATGTATGATCAATCATTTTTTTATATGATATAAAGTCAATTTCATGAATATGGTTTACGTCTATACTGCTATGTATGTTAAAATTGAATTGTTTTTAGGTTTGAAGAACATCGGGAGTTGCAGAGGGTTTGAACCCTGTGGGACCTACTCGAATGAAGGAAATTCGACTATGGTCGCTCTTACGTAGTTTGATTATATAAGCATTCTTCCTGAGTTTTTGGCGGGCTACACTATTGCAGCAATGATTTTGCAACTCCTGGGACTCCCTTCTTTACTTTTATCAACCCGATAGTTCGTAACAAACTTGGAAGCGACGGTGCTATATGCACAAGTACTAGCTCTGATTGCAGGCTGTGACTTGATCAGCTGGCACAAGTTCGCTAGGAGCTCAAGCCAACTTCTATGAGTTCTCAGAAGAAGCCTTTAATTGTGATGGAAGAAAGCTAACTCAAAAGAGGCTATTCTACTTGCAGAAAGAGGATAAATGCTGAAAGGAAATGCAAACCCTAGCAAACCCTAGTTTTACCCACTAACCCTACTTTTGCAAGAAAAAGAGATGAAACTACTGAAATGGATGCCATGGACTACTGTCAAGGTAAAATGCATGTACTTAAGCTATTCTGAGGGAAAATGTGGAAGAACCATCTTTTTGTACTTTTGAGCAATTTTATGCAGAATTATTATGGTTGTGTTTTAACTATTTGACTATTCAGAGGTTTGGTGGCCAAAGGAGATAGATTTGGCTATTGCAAATGATGAGGAAGGTGTGGAGAGGACCTAAGGAGTCCTTAGCACCCTTATGGAGAATTCCATTGTGATCAGATTTCGAAAAATCGCTCGCATGAACTTCTACAGGAAGTTTGCAGGGGATCTACAGGAAGTTCTATAGGAGCAGGCCGAAAGTGATTTTTGAAGGTTTGGAGGAGGAAAAATGGTGGGAAAAGGAAAAGGAAGGTTGGATGAGGGTGTTAGAGTGTCTAGGATTCTGTCAATGAGGATCGAGCATGAAAGTGTTGGTTGGATTGGTTCAAAGGATAAGGAAGCAATTTTGCACAAAAACATAGAAATTAGGGCTGTTTGGGAAAGTGTGGCGAATGAGTGGAGAAAACCTTGAGAAATGGAGTGGAGCAGGTTGGGAGATGAGAGGATGATAAGCTGGAATGGTATTTGGTTGAGCTGCACACTTGATTCTAAAAATTGATTCAAGGAGAATTAGAAAAACAGAGTTTTACCTACTTTAACCTAATTCTGCCCTAGAAAAACAGAAAAGTGTTGAACATAATTTTATGGACAGGAAATGATGCAAGAAAGCTATGAAAAATGGACAAGGAAAAATCCAATCATGTAAGTACAACTGATATCAACTTCTCCAACTCAAATTCACACACTAGCAATTGCAATGGAAAGCAAAAACAGTGTTTTGGTGGCAGCAAGAGTGCTTTGGTCTCAATTCATGGTCCCAAGGAGGGAGAAAGAAGCTCAAAGCCTACTTGGTAGCCTTTTTGTAGATATTTTCTATTATTGCAGCAAACTAACTAATCAACCTGAAGCAAGAACAACTATTCTAATCATCAAAAACAACCTAAGTAATAAAGCAAGATTTAATCTAAATAACATAAATTATCTCATGAATGCAAGAAGAAAACACATATAAATACAAGAAGGAGGTACTAGGCACTTGGGTTGAGCCCAACCCTAAGAGGTACAACCCCCTTAGAAAGATCAGTTCTGGTTCAAGGCTGAATTCATCTTCATTGATAAAAAAATACTAGTCATATCACAAAACTGTTTACAGAAAGAGTTCGAAAATGAGTTGAATGCAGAGCTGCACTAAAGTGCAAAAATAGATTGTTCAATAGCTAACCTACTGAGGCCTAAGGCCTTCTTATTTATACAACTTGAGGACTCCCAACAGTCCTCCTAAACTTTAGGAACTCGGGTGCCAAAGCTTGTAGATAACAACAACTTCATTAGACCTGCTCGACTGCCCTTGTGATCATCGATGTGGTGGCCTTTGAACTCTGAGCTGCTGGTGGAGAACTCGAGGAAGGGGTCATTAATGCAGGAGATACCTTTCCTATAAGTCCTCAGTTTGGTTTCTTTGAGTTTTGGCTGTCAATCTGCTCATAAATGCCTGGTCTTGGTCCAAAAATGTCCAAAAATCTGCAATAAACACTCATTAGACTTCGTGGCAAAATGACTATCCCCATTCACTCAATTAACATAAATATATTTAAAAACATGTGAAAAACTATGGAGAATGGTAGATTAAATGGAAACAATAGGCAAAATGAGCCCATATAGTTACCCATTTCTGGGGCTCATCATCACCCCCCTGCTGAATGGGTTGCTCATCCTCTGAGCAACTAATCTAGTTCTTCATCCTTGATGGCCTTAACAGCTTCCCTGACATCCCTTGCTTCTGAGGTGATGTCCTCTTCCCTTTCATGAAAACCTGCCTTTCTGTCTACCTCGTCCCACTACTGTTTTTCTTCTTCTTCCTTAACCCCTTCTAGTAGTCCTATGAGTAGTGGAGGACTAAACTTTAGGCCAATCCAGTTGGCCTTCAGGTTTTGCATTGATTGTTTATAAAGGGGCACTCTTGCCAAAGCCTCCCTCATTCTGGTTGGGGAGTGATACTTCCTGATATTTAAGCTGTAGGATAGTGTATTCCATCTCCTCATATAAGCATGAAGGCAATCATCACCAAATAATCTTTCCATATCCTCAAAATGGGCGATGGCTTGCGCTTGCCTTTCGACATAATCCAGGAGAACTTGAGGGTTGTTGGCAAGGTTTTAATGAGCATATATTAGAGCTGAGGGGTCTTCTGGTGCTGCCCTGATTAGCAGGGGCTCATTTAGTTCTTTGGCCATGATTTGCTGAACTTCCATTGCCCTTTTTTCCTCATGGCTCAACCAGGAAGCCATAGCCATGAGCTGTACATCTCCTAATGCAGCATTGGGGTCCCAAAAGTTCATATCACGGAGTGCCATATTATGTAAGTAAAACTCTGCTAATTTGGCCTTGTCCTCAGCCGAACTAGTGGCGCACAGATGCATAAACTGACCATAATGTTGGAAAGGGATTGTGCCCCTTTGGGCCAATGTTTTGACTTGAAACTGAAGCCATTGGTCTGTAAGATACAATGCATAAGATCTGGCCGGTTGTATACATTGCAAGGCTTCCATTTCCCAGTTGCTATGTAGGCCATCTGGGCTTCTCTCTCCTGCAACTACTGTTTCAGCATCAATATTTCAGCTGCTGCCTGAGACTCCCTATCTTGTTGTTGTTTTATCATTATTTCCACATCAGGGTGTGTCTCTTCCCTTGGCTGTTGTTCCTGTGTTGTTTCCTGTCTTGCTAGAGGACCTTCCTGTAGGTGCTGCTCTTCATAAACTTGTGTTATGTCTACCCTTCGAGTTTGTTGTTGCTATAACTCTTTTTCAGCAGTGAATTTTCGTCCTGTAGCTGGGCTTTTTTAAAGGTTTCAGTGTGTCTCACCATTTCCAACTCCCTTCTTAATTCTTTCAGTTGTTCTTCCATGTGGCCTATATCTGCAACTCCCTTGGATTTAGCAATTTTCATCCAAGTGTGTGTTCTAATTCTTTCTTGCTCTAATTCAAAGAAAAGTGGTATAGCGAATTTCTGTGGGATGATCTTCCCACCATCTAGCAAGTTGTAATATGAGCCCAAATTAGGCTGAGGGCTTGGTTCAAGTATCTCCTCGGTCTTGTCTTCCTCATGTGACTGTTTCGCTGCCTCCTCTTCCATTTTTCCAGTCTCCTTTAGCTTAGATAGCATTTCCTGTAGAGAGGTCTTAGCTTCCTGTAGAACTGTGTTGGTGTCCTTCAATCTGATTCTTTCCTTCCAGGTGGAAGTTTTTGACTTCCTCACTCATAAGTGATGGATATTTTGGAGGGGGATTCCTCCTTTTTCTCAGTAGGGGCATATTAAATTATGATAGGTTCTTTTGATGGTGGCTAGGGCCTACCCACCTTTATCTTGGTGCTCCTTCTGGCTTTAAAGTACATGGATGTTGCTTTTTCCCTTTTTCCTTTTTGTTTTGTTGGAGTGCTTAGGGCAGCTAGCACAATTGCTGCTTCTTTTGCCAATGTCTCAGGGGATGTTTCTTCTTGTTGCTTCTCCCCTTCATCTTCTGCTGTCTTTTTCGTGCCTACTATTTCTGCTGTTTTTGGCAATGGTTTCTCTTTTTCTTTCTGGGTTCCTGCCTTGCTTGTGGCAGTCCTCTTTTGGACTTTCTTAGGCTTTTTATTCTCACTTTTTGTTCTTTTCATTTTCTCTGTCTTTGGGGTGGTCTTCTTTTCTGTTGTGGGTTTCTCAAGTTTCTCTTTTGCTTCTTGTTCCTCCTTTGTTTCCTACTTTTCCTTTGTCTGAATAGGTGGTGTCTCTTCATGCACTTCTTCCTCAATTTCCTCTTCCTCTTCCTTACTGCTAGATGGGCTGATATCCTGAGCCAAAGTTTTGATATCATCACCTCAGGACATATTTATGAAAATCTACCAAGCTATGGGAATGGTATAGGTATGTAAGGCATATTCTATCAACAGTTTGATGAGCCCATGGTGGGCCAACTGGTCTGGGACTCCTGCATTTAGCTTGGTACTACATTCTATTAGAGACTGGAGGAGGAAATATGGGAGACTCAGCTTTTTAACTGGAGGCAGGTCCATCCCATACCTCAATTCATGTAGTAACCTGAAGTGATAACCATAAACAATGCTGAAGCTTCCTTCACAAGTGATATATTTCATTATTTGGAGCTGATTTCATCCCATGGAGGAGGTAAGCTTATCCTTCTAGCCTTGTTTTTATCCTCTAAAGGATCCTCCCTAGGTTGAAAAAATGTCTTCTTGGCCACCTGTCCCAATGTGTTTTCCTTCTTGCTCCAAGGGAGCCCAGGTGGAAGGCCTGTAATTTGATTGATAAAATCAGGGGTGAGTTCTAGGGACAAACCCCTAAAAATGACTATGGCATGTGTTTTCGAATGGGGTCTTAAGGCCATCAGAAATTATTCAGTTACCTCATCATCATATCCATGTATTCTTTCAAAGAAAATCATCCAATTAGCCGTGGTGAAGAGGGCCACCACCTCAGGATGCTCATGTAGTTGGTTGGAGTTCAAAGGCTCCTTCCTCATAAACCCTCCTGGCATGGTGCTGAGTAGTTTTTGACATGCTTAAGTGAGGAGAAAAACAACAATTTCAAAGAAAATCAGAGACAGAGGGACAGCTGAATTTTGTTTTTGTTTTTGTTTTTTTTTTTTTTTTTTTTTTATGTTTTTTTGTGTTTTTGTTTTTGTTTTTGCTTTTGTTTTTTTTTTGTTTTTGTTTTTTTTTTTGTTTTTGTTTTTGTTTTTGTTTTTTTTTTTTGTTTTTTGTTTTGTTTTTTTGTTTTTTTTTTTTTTTTTTGTTTTTTGTTTTTTGTTTTTTGTTTTGTTTTTTGTTTTTTGTTTTTGTTTTTGTTTTTGTTTTTGTTTTGTTTTTTTTTTTTTTTGTTTTTTGTTTTTTGTTTTTGTTTTTGTTTTTGTTTTTTTTTTTTTTTTTTTTTTTTTTGTTTTTGTTTTTTTTTTTTTTTTTTTTTGTTTTTTTTTTTTTTTTTTGTTTTTTTTTTTTTTTTTTTTTTTTTCTCTGAATTGTAGGAGGAATTTCAGTGCTTCTTTTCACGACACCAAATTGCAATATGTCCCTTGTTTCAAACTGCTCTTACCCCAAATTTGATTTTCTGCTTGTGGAGAGAATTGACAGAATATAAGATAAATAACATAGGTTTTTTCCAAAGAATAGATAGATATGCAATTTCGGTTTTTCTCTTCTTTTTTTTTCACACAGGATGGTTCCTACGATTGCAAGTGTTTTCTTTATAGAACAATATGAAAAAGAAGAGGGCAGACTTCGGATGCAGAGAAGAAAATAGAGAACTGCGTAGAACTCAGGGAAAATATGCAGACAGACTTTCAGAATTCATTCTCCTTTTTTCCCACTCCAATTCTGTGTTTTTAATCCACCACCTTATACAAATAAGTCCTATGCAGGGAGGTTTCCCTATCCTACCTCGTTTTGAGCTTGAATTCTGGTAAAAATCCCGGGTTTTCCTTCTGCTGGCCACTCTCTGCCTTTCCTGTAGAAGTTTGCCTGTAGAAATTATCTAGCTTCCTGTAGAGCCCAATAGGGAAGAGGATTTCGAAAAAACTGATAGAAAACTGGTGGAGGATGACTGGTTTGTTGCTTTTAAGGTGGTAGATGAACGTTGTAGTCGAGAGCTTCGAAACATACAAATGAACCAAAAGGGTGGTGGAGGCTCAGAGTGCATTGTACTTAACTGTTGGTGTAACACGCAATGAGGAGATGAGGTGGTCGGATGGGTACGTTATCCCCATCCGGACCATTGGACTGATGCTAGTGTCATTATAGTTCCTCACGCCACCTGACCGCCATCACCTCCCTTACTCCCGTTATTCACCACCAACACTACCACTTTCAAATGCCTTCTTCCGGATTTGACATGCTGCACGTTTGGCTACATATCTAATTAGCAGTTCAAATTTGGATGTGGCTCAACTGAATTCTGCGAAAGGGTGTGAACTGAACGAGGGTGGCCAGTTAGCTGGCCACCGATTCCACATAATTGACCATTCCATAGTTCATGTAGTTTTAAAATATTATTCATGCAATCAAGGAATAGGTTTAGGCACTTACCTACTCAGTCATTGGTGTGTTATGCATGTTTCAAATTTTGGCAATTCGTTTTCCCGTTGCTATTGCTGCTTGCGCTCTGCATGCTCAGCCTTCGTTTTTTCTCGATGATCTCCCATTCAACTTTTCTCTTCATATTCCCTATTGCGCTGACCCTGTCTCTGTAGTGTGTTTTTCAAAGGGATCAACTGCTACAGGAATCTTGTAGGATTTCCTGTAGTTGCTTCTCCTCTTGAAATTCAAGCTAATACGTGAGTAGGGCTAAAACTGCTAAAGGAGGTCTCGACTGAGAAGAAATCACAACTGGAGGGTGTCAGGTAGGGATGAGTGAAACTGTTGCTGCCTTGATTTGTCATTTTTTTCTTTTTGTTGTGTATGCAGGATGACACAAACAGAATATCTTCATGTGGCTGTGCAGGGACAAAAACGAGTGGAGAGGTCGGTATACAGGGATGGAATGGTGAAATGGGAAGATGGATGGTGGTAAAGAGGTTCACAGTGCTGCCAGACGAATCTCCAACCCTCGTGTTCTATTTTAAAAAGGATTTTGGCCTTCGCGGAATTTCTACAGGATCCTCCTGTAAAAAACACAAAGTTTCCTGTAGGATGCGGAATTTCAGAAAAAATGAGGCCAAAAACATGGGAAAGGATAGCAGTGATGGTGTGACGGACTGTAAAGGGTGCATGCAGGCTATCATGTCTTTTCCTTTTGTGCAACCCTCCTACAACGACCTTCCTGCAACCTGCAATTTATTCAAAAGAGTTAGATTTTTTCTTTTTTCCTTTTTTTTTTTGAGACAGTTGGGTGCCTCCAAGAGGTTTTCATCCTCACTGCCTGCCCTGGGCGCCTCCAAGAGGTTTTCACCTAGGGATCTTTTATTCCATTTTTCCATTTTTTCTCTGTTTTTTTTTTTGGCTTTTGCTCACGGTGTGTGTGGAGTGGATACAGGGACCTGCTCCACTACCAACACTGATTTATCTAGATTTTCAATGAACTACTACTTAGAAAGGGGCTTCCTGAAGATTTTCAATAGATGCCCATTGACGAGCATGGGGATGACTTCTTCATCAATGGTCCAGATAAGGACTGAACCATTTTCATTGCATTTTTCCACTGTATATGGTCCTAGCCATCTAGTTCTCAGCTTGCCCTTGAAATCTTTGTACCTTGAATCATACAGCAGCGCCCAATCTCCCGGCTGAAATTGTTTCTCTCTGAGGTGTCGGTCATGCCATATTTTTCTTTGAAGCTGGACTACCTCTGAGTGGAGAAGGGCCTGCATTCTCTGTTCATATAACCCATTTCACTGAAGCAATCTTTCTTTTTGTGCATGGCTGAGGTCTAGGTCCAGCTGAGCTGCTAGCCTTAATGTGTTATATTCAAATTCTATGGACAACAAAGCCTTCTTCCCATAGACCAGCTCATAGGGTGTGAAACTTGTGGTAGTTTTCCAAGTAGTGTTGTAGGCCTAGGTGGCCTCAACCAATCAGGCTGCCCAATATTTTATGTTGCTGCTCACCACCTTAGTAAAAATATCCTCCAAAGCTCTGTTAGTGACTTCCACCTGTCCATTTGCTTGGGGGTGATAAGGGGTGGAAGTTCAGTGCTTAATCTTGTTGTGTGTGAGCAGGTCTTCAACTAATTGGAGGTAAACTAACTTCCTTAATCTGTAACTAACTCTCTTGGGTAGCCAAACTTGTAGAAGATATTTTCCCTTAAGAACTCAGCTAATTTTTCCTTTGTTGCTGCTTTGATTGCGTTTGTTTTTGCCCACTTTGTCAGGTAGTTCATGCACACAATGATTTAAGACTTCTGTTTTGAGGGAGGATTGATAGGACCCACAAAGTCCATGCCCCACTTCTCAAATGGCTTGAAAGTCACTTGAGGTTGCAGGGGCATCTCATCCCTTGGAGTCGATTTCCCCATCCTTTGACATCGGTCACATTGGCTGATGTATCTCTTGACATCTTGATGGAGAGTGGGCAAATAGTAACCTGCCTGCAAGATCTTGAAAGTAGTCCTCTTTGCTGCAAAGTGGCTCCCACAAGGTCCATCATGACAGGTTAAGAGGATGTCAAAGACTTCCTCCTCCCTGACGCATCGCCTCAAAATCTGATTTGGGCCAAGTTTGAATAGGTTGCCCCCAATCCAAGTGAATGGGGCGCTTTTCCTCACGATCTTGCCTTCTCTTTTGAGGACAGGTGTGGTGGAAACTATGCGAAACTAAGTAATTTGCTATAACAACAAACCATGGAGAGAGTACTGAAATAGAAAATAAGTGTTCATCTGGCATTTGATCATCCACCATTCCTTATTCACCTGCAGGCAGATCTAGTCTAGACAGAAAATCAACACAAGATTTTCCTTACCAGGTTTATCAACAATAGTCAAATCAAATTGCTGCAACAAAAGTAACCATATAATGATACGAGTGTTTACATCTGGTTTATTCATCAAATACCTAATTGTAGCATGGTTAGTGTGTATGAATGTTTGGTAACCAGTGATGTAGTGTCTGAACTTGTTCAGGGAATGGACTACAACTAGGAGCTCTTCTTAAGTTACCGTGTAGTTTAATTCTGCCTTGGACAGGTTTTTACTGACAAAGTATCTGGCATATAGTAGCTTCTCTTCAACTTGTCCTAGGGCTGCTCCTATAGCTTTCTTCAAGGCATCTGTGTGAATGTGGAAAGGTAGGGCCCAGTTTGGACCTCTCAAGATTGGGGCAGTTACCAGCTTACCTTTCAAGGCATCCAGAGCCTCTTGACAGTTGTCAGTCCATATAAAATCAACATCTTTCCCTAAAAGACCAAACAATGGAGAGGCTAGCTTGCTAAAATCCTTAATGACTCTTATATAATACCCTGCTAAGCCTAGAAAACTTTGAACATATCTTACCTTTTGAGGAGGTGGGACCCTTTGGATAATAGCAATCTTGTTGGGATCCACCTGTAATCCTTGCTGAGAAATTGTGTGACCTAGCATGGTTCCTTCAGTCATCAGGAATTCACATTTTTTAGGACTGAGGGATAGGTTCATTTCAATACACTTGGCTAAAACTTTTCCTAGGTTAGTCAATGCTTCTTGGAAGTTGGAACCATAAGGGGTAAAGTCATTCATATAGATTTCCACTGAATCATGAACCAGCTCAGCAAATATGATCAGTACTGCTCTCTGGAAAGTGGCAGGAGCGTTGCAAAACCCAAAGGGAAGGACCCGGTAGGAAAAGGTACCCCATGAACAAGTGAGAGTGGTCTTATCTTGGTCTTCTTGGCTGATTTGGATCTAGTTGTACCTGCTAAACCCATCTAAGAAAGAGAAAAACTTCTTCCCCGCCAGGCCATCTAACACTTGATCTATGAAAGGCAAAGGGAAATGGTCCTTCTTGGTGGCTTTGTTCAGTTCCGATAATCTACACAGATTCTCCACTTCCCGTTTTTCTTTGGTACTATCACCAAAGGAGAAACCCATTCATTGTCAGAGATGGGGTAGATGAATCCTGCAACCAACAACTTTTGCAGTTCTTCTTTGACAATGTCCTTGAGGGCCAGATTCATCCTCCTTTGAGGCTGCCTAACTGGCTTTAAAATCTTCCTTGATCTAAATGTGATGAGTACAGATAGAAGGGTGGACTCCCTTCATCTCCTTATAACTCCAAGCAAAAGCATCCAAGTGATTCTTCAATAAGCTACACAGCTCTTTCTCCTGAGAGGTGGATAGGGCTGAGTTGATCCTCAAGGTTCTTTCTGGGCCAAAGTTCACATTCTTAACTCAGAGAGAGGTCGAGTCAGCCACACAGAGATCAACTAAAGCATTGGCTTGGGTTTCTTCCACCAACTCTTCTAATGGCAATTCACTGGGGGGTGGATTCTAGATCAAGTTTTCAATAAGATCGTCCTCGGTTTGTGGACCCCCCATGGTCATTTCTACTATGCATAATGGTGCAGAGTAGACTTCATCCTCATATTCCTCCAACCAGAGGGGTAAATCATGTTCCAGTAGAGGTTGGGCAGGAGGACAGAGGACTAGCTACTTGGACATATGCCCATTCTTGATTGTCATGTTCCCAGCTCGGCAGTTGATATAGGCATTTGCAGTAGCCAACCAAGGTCTTCCCAGGATGAGAGGGTACCTAGTGAGCTTTTCCTTTGGTTGGAGAACCAAGAAATTAGTGGGGTACTCCCAGGAATCAATAGAGACCATGACATCTTCCACAGTCCCCTCAGGGGTCACGATGGAGCGGTCTGCTAACTGCAGTACTGTCGAGGTCTTTCTTATGGAACCCTGAAGGTTGAACTTGAGCATAGTGTCCCTGGTCATCACATTAAAGGCAACCCCTAGATCAATCAAGGTATGGGCGATTATGGTGCCATTGATGTGGACATCAACTACTGGACTCCCACGGTCTAGATACTTCGTACAAATTACCTGCCTCAACATCAGATCAGACAGTTGTCCTATGACATTGATGGTTGGGGCATCTCTCCTTCACCTGCCTGGGTGTTTAAAGCACTTCTCCTTGATCATATTGTTGTATATGGGAACATCCTTTATGGCTTGGAGAAGGGGTATTTTTACACATAACTATTTCAGTTCTCCTAGAATTTTAGTTTCTTCTAGGGTCGGTTGTGCGGTTCCAGTTAGTCTCTCAGGAAAGGGTGGAATTGCTTTTGGTTCACTTTCCTGTTTCTTTTCTTCATCCTCCTTAGGAGGAGGTTGGCTATCTCGGAGGACCTTCCCAGATTGTAGGTTGATCTCCTGAATCTCCATAGCATAGGTAGGGCGTGTTGTTTCTCCAGTATATACCTACTGGGCCTATTTGTTATTGGGGTTCGGGTTTGGTTGAGCAGGTATTTGGGGTTGTCTTGGAGGAGTAGGAGGCAATGGTTGTGGTTGAGTAGGTGGTGGAGGTAAAAGAGAGGGAGGAGAGTTGTATTAGGGCCTCCACCCCTGATGAGGTGCATTCCATAGAGGTTGCGGTTGAGCATGAGAATGAAACGAATGAGTAGGAGGTTGAGTATGGTATTGAGATGGATATGACTAAGGAGGGGGTGTGGACCAGGAAGGATGAGCAGGGGGACACCACGAAGGTATGTGAGTGGATTGATTGGGGTTGTAATAAGTCTGGGATGTCCCTTGCATTCCATGCTGGTAAGGTTTGGGTCCATGTGGCCTCCTTTGGTTCATGAAGTAGAGCGGCTCAATGGCTCTTTTAACCCCTTGGTACATAGCTTTAAATTCAGGTAAGGATGGACACTGATTGGTAGGATGGTCTGCTTCACAGAAAAAACACACTTCTATAGAGTGGAATGGACATTTATTCCTAGGATGCTTTCTAGTGCATCTGGGACAAAAGATGGCCAGAACCCTCTCAGATTCCTCTTTCTTCTTTTGGATTTGCAAGGTATCCATTTGCATGGCAATGGTATGTCTCATCTCGCTTTTGAAATCTTCCATCTGGCTTGAAAACTCGTTTTTGGATAAGGGGGCATTGGCTAAAGTTGACTTCCCCTACCTCTTTTTCTGGCTACCCTACAATGGTTTGTAATCACCTTCTTTATGTCATCATAAGGTAGTTGGTAGATGTCTCCCCCAGCCAGCAAATGGAGGGTATCTAGAAGGTCTTCAGGGACTCCTTGGAGTAAAACCAACTTCAGATATTTGGGGTCAAGTGTACACCTGGCCCTTTTATAACTGAGTTGAAACCTCTCTTTTATAGTCTTCTAAGGATTCATCACTTACCATGGTCATCTGAAAGATTTCTTCCTTTGTTTCCTTTGACTTACAGTAATCCCGATATTTGTTGTTAAAAGCTTGTTGCATCTGAGCCCAAGTTGTGATACTATTTCTAGGTAGCCCCATGAACTAGCGTAGTGCTGCATCCTTGAGGGTAGAGGGAAAGAGTTTCAACTTTTGCTAATCTTTTGCATAGTCATAAGTTCGACAAAGGACAACAAACTCAAACAAGAAAGTATCAGGGTCTTTAGTAGTCAATCCATGGAAGTGAGGTAAGGCTGAGGGACTTATGTTTTTCATCTTTATGTCCCCATTGGTCTCTCGGATGGGAAAGGTGCATTCTATTCTCTCCTCATTTCCTATACCGTTTCTGTTTTCAGCCATGGTCTCAGGAGGAATGTTTTCTTGCTCTTCTTCTGTTATAGGATCTTCGTATATCTCTGGACGTTCACCTATAGGTTCTTCTAGATCACTGCCACCAAAGAAGAGAGAAGGGTGACTTAGTGATGTGTTGGGAGTGTTGGTAGGAATTTTCCTGAATTGTCTCTGTTCCTATGAGGCATGAAAGAGAATCTCTTTTTAGGATTTTTGTGTTTCTTTCTCTGCTTGTACCTGCAAAAACTTGAAATGGATTGAACAACAAATTGCAGCTAACTAAAATAAACCTTGCTAAAATGAAATTTGCAGAATTGAAATGAAATCAGGAAATGACTAATCTATGTTTTTGAAATGAAATTGTAGAATCGAAATGCTAATCTATGCTTGCAGAATTGAAATTGCAGAATTTAAATGAAAGCAAGAAATGTCTAGTCTACGCTTGCTGAAATGAAATGGAAGCAGAAAATGTCTAATCTACGCTTGGTGAAATGAAATGAAAGTAGGAAATGTCTAATCTACGCTTGTTGAAATGAAATGAAAGCAGGAAATGTCTAATCTACGCTTGCTAAAATGAAATGAAAGAATGAAATGTCTAATCTAGTTTTGTTGAAATGAAATTGCAGAATGGAAATGAAACAACTACTCTACTCTTGCTGAAATAAACTACTTAGTAGAATGTTGCAATAGAAAATAGAAGAAAAGTAGTAATAATAAATACTCTGACGCTTCCCCGGCAACGACGCAAAAAGATGGTGGGCTCCAGTATTGCAGCAATGATGCTGCAACTCCTAGGACTCCCTTCTTTACTTTTATCAACCCGGTAGTTCGTAACAAACTTGGAAGCGATGGTGCTGTATACACAAGTAATAGCTCTTACTGCAGGTTGCCACTTGATCAGTTGGCACAAGTTTGCTAGGAGTTCAAGCCAACTTCTATGAGTTCTTAGAAGAAGCTTTTAATTATTATGGAAGAAAGCTAACTCAAAGAGGCTACTCTACTTGCAGAAAGAGGATGAAAGCTGAAAGGAAATGCAAACCCTAGCAACCCCTAGTTTTACCCATTAACCCTACTTTTGCAAGAAAAAGAGATGAAACTACTAAAATGGATACCATGGACTACTGTCAAGGTAAAATTCATGTACTTAAGCTACTTCTGAAGGAAAATGTGGAAGAACCATCTTTTTGTACTTTTGAGCAATTTTATACAAAATTATTATGGTTGTATTTTAACTATTTGACTGTGCAGAGGTTTGCTGGTGAAAGGAGATAGATTTGGCTATTACAGATGATGAGGAAGGTGTGGAGAGGACCTAAGGAGTCCCTATAAACCTTCTGGAGAATTCCATTACGATCAGATTTCGAAAAATTACTCGCATGAACTTCTACAGGAAGTTTGCAGGGGATTTACAGGAAGTTCTACAAGAGCAGGCTGAAAGTGATTTTTGAAGGTTTGGAGGAGGAAAAATGGTGGGAAAAGGAAAATGAAGGTTGGATGAGGGTGTTAGAGGGTCTAGGACTCTGTCAATGAGGATCGAGCATGAAGGTGATGGTTGGATTGGTTCAAAGGATAAGGAAGTGATTTTTCACAAAAACGTAGAAATTAGGGTTGTTTGGGAAAGTGTGGCGAATGAGTGGAGAAAACCTTGAGAAATGGACTGGAGCAAGTTGGGGGATGAGAGGATGATAAGATGGAATGGTATTTGAGTGAGCTACACACCTGCTTCTACAAAATGATTCAAGGAAAATTAAAAAAAAAAGAGTTTTACCTACTTTAACTTAATTTTGCTCTTAAGAAACAGAAAAGTGTTGAACATAATTTTATGGATAGGAAATGATGCAAGAAAGCTATGAAAACTAAATAAGGAAAAATCCGAGCATGTAAATACAACTAATATCAACTTCTCCAACTCGAATTCACACACTAGCAATTGCAATGGAAAGCAAAAACAATGTTTTGGTGGCAACAAGAGTGCTTTGGTCTTAATTCATGGTCCCAAGGAGGGAGAAAGAAGCTCAAAGCCTACTTGGTAGCCCTTTGTGGATCTTTTCTATTATTGCAGCAAACTAACTAATCACCCTGAAGCAAGAACAACTATTCTAATCATAAAAAACAATCTAAGTAATAAAGCAAGATTTAATCTAAATAACATAAATTATCTCATGAATGCAAGAAGAAAGCACATATAAATATAAGAAGGAGGTACTGGGCACTTGGGTTGAGCCCAACTCCAAGAGGTACAGCCCCCTTAGAAAGATCAGTTCTGGTTCAAGGCTGAATTCATCTTCATTGATAAAAAATTACTAGTCATATCACAAAACTGTTTACAGAAAGAGCTCGAAAATGAGCTGAATGCAAAGCTGCACTAAGGTGAAAAAATAGACTATTCAATAGCTAAACTACTGAGGCCTAAGGCCTTCTTATTTATACAACTTGAGGACTCCCAACAGTCCTCCTAAACTTTAGGAACTCAGCTGCCAAAATTTGCAGATAACAGCAACTTCATTAGACCTGCTCGGCTGCCCTTGTGATCATCGATGTGGTGGCTTTTGAACTCTGAGCTGCTGGTGGAGAACTCGAGGAAGGGGTCATTAATGCAGGAGACACCCTGCCTATAAGTCCTCAGCTTGGCTTCTTTGAGTTTTGGCTGTCAATCTGCTCATAAATGCCTGGTCTTGGTCCAAAAATGTCCAAAAATCTGCAATAAACACTCATTAGACTTCGTGGCAAAATGACTATCCCCATTCACTCAATTAACATAAATATATTAAAAAAAATGCACAAAACTATGGATAATGGTAGATTTAATGGAAAACAATAGGCAAAATGAGCCCATATAGTTACCCATTTTGGGGCTCATCAGTTGTATGAGTGTTTCTTGTTGTAGTTGGCTTCTACTCTGTTGGTGTTCTAACCCAAAGCCCTAGGGTACTTATTCCTTTAACAAAATTGGCGACTCCACTGGGGATAACAATCTTGTTATTCCTAGTTTGGTTTGTTCAGTGTCAATCAGGGCTTAGTATTTGGTTTGCTTGTTGCTACAGTCTTATTTGGTCTACTAGAGTCTCAGACCTTAAGTCTGATCTTTTGGATCTGGCTTTATTTTTTATTTGTCTTGCAAAGCTTTGTATACACTTTTTACTCTGTTTATAGTATCATACACAGGCTTGTTATTGTGAAGTGAAACTGCGTATATGCAATTTTTCTGTATCAGAAGTGTGTGTACACGCCTTTTTGTTTGAACATAGTCGCGTATACCAATTTTTGCATTTTTTTTCAAATCTCTCTGCCTAGATAGATTTGTTGCCTGGTCTTTTTAGTCTTTGTGTGGTAAATTTCTCTCTGAAGAATTTAATTATTCTGGAATCTTACTGTTTCAAAGTCTCTTCCTCATTGAAAATATTTGGTCTAGGTTTGCTTTTTGAGAAAGTTTGTAATTGATGTTTTGGCACACAACTGCATTCAAAAGTTCTTGATTGTTCTGGTCCTCCAGAATAGGAGATTATTTTCAGTTTCAGTGTGAAGCACGGTTTTTGGATCTACTTGGTTTTCTTTCCTTTGTTTTATGGCCTTATATCTTTTCTTGCTTTTTTAAAGTCTTCTTGATGGATTTGGAAGTGTTTCTTTCTTGGCTTCCTCGTTAGTTTGTCAAACTTTTTGCTGCTATTTGGGTCGTTTGGTACACGTTGAAGTCTTTTTGTTCAAGTTTTCATCCATTTTTGAGTTTGTAACTTGCAAAGACTCCTTGTGCTCTTTTATTTTTGATCTTTTGAGTATTAGTAGCATTTTGAGTGATTTCAAAAAGTTGTTTTGGTTGTTTCCTGAAAAAGAAAAGATCTCAAAAAACTTTGTTTTTATTTTCTTTTTCCAAGTTTGATTTTGGTTTCTTTTGGTTTTTGAAAGTGAATTGCGATCTTTTACAATTTGTCCTTCTTGTTTGGAGAGAATTTTGTGTTCAAAATTTTTATCCTCTTCAGTATTTAAGTTGGCTCATTATTAGATATAAACAATTTCTTTTTCTTTTTTGAGTAATTTAGGATCTTGCATCTCCATTATATCTTGCATTAGGGTAGTTGCATTGTTAAAAGCATTCATAGTCTTTTAGTTTTTGGGTGTGTGAAGTGTGTTTCAAGAAAAGAAGAGAAAAAGTATTTTGCCTTATATAAGTCTCGTAGTATTAAGCATTCATGTAGTTAGTTTTTCATTGATTTATTTTGCGTCATACAAACACCATTAGTTTCACTTCCATCAATAAAATAAATTGGAACTTTTATATTGTCATCAGAATACACTAACAAGTTTAGGTTTATTAGGGCCTTGGATTAAGCGAGAGGAGAGTTAACTCTCCAAGGTTGCTCTAAATTGCGAAACATAGAAGTTTGATTAATGAGCGAAATCCAATAGCGTTAGGGAGACTGGGAAAGCTCCGTAACTGGGAGTCAAGCATGAGGGAGAGTGAAGATAAGGACGAGAGATACCCCCTCTCTTACTTGTCAGATCATGCCTCACAATTGTTCCGCTCAGATTCTGATACAAGTTGGTGACCATAGTTGCCTATCCTAGGGATCACATAGGTGGCTGCAGAGGGGAATCCCATGGCACCTGAGGTTGACATTGCATCACATTCAATAGTACTTATGGAGGGTACCCTTGTGAAGCTTGGGTGCTTGCACTGACAAAGGTTGTTGTCTAGAGGTCAGCGTAACTACCTCTGATACCTTCGCTAGGCTTGGGGCGTAATTGCCCCAGTATATTTTCGGAAGGCCCTTGTTATTAACTTTCTTGTATTTTGGTGTCCGGTCCTAATCACCCAAAGTGGAAATAATTGAGATTTGTTTGATTGCTAATATCTTTTGGGACTTTTTGGTGAGTATTATTTGCCTAGATTTATATTTTTTTGAGTCTTTAATAGATATTTTAAATAATTGAAAGTGGTTGATCGACCATTTCAATGGTCTAGGAGACTTTGTGGCCTATCACCTAGGAGTCCTGAGCCTTATCCTAGAAGGTGTAGGAGTGATTTTGCCAGTGGTTATCATCTAGTGGCAGCAAGCCCATCAGAGATTGATCCTCTGCATTGGGGCATTAGTTCACAAGATAAAACTAGCACCAGTACAAAGTTAAAGAGGAACACACCAGTTCTTTCTCGACTAATCTTTCAGTTGGAAGATAATATCAAAGTTGAAGAGCTTTTAGAGTCAGTTACGGCTCTGAATTCTCCTCTTCCTCTTAATCATCTAGACATTCTACTATACATTGGAACTCCGACTCATAGGCATTCGATCCTAGGTTTACATACATCTATTCCTTCGATGACCATTGCTAGAAGCATGACATCTACGACGAGTGTTGTGAGCATGCAGACTCCCATATTTGTACAAGGGGGAGGAACTATTTCCATCCCTTCTATGACTCCTAGCAAGACTATATTTGGGCCTACTTCCATTCCGTCAACGAGTGGAAGTTCTCAGGCTATTGCATCTGGTTTTGGATTTATCCCTTTTGGAATACCGTCTCACAATATTGCTTCAGTTGCTTTGAACACACCATCGACCGCGTCTACATCCATGATGAGTGGATCAACTTCTTTTCAGGGTTTCCCATTTGGAAGTGGTCATATACTACATTCCAATCCAATAGTAGGGTCAATGCCTTTTTCTTTTATAGGTCAAGGTAATAATCCTTTCCAGAGTTGGACAAACCCTGCAGTTAGTGGGATAGGAGTTGGGAATAAATTTTTCAGCCAATAAGGTAATGTGTCGTATTCTTTAGTTAATTCACTTTAGAATTTTCCACCCTTTTCTAATGCATGGAATCCTTATCAAGGGCTATCCACTTCTTTCAACACTTCATTAGGGGGTAACTTCATTGGTTACAGAGGATTTTCGGTAGGAGTTGGTCAAACTCTAAATTTTGATAGACCACAAGGATCACCTTTTGGTTCAGTAGGCTCTATGAGTTACTTCAGGAAACTTGGTGCTTTTCAAAATCCCGGTCATTCTTTTTAGACCTTTGGGAACCTCGCCCACACTGGATGGAATTCCCAAGGTCCTCCATGACTTCCCTTTCTGGCCACGCTAAACTTGCCAGACTTAATTAAATTGATAAATGATCTGATTAGGTACAATATGGCTTAGCCGCCAGTCCAACCAAACTTCCCTCGGATATCCCAAAGTTTGAAGGGAAGAGTGGTGAAGATCCGAGAGACCATGTGACGACATTTCACTTTGGTGCTCATCCAACTCCCCGATAGATGATTTGATCAGGTTTCAGCGCACCCTAACCGGGAATGTGGCCAAATGGTATACAAATTTTCTAGGGGGCACCTATACTTCTTTCTGTGATTTGGCTAATATCGTTTTGAACCATTTTCAGTTGCCTATCAGATATGAAGCCAAAACTGAACTTCTGGCTAACTTTTAGCAAGACACCGCAACTCACATTTCAGATCACATCCAGGAACAGAGAAGGAGAAAAAGGCTTATCAAAGCTGAAATCCCACCAGAGTTCCTTCTCGAATGGTTTCTCAAATCATTACAACTTGAGATCTCAAAGGATGTGTCTCTTTCCGGTGTTTATTCGGAAGAGCAGGCCAAGCCCAGCAATTGGAACTGATATATTCTCAGTGTGGGACTCTCCAGAAAATTCTACTTGATGCTCCTAGATCTAAGGTCTATTTAGCCAAACTGAAACCAAGTACCCATGCTGATGGTATAGTTAGATCAATTGATATTAATGCGATGAACCTGTTGATCCAATACAACAGTTGTCTTTACGAACTGCTTCTTCTAACCAGGCAACACCATATGTACCTACACCTTCCCAGCCTACCGCTATAAAAACCGTACAAACCTCTAACCCCAAAGGAAATCAACAACCCGATGGGAAAAGAAGGGACGAGGTAAGAAGAAGAACCAGGAAGGGAAAGGAAATTCAAACAAACCCGACAATGGTGCCGGTGAGGGTAGGAAAGAGTCCAAGAAAAAGGTAAAATTTCCAAGAAGGTTATGCAATGGAGATCATCTAACTCACCTCTACCCTAAGATGCAAGACGCTCAGCACTTATTAGTGCAGCAAGGGTCCTCTAGCTCCCAAGTTATCCTGACTAACCCTTTTCCCCAAGGGCAACAATTACTTGCTGGCACGAATTCAAATGCTAGTACCTCTGCAGGAGGCAACCAGGAAGGGGAGAATTCCTCAAATGTTTATATGATGAGCTCTCATATAAACATCACCACACAAGCACACGATTATGGTGAAATGAAAACATCTAAGGCTAAATCTATTCCTAAAGCCACATACCCACTTCATATTGAGTGACCCTCTGTTGAGTCTATACCCCAGATACTGAAAGGTTCTGCAAAGCACTCAACTATTAACCCTAATGATAGGGTAGCCCAGAACTACTTGATTAAAAAAGATTTGGCTCAAACGCCTTGTGCTATGTTTGCATTGGAGGTACTCCAGTCGTGCCTTGTTCAGAGAAGTGCTTTTCTTTCGGAAATCGGTGCAGTAGATCCAAATAATTCTTTAGTGCTCATATTTGATATGTTAAATTTCAAAAAGTGACTTCCTCACCATATGGCTTTCTAGATAAAGTCCACTTACCAAAAGACAAATAATTTTCAGAAAGTTATAAATGAGGGAACTTCCACATGTGTGATGTATATGTCATGTTGGAAGGCCATTAGATCACCTTCAGCTGTTCCTTCATAGAATCTTTTGATCGTATTTGATGGACATTCTCATAGGCTACACAGGATTATCTCGACCTTTCCTATATGTGTTGGGGGAAGGTAGTGAATATTGAGGTAGAAATCGTCGACACGAACCTGGATTATAACCTACTCTTAGGCAAGAATTGGACTTATGGAACTAATGGTTTCCATGTTGTAGAATGATGAAGAACTGCCCAAGTCTTGCGAACCCGGGGTTTCCATTTCGCGGTGGGGTTGAAACCACTTGCCTGGTCTGTCTTTGGAACTTGGGGTTTCCATGCCTCGTTCTGACGGAAGTCGTCCAAGTGCGGGGAAAGCAAGGTTTCCCTGCCCCGCTATGACGATAGCTGCCCAAGTGCATGAAATCTAGGCTTTCCATGTCCCAACGCGCCAGAAACCTCTACCACATACAGGGGAGGGGGGTTGGGGTGTTAGGTATTCGAGTTAGGAGTGCTCGAGAGAGTCAAAAGAATAAACTCGTAGTACGGGTGCCTACGTTTGGTTATATGTGACTCGGGTGAGCATTCGGTTATATGCGAAGACTTGGCATGGCATTCACTTATGCACGATAGTGATGGGCACACTCGTAGCAGGTGTGCCATGTTGGGCAGGGCGCATGCCACTTGATACGTGCATGATGGGTGAGTCACTGGTGGAAGGTGCCCAGGCAACCCATGTTGGATGCCCCGGATGAAAGTGGTGACCATGTGTGGATGAGTTAGGATGCAAGTAGGTGTGCGACATGTGGCCATGGGTGTAATCGGCTAAGTGTTGGAGCCAACCCATGGGTGCACACGAAGGGATGTGGGTGTTCATTGGAATGGGGTGTGTCTAGGTTATGTGGTAGGTCGTCCAGGCATGCATGTTGATGGAGCTGTCACTTGTTTTCCTCGAGAGACATGGCCATTGGGATAAAGGATGTATATAAGTAAGGAGGATGGCTTTCGATGAAGGGACATCGAACTCAGATTTCCACATTGTAGAACAAGTGCGAAGGAAGGAGTTGGGTGAAAAAAGAAGGAAGAGAGGGATGTGGGTAAAAGGGCCGCACCAGTGAGCAGCTTACAATGGGTGGGTCAGACTTGGTAGTGCGGATAGGTAGAGTGGGGCGAGTTACTGACCGGGAAGGCAGGCTGCATTGTGTGCGGGCCATGCGCCCTCACTATGTACCACATCAATGGGCAGAGTTTGGGCACTGTAGAATGGAAATTCGGGTGGATAGGTGGCGTACTTGGGCGCAGGTGACACTAGTTGGATTTTAGGTGTGGAGTTGTGTCGTGTAGGTCGTGAGCAGTGCAGCACGACCACGTGACATGACGGGTTGAAAAAATAATTGAAGAAGATAAATTGATGGTAAGTTATTTTTGCTGCATTGTTAAGAACACTTATTGGAAAATTGACTGAGTGTTGAAGTAGGCACATACCGTGTACTCAAGTATTAGTAAAAGGAAAAAGGACGGTGGTGCCACACCCGCTTATGTGTGGTTGAAATACTACCACTAGGATAGGGGCATGACATGGGGTCTCCAAATCCCTCCTCGAAAAAAGTTTCCAAATTGCGGGGAACCCAGGGATTCCATGTCCTGCCTTGTCGAAAGCCTCCAAAGTGTAGGAAATTTGGGGTTTTCATGTCTCATTGCGATGGAAATCACCCAGGTGCAGCAAACTTGGTGTTTCTATGTCCCTCCCATGACGGAAGTCGCAGCCCAAGCACATGGACACCAAGTCTGAAACCTCACATCGAGAAAAAGGCTTAGTTTGTCAAAAGAATGAAGGTTTCTTCATTAGTAAAGGATCTTGCTAAGGATCAAAGGTTGGAGTCTCTTCTAGAGCTAGTCTACCAAGGACTATCAAAAGTTGAAAGAAGGACAAAGTGCTGGGGAACAAAGTGTCGAAGAAACAAAGTGCAGAGAGGAGGAAGGACTTGACTTGTGCTTGGAGGATATTCTTGTCAAGGGTCTAGGGCTTGGCAATGATCAATAAGAAGCTTCAATAAGAGAAATTTATGAAAGGGTTTTCCTCTCTGGGAGAGAGAGGTTTTTCCTTGGCAGAAAGACAACATCTTGTGTTCTTGTTCTTATGTTTTTGGCACCAGTTTGATGAAGTAAACACACATGCATTAATAAGAAGAGAAGAAGATTAAGATAACAAGATAAATTGTAAAATAGCTTCAAAAATTGTTATCGAGACTATAAGAATCCCATTATACCCCATTGCCCCATATTCTTCAACATGGTATCGGAGCTAAGGTGACACATCAAGGAAAGGGAATCTCAAGAACATTTGTAAGGTTGAAGCATCAAGCCAAGAAGTCCCAATCACATCAAGGACAAGAAGGTCTACCATCTATCATTCATCATGGAAGACTACAAAGCAAGAAGAAATGCCTTGTATAAAGGAACCTACAAGAAGAACAAATCAAAGAGGGACCTACATCAAGCTACACCATCTTAAAAAATGAAAGGCACTATGAGTCAAGTCATCATGCAAGTCCATTTGAAGAAAGCAACTTGAAGAACATCAAGATCTAAGGAAGGCAAGCCATCAAGTCTTCAAGAAGAAACCAAGTTCACTACATCTCAAACTCTATCAAGTAAGTATATGTCCCCTTATAAGTATGCCTAAATGTATTTTTTCAAGGAAAGTAACAAATTGGTTGGGACCACTACATGCCCAAAGTCCAATGATTGGATGCTACAAAAGGGATGGTCCTAAACTTAAGAAGGACAACAACAACAAGAGAAAAAGAGAAGAATATTGTGTAACTCAAGAAGTGAAAGAAGAAGACAAGAAGAAAAAGAAGGAAGATCCTCCTATGACTAAGTCAACCTCTTTGCTTAAAGTCTTCTTTCAATGTTCTGAGTAGTATAGGAGCATATAGAAATAGAATAGATTGCATGGTTAAAGATATCTTCTAGAATATAGGAGAATGGTGTATATATAGCTCAAGATATTCACATAGAAGGAGCATAGCTATTATAGGGTCTCATCCACGATGAAAAAATGATTGATCATTATCAAAATTCTTAGAAGGCCTCCATCATCAAAGGAAGAAACATTTGCAAGAAAAAGTTCTTCAAGATCCCCAAATAGAATCTTCAAAATAAGGTTCATACATAAATGGGTAGATGTCTCATTGGGAGTCCCATTTATGGGATTCAAGAAAGAATGATATACAGGCAAGAGCAGATGAAGCAAGAAAGGCTACACCAATTGAGGAGAACTATCAAATAAAGTCAAGATGATAAAAGCATAATCAAGATGAGGTATGTATGCATCAAAGTTGAATTCATGTCATCATATATATTGGGTTATGGGAAAAGTTCTAGAATCATGATCAAGAATAAAAGGATCTCTTTCGCCAACGATATGCTCAGAGGCATGTACTACAATGGAGTAAAGGTCAACATGAAGAAGTGCTCTCATAAGGAGTATAAGGTGGTTGACTAATCAATCCAAGAAGAAGCAAATGAAGAAAGAGATCAAGCATGTGAAGAGCATCTTGGTCACAAAGAATCACTATTTGACAAGATTCCTCAACATCTCTCAAAAGAAGGCATGGAAACTCTAACAAAGGAAGAAAAAGATCAAAGGACACTTGACACCTATGAAGGCCTTCGAGATAGTAACGTGTAGATAACTGATTCAACTCTACAAATATGTCATGATGAAGAAGCCATCCAATAAAAGCAACATTTGATGTTGAAGCAATATCACAATGAAGTCATGAAGGGCCGCTAAACCAAAGTATGGGAACAAGAAAGTACAACTAAGCATCCATGTGATAAGTATTATGAATGATAGACAAGATGACAAAGGAGTAGCTAGATGAAAAAAAGGACCTGATATATATCAAGAAGGCCACTTTCCATGAAGGGAGAAATGACATGACAAACTAGGAGGGAAAGTGATCGATGGCCAGTACCCTGCCAATAAGAAGGTCAAACAAAGACTTCATGACATTGAAGGAAAGAAAGAGATCAAGCAGCTGAAGGACCCACGGAGAATACATTGTTGATGAATGGACAAGTCCCTAGCTAAGAGGGAGTTCTAACAAGTTCCCAACTACAAAGGGGCTTGGGCAAGTTCCTTGCGAGAGGAAACTTGGCCATGTCTTCCTCAATCAAGGGGAAGAGATAGACACAACATTCTTGTCTTCACTTGGCAAGAAAGAATGGGAGGAATGGGTAATCATTTGGCATATGATGCTCTTTAAGGATGTGTAGGGCATCCAAGAGAAGAGTAGGCAAGAGGAGCAATATTCTTTGAGGGCTAGGAACCCAAGGCAAGAATTTTCCTGAAAGGTCATACTCAGGGAACACCTGGGTGGGTATGTACCTTGAGAGATAATGACTAAGGTGTTTATAAGCCATTGGTCTCGCGAACATTGTGCTCTGATCTTATGAGAGATAAAGCTATTAGTCAAGGCCTTGCTATGAACAATGTTGGCTACTATGATGCTATAACAGATGGGTTTCCAGTTTAGTTTCTCTTATGTGAATTATTCAAGATTGAGAAATAGCCAAACACCTTGTAATGATTTATGAATACCTCCCTAGTTAAGAGGGGGTGTTGAAGAAAGTGTAACTGGGTTTGGTCGTCATAAATGTACTTTTGATATTTGTATTTATTCAAGAAAAGATATATATATATATATATATATATATATATATATATATATATATATATATATATATATTATATTTATCATTAAGTTTCTTGTTCACTAAAATAGGCCTAACACATGTTAACGTGTTATAGGTGAGTCAAAGAGTCAAAAGAAAATGTTGAATACCTTCATGACATGTTACACTGGGTATATTTATGTATTAGAGTCAAAGATATTCCTACCCTTGTGCCTTCGTTCGAGTCGTGCGCCCAATCAAACCCAAAATTATGTTCGGGCGGGCTGGGTCGTGCCGTGTTGTGCCATGTGTGGGTGCCCAGGCACACGTGGCTATGCCAAAAATTCCAAGTCATGACCACCCGTGTGCCTTCTGCACATTCGTGTGGTCCATTTGTTCGACGCTCCCTCATGCCTTTGTTTGGGTTGTGAACCCATGGAAACCCCAAATTTCGTTTGGGCGGGTCAGGCCGACTCGCCCAGGGTGGGTCAGGTTGTGTCGTGTCATGTGTTGGTGCCCGGGCACACGTGGCTATGCCAAAAGTTCTAATTTGTGACCACCCATGTGTCTTTTGCACGTTTGTGCAGCCCATTTACCCGACACTCCCTCGTGCCTTTGTTTGGGTCATTTACCAATGGAAACCCCAAATTTCATTCGGGCGGGTCGGATCGTGTCGTGCTGTGTGTGGGTGCCTGGGCACACGTGGCCGTGCCAAAAATTCTAAGTCGTCAATGCCCGTATGCCCTCTACACGTTCATGCAGCCCGTTTGCTCGACGCTCCCTCATGCCTTCATTTGGGTCGTGCACCCATGGAAACCCCAAATTTTGTTCGGGTCGTGAACCCATGGAAACCCCAAATTTCGTTTGGGTGGGTTGGGTCATGTCATGTGTGAGTGCCTATACAAACGTGTTTGGGCAAGTCAGGTTAGCTCATGTTGTGTCATGTGTGGGTGCTCGGGAACATGTGGTCATGCAAAAAATGCTAAGACATGACTGTCTGTGTGCCCTTTGCACAAGCGTGCGACCTGTTTTCCTGACGCTCCCTCATGCCTTCTTTTAGGTTGTGCAGGCATGGAAAACCCAAATTTCATTTAGGTGGCTTAGGTCGTGTCATGTTGTGTGTGGGTTCCTATGCAAATCTGTTCAGGCGGGTTGGTCATGCCATGCCATGTGCGGGTGCTCGGGCCCACATGGTCATGCCAAAAATGCTAAGTTGTGACCCCCCGTGTGTCTTCTACACGTTCGTGCGACCCGTTTGCCCGATGCTCACTTGTGCCTTCGTTCGGGTCGTGCAACCCATGGAAACCCCAAATTTCAATTGAGTTGTGCACCCATCGAAACCCCAAATTTATTTCAGGAGGTTCAGGTCGTGTCGTGTGTGGGTGCCCGTGCAAACGGGTTTGGGCGGGTTGGGTCGGCTTGCCCAAGGCTGGTCGGGTTTTTTTGTGTCACGTGTGGGTGCAAGGGCACACGTGGTCATGATAAAAATGGTAAGTTGTGATCGCCTGTGTGTCTTCTGCACATTCATGTGGCCCATTTTCCTGACACTCCCTCCTACCTTCATTCGGGTCATGCATCCACGGGAACCCCAAATTTTGTTTGGGTCGTGCACCCATGGAAACCCCAAATTTCGTTCGGGCAGGTCGGGACCTGTCGTGTGTGGGTTCCTATACAAACACATTTGGGCAAGTCAGGTCGGGTTGGGTCGTGTCATGTGAGGGTGCCCAGGGCACACATGCCCATATAAAAAATGTTAATTTGTGACCGGGTGTGGGCTTTGTGCACATTCGTGTGATCCGTCTACCCGACTCTCCCTTGTACATTTGTTTTGGTCATGTGTCGGAGCCCACGTAAACTTGTTCGAGCAGGTCGTTTTCCCATGTAAACTCATTTAGGTGGGTCATTTTCCCAATTAAGCACGTTTAGGTGGGTCGTTTTCCTATGTAAACTCATTCGGGTGGATCGTTTGCCGTGTAAACTCATTCGGGTGGATCATTTGCCGTGTAAACTCATTCGGGCAGGTCATTTGAGGGTGGCCATGTAAACTCGTTTGGGTGGGTCGTTTGAGGGCGGATGTGTAAACTCATTTGGGTGAGTAGTTTGCCATGTAAACTCATTCAAGTGGGTCGTTTTCCATGTAAAATTGTTCGAGCGGGTCGTTTGAGGGCACCCATGTAAACTCGTTTGGTCATGTCGTTCAGTGTGAGGGCGTACCCTGGCACACAAGCCCGTATAAAAAATGCTAAGTTGTGACCTGAGGTGGGCTTTTTGCACGTTTTTGGAGCTCGTTTTCCCATCTCTCCGTTGTGCCTTCGTTTTGGTAGTGTGGGTGCCCGTGTAAACTCATTTGGGCAGGTCGTTTGAGGGTGTCTGTGTAAACTAGTTTAGGTGGGTCATTTGAGGGCGTCTTTGTAAACTCGTTCGGGTGGGTCATTTAAGGGCATCCATGTAAACTAGTTCGGACGGGTCATTTGAGGGCATTCATGTAATCTCATTCAGGCGGGTCATTTGAGGGCACTTGTGTAAACTTTTTTAGGCGGGTCATTTGACATCATTCATGTAAACTCATTCATCTAGGTTGTTCAGTGTGAGGGCACACTTGGTCACACGAGCCCGTATCAAAAATGCTAAGTTGTGACCCGAGATGCGCTTTGTGCATGTTCGTGTAGCTCATTTTCCTAGCTCTCCATTGTGCCTTCATTTAGCTCGTGTGGGCTCCCATGTAAACTCGTTTGGGCGGGTCATTTGAGGGTGCCTGTGTCAACTCATTCGGGCAAGTCATTCAGGCGGGTCATTTGAGTGCGTCTGTGTCAACTCGTTCGGGCAGTTCATTTGAGGGCATCTGTGTCAACGCGTTCGGGTAGGTCATTCAAGCGGGTCATTTGAGGGTGTCCATGTCAACTTGTTTGGGTGGGTTGTTTCAGGGCATCTATGCAAACTCTTTCAGGCGGGTCGTTTGAGGGCATCCATGTAAACTCGTTCGAGCGGGTCATTCAGGTGGGTCATTTGAGGGCGTCCGTGTAAACTCATTCGGGCAGGTCATTTCAGGGCATTTAGGCGGTTCGTTTAAGGGCATCCGTATAAACTCATTCAGGTAGGTCATTTGAGGGCATCCATGTAAACTCGTTCGGGCGGGTCATTTCATGGTGTTCGGGCGGGTCGTTTGAGGGCGTCAACATGAACTCATTCGGGCAGGTCGGGTAGGTTGTTTGAGGGCGTTCATGTAAACTCATTCATACGGGTCGTTCGAGGGCACCCGTGTAAAATCGTTCAGGCAAGTCGTTTGACGGTGTTCATGTAAACTCGTTCAGTTGGGTCGATCAGTCAGACGACAAGCCTGGGCATACGAGCCCATATCAAAAATGCTAAGTTTTGACTTGGGGTGGGCTTTGTGCATGTTCATGTAGCTTGTTTTCCCAGCTCTCCTCTATTCCTTCGTTTCGGTCGTGTGGGTGCCCATGTAAACTCATTTGCGTGGGTCGTTTGAGGGCATCCATGTCAACTCATTCGGGCAGGTAGTTTGAGAGCATCCATGTAAACTCATTCGGGTGAGTCATTTGAGGGTGTCTGTGTAAACTCATTTGGGCGGGTCATTCAGGCTGGTTGTTTGAGGGCGTCCATGTAAACTCGTTCGGGTGGGTCATTTGAGGGTGTCCATGTAAACTCATTCGGGTAGGTCATTCAGTTAGGTCATTTGAGGGAATTGATGTAAACTCATTTGGGAGGGTTGTTTGAGTGCGCTTATGTAAACTCGTTCGGGCTGGTCATTTGAGGGTGTTTGTGTAAACTCATTCGGTCGGGTCGTTCAATGTGAGGGAACGCCCGGGCACACAAGCTCATATCAAAAATGCTAAGTTGTGACTCGGGGTGGAATTTGTGCATGTTTGTGCAACTCGTTTGCTTGGCTCTCTCTTGTCCCGTCATTTTGGTGGTGTGGGCACCCATGTAAACTCATTGGGTCGGTCGTTTGAGGGCATCCGTGTAGACTCGTTCAGGTGGGTAGTTTGAGGGAGCCCGTGTAAACTCGTTTGGGTGGGTCATTTGAGGGAATTCATGTAAACTTGTTCAGTCGGGCCATTTAGTGTGAGGGTGCGGCTGGGCACATGAGCCCATATCAAAAATGCTAAGTTGTGACCTGGGATGGGCTTTGTGCACATTCGTGTAGCTCGTTTGCCTGCATCTTCTTTGTGCCTTCGTTTCAGTCGTGTGAGCACCCACGTAAACTCATTCGGGTAGGTCGTTTGAGGGTTCCATGTAAAATCATTCAGGTGGGTCGTTCGAATGGGTCATTTGGGGGCATCTGTTTAAACTTGTTCGGGCGGGTCATTTGAGGGCGTTCATGTAAACTCGTTTGGGTGAGTCATTCAATGGTGTTCGTGTAAACTTGTTCGGGCGAGTCGTTCGAGGGCACCCGTGTAAACTCGTTCGAGTGGGTCATTCAGTGTGAGGGCTCACCTGAGAAAATGAGCCCGTATGAAAAATGCTAAGTTGTGACCCGGGGTGGGCTTTGTGCACTTTCATGCAGCTTGTTTGCCCAACTCTCCTTTGTGCCTTCGTTTCGGTCGGGCGGGTGCCCATGTAAACTCGTTCAGGTGGGTCGTTTGAGGGAATTCGTGTATACTCGTTCGAGCAGGTCATTCGAGGGCACCCATGTAAACTCAGTTGGGTGGCTTGTTCTAGGGTGCTCGTGTAAACTCGTTCGGTCGGGTTATTCAGTTGTGTCCTGGGGTGGGCTTTGTGCATGTTCGTCCAGCTCGTTTGCCCAACTCTCCCTTGTGCCTTCGTTTCGGTAGTGTGGGTGCCCATGTAAACTCGTTGGGAGGATCATTTGAGGGTGCCCGTGTAAAATTGTTTGGGTGGGTCATTTGAGGGCATCTGTGTAAACTCGTTTGAGTAGGTCGTTTGAGGGCGTTCACGTAAACTCATTTCAGTAGGTCGTTTGAGGGCACCCATGTAAACTCATTCGAGAGGGTCGTTTGAGGGTGCCAGTGTAAACTCGTTCAATCGGGTCATTCAGTGTCAGGGCGCACCCAGGCACACGAGCCTATACTAAAAAATGCTAAGTTGTGACACGAGGTGGGCTTTATGCACTTTCATGCAGCTCGTTTGCCTGACTCTCCTTTGTGCCTTCGTTTCGGTTGGGTGGGCACCCATGTAAACTCGTTCGAGCAGTCGTTTGAGGGCATCCATGTAAATGCATTCCGGTGGGTCGTTCGAGGGCACCCATGTAAACTTGTTCCAGTGGATCATTCGAAGGTGCCCATGTAAACTCATTCGTTCGGTTCATTCAATGTGAGGGCGAGCCCGGGCACACGATCCCATAACAAAAATGCTAAGTTGTGACCCGGGGTAGGCTTTGAGCATGTTCATGCAACTCATTTGCCCAACTCTCCCTTGTGCCTTCATTTTGGTCGTGTGGGTCCCCATGTAAACTTGTCGGGTGGGTCGTTTGAGGGAGCCCGTGTAAAATCATTCGGGCAAGTCGTTTGATGGCATTCGTGTAAACTCGTTTGGATGGGTTGTTTGAGGGTGTTCATGTAAACTCTTCTAGGCAGGTCATTCAAGGGCGTCGGTGTAAACTCATTCGGGCGGGTCAATTGAGGGCGCCAGTGTAGACTCGTTCGGTCGAGTCATTTAGAGTGAAGGTGCGCCCAGGCACACAAGCCTGTATCAAAAATGCTAAGTTTTGACTCGAGGTGGGCTTTGTGCACTTTCATGTAGCTCATTTGCCCGAATCTCCTTTGTGCCTTTGTTTTAGTTGGGTGGGTGCCCATGTAAACTCATTCAGGTGATCATTTGAGGGCATTCGTGTAAACGCGTTTGGGCGGGTCACCTGAGCACGCAAATGTAAACTCATTTGGGCGGGTCGTTTGAGGGCGCCCGTGTAAACTCATTCAGTCGGGTCGTTCAGGGTGAGGGCATGCCCGGGCACAGGAGCCCGTATCAAAAATGCTAAGTTGTGACCTAGGGTGGGCTTTGTGCATGTGCGTGCATCTCGTTTACCTGGCTCTCCCTTCTGCCTTCATTTTGGTCATGTGGGTGCCCATGTAAACTCGTCGAGCAGGTCATTTGAGGGCACCCATGTAAACTCCTTCGGGCAAGTAATTTGAGGGTGTCCCTATAAACTCATTCGAGCTGGTTGTTTGAAGATGTTCATGTAAACTCATTCAAGCAGGTCATTCGAGGGTGCCAATGTAAACTTGTCTGGGCGGGTCGTTTGAGGGCATTCATGTAAACTTGTTCGGTCAAGTTGTTCAGTGTGAGGGCATTCCTGGGGACACAAGCCCGTATCAAAAATGCTAAGTTGTGACTTGGGGTAGGCTTTGTGCACTTTCGTGCAGCTCGTTTTCCTGGCTCTCCTTTGTACCTTCGTTTCAGTTGGGTGGGCGCCCATGTAAACTCGTTCGGGCGGTCATTTGAGGGCATCTGTGTAAACGCATTCAGGCAGGTCATTTGAGGGCACTCGTGTAAACTCGTTTGAGCAAGTCATTCGAGGGCACCCATGTAAACTTGTTCGGTTGGGTCGTTTAGTGTGAGGGTGCACTCAGACACACGAGCCTATATTGAAAATGCTAAGTTGTGACCCGGGGTGGGCTTTGTGCACGTTCGTGAAAATTATTTGCCCTGCTCTCCCTTATGCCTTTGTTTCGGTCTTTTGGGTGCTCATGTAAACTCATCGGGTGGGTCATTAGAGGACGCTCGTGTATACTCATTTGGGAGAGTCATTTGAGGGCGTCTGTGTAAACTCATTCAGGCGGGTCGTTTGAGGATGTTCATGTAAACTCGTTCGGGTGGGTCATTTGAGGGTGCTCACGTAAACTCGTTCAGGTAGGTCGTTTGAGGGTGCCTGTGTAAGCTCATTTGGTCAAGTCATTCAATGTGAGGGTGTGCCTGGGCACACGGGCCTGTATCAAAATTGCTAAGCTGTGACCCAGGCTAGGCTTTTTGCACGTTTGTGTGGCTCGTTTTCCCAACTCTCCCTTGTGCCTTCGTTTTGGTCATGTGTGGGTGCCCATGTAAACTTGTTCAGGTGGGTCAGGTTGGGTCGGGTCATGTGAGGGCACCCATGAAAGCTCGTTCCATTGGGTATGGTTGTGGGGGTGCCCATGTAAACTCGTTCATGAGAAGTTTTGCTCTTCATGTGAAAAGTTTGCTGGTAATTGAGATATTTTTTCGGTTCTGCCTAAAGTATGTCCTTGGGTCATTTGTAAGGTCGCTAATTTTCATCTACTCTCCATCCCCACTTGGTAGCACATGAGCGATAATGTTGGCCATGCTCATCTTGGTCCCTCGGTCGGTTTTTCGTGTCAAAGGTGGGTTGGTAATTGAGTTGTTTCTTCCAGTTTTCCTGAAGAATGGCCTTTGGTTATTTGTAGGGTGACCAATTTTCATCTTCTCTCCATCCCCACTCAGTAGCACATGAGTAGTAATGTTGGCCATGCTCGTCCCAGGAGGCATATGTGAACAATTCCCATTCTACTCACTAAGTTCTTGGAGTTGTATGGGTTGTTGCGGTGTGGCTCACGAGCTTGTCTTGGTCCCTCGTGCCCTTCCAAATGATACAAGTGACAAGTTTGCCTTCTGCATGAAAGGTGGGTTGGTAATTGAGTTTTTTTTTAGGCTTGCCTAAACGATGGTGTTGAATCATTTGTAGGGTGGTCAATTTTCATCTTCTCTCCATCCCCACTCAGTAGCACATGAGCGATAATGTTGGCCATGCTCATCCCGAGAGGCATATGTCAACAATTCCCCTTCTGCTCTCTAAGTTTTTGGAGTTATATGGGTTATTGTGGTGTGGCTCCTTGGCTCGTTCTGGCCCCTCGTGCCCATCCAAATGATACAAGTGACAGGTTTTCCTTTCGTGTGAAAGGTGAGTTGGTAATTGAGTTGTTTTTTTTGGTTTGCCTAAACGATGGCCTTGGGTCATTTGTAGGGTCGTCGATTTTCATCTTCTCTCCATCCCCACTCAGTAGAACATGAGCAGTAATGTTGGCCATGCATGTCCCAGGAGGCATATGTGAACAATTCCCCTTCTTCTCTCTAAGTTCTTGGAGTTGTATGGGTTGTTGTGGTGTGGCTCTCTAGCTCGTCCTGGTCCCTCGTGCTCATCCAAATGATACAAGTGATAGGTTTCTTTCTGTGAGAAAGGTGGGTTGGTAATTGAGTTGTTTTGTCGGGTTCGCTTGAACGATGGCCTTGGGTCATTTGTAGGGTGGCTAGTTTTCATCGTCTCTCCATCGCCACTCGATAGCACATGAGCAGTAATGTTGGCAATGCTCCTTCCCATCCCTCGTGCTCATTCAAATGATAAAAATGTTCAAGTTTTCTCGGTGCTCCTTTGAGCCTTCATTGTTGTGGTACCATATGGAAACCCCAAAACTCTGTCGTGCCTATGTCGCTATCATGCCCCTCGGTTGTTGCGAATAGACAATTTTGATTGGGCTGGGCAGCCATGTGTGGCTCCATTGAAATTGGATCCTTGTTATATTGTTCACCTCCTCCCTATTTGGTGGGAAGGGTTATTCTTTTCATGTTAAAGGTGCGTTGGTAATTGAGTTGGTTTTTTGGGTTTGCCTAAAGAATGGCTTTGGGTTGTTTATAGGCTGGCCGATTTTCATCTTCTCTCCATATCCACTCAGTAGCACATGAGTGGTAATGTTGTCCATGCTTGTCCTGGGAGGCATATTTGAACAATTCCCCTTCTACTCTAAGTTCTCAAAGTTGTATGGATTGTTGTGGTGTGGCTCCCTATGACGGATAGCCTCTTCATTGTTTGGCTATTTATGGTGTCAGTTTCTTATTCTTGTCCTCTTTCTATTTTGGCATTGTCAGTTGAGATGCATACATTTAAGAGGAATGTGGAAGGGTTTTGGTTGTAAACCACCTACCCTCCCTCTTACTTGCTTTTTCCATTGGGTGATGTGAGAAGCTGTTCTCCTTATTGTAAAGTTAATGGTTGGCATTCCTTTCAAAGTGCACATCATCCGTGGTTGCATTGGCTTTGAGGTTTTTATAGATGTGTTGGCCCATATGTTTGATCGAGTGGTCAGCTTTTCCTTACATCTCATATGTGTGGTAGGCTTTTGCGGTTGGAAATGTTAAGTCACAATGTTAATGGGCATTTGTTGTTTCAATTGTGTATGTGCTCCTGGTCCAATGGGGAGGAGGCTTGCTACGTCGATGGTGGGGGCTATCTGGAAGAAGTATTTCAAGGTGGAATAGCTCAACCTCCTTGCTGCGTGGAGGTGGTCGTAGGTAAAATTTATTCATTGTCCAGTTGGTAAAGCAGTGGGCAATCTCCTAGGTTGCCTGTACGTAGGGTGCGTGGGGTCCAGAGCTGCCTGATCCCTCCTCTTGTTTGGATATGTTCTTGTATTATGTAGCGAGCCTCTTGATTTGCATTTATTTCATTCCTTTGCCTTTGCATCGTGGTTGCCGCAGGCGGTCAGGTGATTGAGGTCCACCGTTGTTGCTATCCGGGTGGAATCCTAGGTGGCCTTAGTGTGGGGTGGGGAGGGTTGGGGGGCATTTATAAGAGAGGTTGTGGGCTCAATCGGTCTTGTTTTATTTCCTTTCTTTTCCTTTGCATTGAGGCCATCACAGGCAATCATGCGATCGAAGTCCATCATTGTTGCTATTCGGGTGGACTCCTAGGTGGCCTCTCTGCAGGGGGAGGGGAGGGTTGCAGGGCATTTCTAAGGGAGGTTGCGGGTTTGGTTTGTCTTGTATTATTTCCTTCCCTTGCCTTTGTGTCGATGCTGCTGCAGGCGATCATCCGATCAAGGTCCATTGTTTCTACTATTTGGGTGGACTCCTAGGTGGCATCGGTGTGGGGCGGGGAGGTTTGTATGGCCTCTCTATCATAGGATTTGTGGTCGGTCATCCTGTTTTTATTTCTTTCCTTTTCCTTCGCATCGAGGCTACCACAAGTGATCGGGAGATCGAGGTCCATCGTTGCTGCTTTCCGGGTGGATTCCTAGCTAGCCTTGGTGCGGGGAGGGGAGGGTTGGGGCTCATTTATAATATAGAGGTTGCGTGGTTGGTCGTTCTCCATTTATTTCTTTTGCACCGAGGCTGCCATAGGCGATCGGGTGATCAAGGTCCACCATTGCTACTGCCTGGGTGGACTCCTAGGTGGTCTTGGTGTAGGGCGTGGAGGCTTTTTGGGGCATTTGCAATGGAGTGGGTGAGTGATTGCTCGTTTCCTTGTTGGTTGGGGTGTGGTTGCAAACTCTAAAGTGGCCTTGTTGCGTTGTGACTCGGCAGGTCTACCAATTTGTTCACCATGTCCTTGGCATGTTGCATGTGCTTCCTTCTTGGGATGCAAGAGGTGCAAGGCATAAAAGTTTTACATGATAGTTTGATATCTCTTTGACTTGATGGGTGTTCAGGTTGGCTCTTGGTAAGAGAATGCTCGATATGCCCTTTGAAGTGGGAGGGTGCTACCTGGTTGCTCCTGCCAGTAGTCATATGCTTGTCTCAAAGATTAAGCCATGCATGTCTAAGTATGAACTAATTCAGAATTTGAAACTATGGATGGCTCATTAAATTAGTTATAGTTTTTTTGATGGTACCATAATACTCGGATAACCATAGTAATTCTAGAGCTAATATGTGTGCCAAGTCCTAACTCTTTGGAAGGGATGCATCTTTTAGATAAAAGGTCGGCGTGGGCTTGCGTGCTTCTCCGGTGAATCATGATAACTCAATAGACCACAGAGCCCTTGTGTTGGCGATGATGGCTACCACATCCAAGGAAGGTGTTACACAACAATTTGTCACCATTTGTCACCGTCCCTTTTACCCCTCACCCGCACACTGGAGGACTCATTCCGGGACTTGTGAGAAGTGACATGACCTGAAACCACTTGCATCATATTCCTCTAAGTATGAGCTTCAATTTCCTTGAAGACATCTCCTGCAAAATCTCCATGAAAACAGCTCTTTTTGCATTGGCACTCTGTCTCAGAGTCGCACTCGCGCCAACCGAATTGAGTAAAGTTTTCAACCAAAAAACTCCCCAAGGTTCTCTTCAACCCATTCACCAACTGAATGTATGTTGAGCTAGGATGGTTTGGCTTCGAATCTCCATAGAAGGGAAAGTGGTTTGCCACCTTTCATGGAAGTTTCCAAGTGATAAAGCCAATCCCATGAATAATGTGGTTGATCCTATCTCTTTCCCTCTCTATCTATAAAAGCTTGCCTCTATGCCTTGAGCAAGCTAGTTACAGTCATAATACTCATAATTCTATGAGTTCAAGAGTTTGAAGCTGCAAGAGCCTTCTTTGCACCCATAAGGCCAAATCTAAGTAAGGAGATTCTTGTCACCCAAAGAGAGAGAGGCTTGTCCCTCATCCCAACAAGCTTTGCAAGACTTGTGTAGCTGACTACCCAGCCAAAGGAGGATTTGACGTCAGAACAATGGTTGTATTCTTCTTTGTTACTCATTAATAATAGATGACTATCATTATGGTTCCACTCTCATTGCTTTATGTTTGATGTTGAGTTATATCTTTTCTGACCGATATATAATTGCATCTACTAGATTTTACGCTTGTTTTCGTGTTGTTCTTTGCGTGTGCAGGTATCCTATCACGGAGATCGTGTGGATCGTGACAGGCTGATGAGCCCCAATTTTGGTACAATTTGGGCTCATTTTGGCCTATTCTACTTGCTCAAACCATTCATTTTACTGCTTATGCATGCATTTCTTAGTTTATTCATGTTGTTTGTAGGAAGAAGGGTAGGCACTCTATCTACGTGACTAATGCATTGTGATTCCAGGTTTTGGCATTAAAAGGGAGCAAAAGACAACGAAAAAGGAGACAAGGAGACAATGAGGTGGCACTGCTGACTTTTAGGAGAGGATGTCCACGGTCTTGGGGGAATTCCTCGTGATTCCCACCAAGAACTCCGAGCTCCAATCCATCTCCCCTCCGAGCTTAGAAGCAGCTAGCTATTCTACAGGAACAACAGTTATAAACTGCTCTACAGGAACAACAGTTATGACCGTCCTACAGGATCAGCAGTTAAACTCTAGTTGGACAGCCGAGCTCCTAAAATCAAGGACACTTGTTGGATCATCATTTTTGTATAAGTATAGAGGCCTTAGCCTTGGATAGGTTGTTGAAACTCTCGTATTGCTATTGTAATTTTGGAGCACAGCTCAGTTTTTGTTCCTTTTTGTAAGCCAATTTGGCATGATATCAGATTATGAATAAAGAAGGCAGATTTTGATCTAGCTCTGAGTTTTCTTAAGGAGACTATAGCTCTCAGGTTAGGGCCCAACCTGAGAGCCATAGATCCCCTCTGCTGTAGTGTTGTTTCCATTTCGTTTCAACACTTTGAGTTTTCCTTTTCACATGCAATTCGAATTACAGGTTGCTAATTTAGTTGTTTTCATGAGTTTAGATAGGATTTGCTTATGGTGAATTGGTTTACAGTTGCTTAGGCTAGAAGAGGATAGATACAATCTATTGGAGCTCCAACAAAAAGGTTGTTAAGGCTCACTGCCATCTCATCTGGGATTGGAGTGCAGTCCATGACTAACCACCAAAAATACGCATTTCTTTATTCCATGATTGCTGCAAACACGGTCACGTTATGTTAGATGCTTCCACATGATTCACACCTGCACCACACTCCTTTACCACAGCTTCATGCACATTCTCCTTCGCGTTTAGATTGCTGTTCATTGAATTTATAAGCACAGGTAGTCTAAGTTAATGCATTTTCGGTTTGGTGATAGTCACAAGCATTTGTTCCATTTACACTGCTTTCTCTCGTTCCATTACGTCGTCCTCCATCTTGATCACGCATGCAAACACATCTTTGACCTCTGCTCCGCTCGGTTATCTCCCAAAGTCTTTCACTCCTCTCGTACTTCCATTCTCTAGCCCTTTTCGTTGACATAGCCCTCTATCTTCCAACCCACTCCCTACACTCACTCCCCATCCTATTCCTTCACTTCTACAGCCATCACCAGCCTCATTCCTACCTTACACATCTCCCCCTACCATTTTATCACTCCTCCACCACGCCAAACACTCACGGTAGGTTATCCTGTAGCCGTTGGTAGACATCCTGTAGAAACCAGAGTATCCTGTAGGATCCCCTGCAGACTTCCTGTAGGAGGCCACTCACTCGGTTGCCGAGCTTCTGAATGTGAGGAACCTCTGTGGATGGATGCTAAGGATCCCTAGGGACCTCTCCTAGCCTCCCCAACCTGTCCCATGCTTTCCTTCCTTCTCCATCCCATCTGCACAACCAAACCCTAGTTAGCACAAGATCACAATCATTGCACACACTTAAAGGAAAAATACAAAAACATATCTTTCATGATGCAAGTAGTTTAGATCCATGCATTTGCACTTATTAGAGGTAACAGCAGCATTGGTAGAAGTTTCATTCACATGTTTTGCATTGTAGAGGTTAGACTAGTTAAATTAGGGTTTCCTAGGTTTACATGCTTTGATTTGCTTTCAGTCCATTTTGTCAAGTAGAGTAGTTTTCCTTTGAGAATAGCTTTCGTCCATCAATTAGCAAGCTTCTTCTGAGAGCCTATAGAAGTTGGCTTGAGCCCTAGCGGACTTGTGCCAGCTGACCAAGTGACAGCTGCGACAAGAGCTAGTACTTGTGCATATAGCACCGTCGCTTCCAAGTTTGTACGAACTACCGGGTTGATAAAATGAGAGACAGGAAGCCCCAGGAGTTGTAGCATTATTGCTACAATACTGGAGCTCACCATCTTTTTGGCGCCGTTGCCAGGGAAGCGTCAGAGTATTAGTAATTGTTGCTTTTCTTCTACTTTCGTACTCTTACTTCTGCTCAGTAGTTTATTTCATTTCCATTCTGCAAAAGTAGCTTAGCATTTCCTGCTTTCTTAGATTAGCATTTCCTGCTTTCATAGATTATCATTTCCTGCTTTCCTAGATTAATATTTCTTATTTTCCTAGAGTAATTTGTCTTGCTTTCCTAGATTAGCTTTCCAATTCTGCAATTTCATTTGAGCAATATAGCTAGTTGTAGATCACTTTGTTTCAGTTTTGCAGGTACCAAAGAAAAAGAAAAAGCACTCAAAAAAGAAAAGTCCTTTCCATTTCATGCCTCGTAGGAACCGAGATAGATCAGGCAAATTCCTACCAAACACCCCCACCACATCACTGAGTCACCCTTCTCTCTTCTTTGGTGACAGTGACCCAGAGGAACCTATAGGTGAACATCCTGAGATATACCAAGACCCTATAGAAGAAGAAGAGTTAGAAACCACTCCATCTGAAGCCATGGCTGATAATAGGAGAGAAGATGAGAGAATAGAAGGAGCTTTCCCCATCCGAGAGACCAATGGAGATATGAAAATGAAAAACATTAGCCCCTCCGCCTTGCCTCACTTCCATGGACTGACCACTGAGGATCCTGATACCTTCTTGTTTGAGTTTGCTGTCCTTTGTAGAACCTATGACTATACTGAAGATGAGCAAAAGCTGAAGCTTTTCCCTTCCACTCTTAAGGATGCAGCACTATGCTGGTTCATGGGATTACTTGGGAATAGCATCGCTACTTGGGCTCAGATGCAGCAAGCCTTCAATACCAAGTATAGGGATTATTGTAGGTCCAAGGAAACCAAGGGAGAGATCTTTCGAATGACCATGGGGAATGATGAGTCTTTAGAGGATTATGAGGAGAGGTTCCAACTTAGCTATAAACGGGCCAGGTGCACACTTGACCCTGAATCCCTCAAGTTGGTTCTACTCCGAGGAGTCCCTGAAGATCTCTTAGACACCCTTCACATGTTAGCTGGGGGGGACATTTACCAACTGCCTTATGAGGACATCAAGACTGTGTTTCGAAATCATTCCAGGGCAGCTAGAAAACGAGGTAGAGGAAATCTCCTCTCCACCGGTGTCCCTTTCTCCAAACATGAGTTTACAAACCAATTAGAAGATCTTAAGAGTGAGGTGAGATAGACCATTGCCATGCAGCTGGACACATTCAGGATCCAGCAGAAGAAAGAAGAAGCTGAGAGAGCCTTGGCTGTCTTCTGTCCTAGGTGCACCAGAAGACACCCTAAGAACGAATGTCCATTGCATTCGGTTGAAGTGTGTTTCATTTGTGAGGAGGACCACCCAACAAATCAGTGTCCAACCTTACCTGGGTTTAAAGCCATGTACCAAGGAACCGAAGCCCCCACTGAACCTCTCTACTTCATCAACCAAAGGAGGCCTCAAGGATCTAGACCTTATCAGCAGGGGATGCAAGGGGCATCTCAAGCTTATTACAACCCCAACCACTCGACTCCCATGCCTTCCTGGGGTCCCCCTGCTCATCCTTCTTGGTCCATGCCTCCTCCATGGTCTTATCCACCTCAGTACCCTACTCAACCTACTTCTCATCCATATCACTCACATACCCAGTCGCAGCCTCAATGGAGTGCTCCTCAATCGGGGTGGAGGCCCCAATACAACACTCCTCCTGCCATTTTGCCTCCACCACCAGTTCAACCTCAGCCTTTACCTCCTGCTCCTCCAAGGCAACCTCAGATGCCTGCTCAACCGAACCCAAACCCCAACAATAGACAGGCTCAGCAGGTATATACTGGGGAGACCTCATGTCCTACCTATGCTGTGGAGATCCAGGAGATCAATCTTAGATCTGGAAAGACTCTTCTAGATTGCCAACCTCCTCCCCTAGAGGATGAGGAAAACCATCAGGAGAGTGAACCAAAGCCTATTCCACCCTTTCCTGAGAGACTAACAACCACCACACAACCTAACCCAGAAGAAGATGAGCTTTTGGGTGAGCTCAAGCAGTTGTGTGTAAAAATCCCACTTCTCCAAGCCATCAAGGATGTGCCAATATATAACAAGCTGGTTAAGGAGAAGTGTTTCAAACACCCAGGCAGACGGAAGAAAGATGCCTCAACTATCAATGTCATAGGACAGCTGTCTGACCTTATGCTAGGACAAGTCATCTGCCCAAAGTACCTAGATCCTGGAAGTCCTGTAGTAGATGTTCACATCAATGGCACCATTATCCCCCACACCTTGATTGATCTGGGGGCGGCCATCAATGTGATGACCAGGGATACCATGCTTAAACTCAATCTTCAGGGTTCCTTGAGGAAGACCTTGACAGTACTGCAATTAGCAGATCGCTCCACCGTGACTCCCGAAGGGATTGTGGAGGATGTCTTGGTCTCTATTGATTCTTGGGAATACCCTGCAGACTTCCTGGTTCTGCAACCAAAGGCCAAGCTTACTGGATATCCTCTCATCTTGGGAAGGCCTTGGTTAGCTATTGCAGATGCTTACATAAGTTGTCGGGCAGGAAACATGACCATCAAAAATGGTCCCATGTCCAAGCAGCTAGTCCTATACCCTCCTGCCCAACCTTCTTTAGAGCATGATTTACCACTCTGGTTGGAGGAAGGAGAGGAAGACGAGGTGTACTCTGCACCTCTGTGCACCCTAGATACCACTAGAAGAGACCCTCCTACCGAGGATGATTTGATTGAGACCCTGATCCAGAATCCACCTTCCAGTGCACTATCTTTAGAGAAGTTGGTGGAGGATGCCCAAGCTAGCACCTTAGTGGACCTTTGTACAACCAGCCCTGTCACTCCCAGAGTCAAAAGTGTGGAGTTCGGCCCTGAGAGAGCATTAAAGATCAACTCCTCCCTATCTCCTTCCCAGGAGAAGGAGTTGTGTAGCCTATTGGCAAGCCACTTAGATGCTTTTGCTTGGAGCTATAAGGAGATGAAAGGAGTCCATCCCTCGGTCTGTACCCATCATATATACATCAAAGAGGATTGTAAACCAGTTAGGCAACCCCAGAGGAGAATGAATCCAGCCCTTAAGGACATTGTCAAGGAAGAGTTGCAAAAACTGTTGGATGTCGGATTCATCTACCCCATCTCAGATAGTGAATGGGTGTCCCCTCTAGTGTTGGTTCCCAAGAAGAATGGGAAGTGGAGGATCTGTGTAGATTACCGTGAGATGAACAAAGCTACCAAGAAAGACCATTTCCCTCTACCTTTCATAGATCAAGTGTTGGATGGACTGGCAGGAAAGAAGTTCTTCTCTTTCCTGGATGGGTTTAGCGGGTACAATCAAATCCAAATCAGCCCGGAAGACCAAGATAAGACCACCTTTACTTGTCCTTGGGGTACCTTTTCCTACCGAGTCCTTCCCTTTGGGCTATGCAATGCTCCTGCTACTTTTCAGAGAGCTGTCTTGAGCATCTTCTCGGAGTTGGTCCATGATGCAGTGGAAATATACATGGATGACTTTACTCCTTATGGGGCCAACTTCCAGGAAGCATTGTCCAACTTGGGAAAGGTCCTAACCAAGTGCATCGAGATGAACTTGTCCCTTAGCCCTGAGAAATGTGAATTCCTAATGACTGAAGGGACCGTGCTAGGCCATACCATTTCTTCCCAAGGATTGCAGGTGGATCCTAACAAAATTGCTCTCATCAAGAGGGTTCCACCTCCTCAAAAAGTAAGGGATGTCTGGAGTTTCTTGGGATTAGCAGGATACTACCGGAGATTCATTAAGGACTTCAGCAAGTTAGCCTCACCATTGTTTGGTATGTTGGCAAAAGATGTGGAGTTTAATTGGACTGACGATTGTCAGAAGAGTTTGAATGAATTAAAAGACAAGTTAGTGTCAGCTCCAATCCTGAGAGGTCCAAACTGGGCCCTACCTTTCCACATCCACACTGATGCCTCGAACAAAGCCATAGGTGCAGCCTTAGGACAAGTTGAGCAAAAACTTCCATATGCCATTTACTTTGTTAGCAAAAACTTGTCCAAAGCAGAGCTGAATTACACTGTAACCGAGAAGGAATTCTTAGCTGTGGTTCATGCACTGAACAAGTTCCGACATTATATTACTGGTTACCAGAATTTTGTACATACTGACCATGCTGCTATTAGATATTTGATGAATAAACCAGATGTGAATTCTCGTATTATTAGATGGTTACTTTTATTGTAGCAGTTTGATCTAACCATTGTTGATAAACCAGGGAGAGAAAATGTTGTTGCTGACTTCTTGTCTAGATTGGATTTGTCTGTAGATGAAGATGGGACGGTGGATGACCAAATGCCTGATGAGCATCTGTTTGCTATCTCAGTACTCTCTCCATGGTTTGCTGATATAGCAAACTACCTTGTTTCAGCTCAGTTCCCTCCGCACCTCTCTTCAAAAGAGAAGAGCAAAATCATCAGAAAGAGTGCCTCATTTACATGGATTGGGGGCAATCTGTTCAAGCTTGGCCCCGATCAGATCTTAAGGCGTTGTGTAAGGGAGGAGGAAGTCTTTGACATCCTCCTCACCTGTCATGATGGGCCTTGTGGAGGACATTTTGCAGCAAAGAGAACTGCCTTCAAGATCCTGCAGGCAGGCTATTATTGGCCCACACTTCATCAAGATGTCAGAAGATATGTCAGCCAGTGTGACCAATGCCAAAGAATGGGGAAACCGACCCAAAGGGATGAGATGCCTCTCCAACCTCAAGTGACTCTTGAGCCATTTGAGAAGTGGGGCATGGACTTTGTGGGTCCAATCAATCCCTCTTCGAGGCAGAGATCCTACATCATTGTGTGTACTGACTACTTGACAAAGTGGGCAGAGACTAAAGCAATCAAAGCATCAACAGAAGAGAAGGTGGTCGAGTTCTTAAGAGAGAACATCTTCTACAAGTTTGGCTACCCAAGAGAGCTGGTGACTGATCAAGGGAGCCAGTTCACATCCAACTTGGTTGAAGATCTACTAGCTCATCACAAGATCAAGCATAGGACTTCCACCCCCTATCATCCTCAAGCAAATGGGCAGGTGGAAGTCACCAATAGAGCATTAGAAGGAATCTTGACTAAAGTGGTGAGTAGTAGCAGAAAGGACTGGGCAGATCGCCTGGTTGAAGCCACATGGGCTTACAACACCACTTGGAAGACCACCACCGGCTTCACACCTTATGAGCTGGTCTATGGGAAGAAAGCTTTGCTGTCCATTGAGTTTGAGTATAACACTTTGAGGATGGCAGCTCAGCTGGACCTAGATCTCAGCCATGCACAGCAAGAAAGGTTATTGCAGCTGAATGAACTGGATGAGCACCGCATGCAGGCCCTCCTTCACTCAGAAGTGGTTCAACTTCAGAGGAAGGTGTGGCATGACCAACATCTCCATGACAAGCAATTTCAGCCGGGAGATTGGGCTTTGTTGTATGATTCCAGATACAAAGATTTCAAGGGGAAGTTGAGAACCAGATGGCTAGGACCATATTCAATGGAAAAGTGTCATGACAATGGATCTGTCCTCATTCGAACCATTGATGAGGAAGCCATTCCCATGCTTGTCAATGGGCATCGCTTGAAGATCTACAGGAAGCCTCCCTCAAGACAAGAGTTCATCAAAACAATGGAGAAGGCAGTATTGGTCATAAAGAAGGGTCCTGCCCCTGCTTTGGGCACACCCTGAAGCATCTAAAAAAAAAAAAAAAAATAATAAAGATCCTTGGGTGAAAACCTCTCTGAGGCACCCAAGGCAGGTGGTAGGGGTGAAAACCTCATTGAGGCGCCCCTGCTATCTTTCAAAAAAGAAAAAAAGAAAAAAAGAGATAAAGATCCTTGAGTGAAAACATCTCTGAGGCGCTTAAGGTAGGTGGTAGGGGTGAAAACCTCATTGAGGCGCCCCTGCTATCTTTAAAAAAAAAAAAAAAAAAAACAAAAAGAAAAAACAAGATCAATAAGTCATTATGTGAAATTTGCATGCAGATTGCAGGTGTTCTATGGAGGAGAGGAAGCCTCTCAACTCAAAGCCAGAAGTCCTTATCATGCAGCCAGGACACCTCACCAGCACCTCCTCCAAGAATGCCTATGTTCTTCAAGGTATGTGCACTTTTATTATAAACTGAGTCTCCTACAGGAAGACACAGATTTTCTACAGGAAGGTGCGATTTTCTACAGGAAGGTGCAAATTTCTACAGGAAGAGCTGCCTGTCTACAGGAAGCTCTGCACTTCTACAGGAAACTTCCTGTAGAAGCTCAGAACGAGCCAGAATGCGTTTCATGAGCAGATCTGATGACTACGGGTTGGTGTGGACGCATGCAAGCCTCTTTTGGGCCCATGCACGACGCTGATACCTTGCGCCACCATCCTCGTCGCCATGCAACCAAGATCCTTGCACCAGCAAACCAGATCAATGAGTTCTCGTGGAAAAATCAGTTGTCAGAGAAAAATGAACACCGAGAGCTCATACCACATCCATGTCGAGCATCAGAAGCTTCGGGAGCGCGATTAGCAGGTCATCTCCATTGTCAAGTAGCATGCACCCAAGGAGGTGAGACTGTTACAAGGCACCCCGCGGGAATCCTGTAGCAGTCAAACTTGTAGGAGTGGATACCATTCATCGCCCAGCCATCTGCAAACAACACACGGGCGCATGCAACCAGAGCGTCCACTACAGCGCCAGCATCCTGTAACCACGAGCCTCCGGGACTGTGTAAGCCACATGCAGCAGGTAGATCCGTCGTCCAAAAACTAGAAATCATGTGCAGACGCGCGCAGGTAAGTGTTCTAATCCTTCCTTCCATCAAATCGCATGAGTATCACTTTGATTTGTTTGCATGGCATAGAAATGAATGGTTGAGCGGCCGTAAGGCTAGTTGACTGGCCACGTTGGCGAGTGAAGGGATAGTCAGATGATGGGTGGCAGCCACGACAAAGGGAACACGCAGCACACACGTGAAGATCAGTCCCGTCAACCGAGAAACGAGTTTAACCGAAAAGGGCGGCGGCAGATCTGTGGGAATGAATGCGGCAGCAAGTGAATGTGCAGGTGGATGATGGGTGATGTCACCCAACGGTCCGGCGGGGACAGCTCACCCTCCGCGCCACGAGCTGCGCCGATTCAAAATCTAATCGGCTAGATTGTGCGCGTATATCCATCCACCTCCACTTCAAAACTTGAGTAACTCTTCTGAATACCTCTGCATGTTGATACACCAAGCTTTCAGCTGACTGAACACCAGTGAAGCGCACCTCAACCGCAGTCCAACTACCGTTCTCCCCGAAGCCTGCGCACTGCTCCTACAGGAACGCAGTCCTACAGGAAGCAGTTTCTACAGGAACGCAACTCTACAGGAAGGTGAAGTCTTCACGTAAGAAAAGGTGGCAGAAAAGAGGTAACCCTGAAACTCCTTCCGCAATTGGCTTTCAAAGGTGGCAAGGTCATTATTCACAGTCTGGTCATAAAAAATATTGGATTGCCGTGCCTATACTATCGCTTCTACATGATAGCAGTATAATTAGACTGTGGTCTGTGAATTCATTGCATGCTCTGTCTATAAGACCGAATTTCCTTTGTATCTACCGCCTTTGGTCAAAACCACTGTGTTCATCATGCCTGGTGGGTTTATCAGGCGAGAGCCCACTGATTCAAATACATTAAGGAGAAACCCGGCAGTGGTTGAGCTCTTCACTAGAGCACAATGGATGCCTTTTTGTGATAAACTACAGGGCTACGATGATGAAGTAGCCGAGGAATTCTTGTAGGCATTGAAGCCTAAATCCCAGACACTGGCCACAGTAAGCTTCAGAGGTCTCAGCCTCCAACTCACCCCAGAGCATATAAGTCGAATCACAGAACTGCCCATGGGTCTGCCATGGGATAAAGAAGAGCGGAAGCAGAGTCAGCAAGCCAAGAAGGAGTTCTTCCCACCTGAGGAAGAATTCTCTGAGGATAAAAATGGGGTGAGGAGGACCAGCCTGTCACCACCATGGAACGAAGTCAGTTTGCACATTATGAAATATATTACTTGTGAAGGCCGGTTCAGTATCGTGTATGCATATCACTTCCGGCTCCTCACTGAGTTAAGGCACGGAATTGACCTTCCTGTAGAGAAAAAACTAAGCATCCCTTATTATCTCCTGCAGTCCCTAATGGAGTGTGCTACAAAGCTAAGACAGGGCATCCCTGATCAGATAGCCCATCATGGGTTAATAAAATTGCTTGTGGAGGATGCACTGCACTCATATAAATTTCCCCTCTCCTGGGAGTCATTTAGGAATCTAACACGAGATGGGGACATTAAAATGTTGATCGAAGATAGTGGCTCCTCCAGCACTGAAGACAAAGAAGCGGTGGCTGAGGAAAAGAAGGCTGAAGAAAAAGCTGACTCCCCCATCCTGTCAGCAAGAGAAATAAGGTCAAAAAGCAGAAGAGACAAAGTTGGGGCAGGCCATGTCAGCCCAATTACCTCTTCAGCACTCACAAGCAAACAAAAGGATCAAACCCCTGCAACAAAGCAAGTAAAAGTAAAGACACCTACCACTACAGGAAAGGAGAAGCGAGCCTCTACAGGAAGCCCGAAGATCAGTGAGAAGCAGGCTTCTACAGGAAGCCCAAAGGCAAAGACCAAGGCTTCTACAGGAAGCCCGATAACAGCTTCTACAGGAAGCACAAAAGTGCAAAAACAGGCTTCTACAGAAAGCCATGCAAAACCAAAATCTGAGAAGCAGAAGGTGGATGTTTTAGCCAGAGAGGCAGTGGTTGTATTAGCTGGCCTCAGTACGCCACCTAAGCCAAAAGGAAAGAGGAAGAGGGACCCTCCTCTCTACTTCAAAGCACAGAGAAGTGTTCGGATAAAAATAGGGAAACCACAGCAGCAGTCCAGCAGCCCAATTGTCATTGAGGACACCCCTGCTTCTCCCAAAGAAAAATCCCCCTCAAAGGTCACAGTTACCTACGAAAAGGGAAGCCCGAAGAAGAGCACATGGCAAGACCGAGTGGACCTATTGGACGAGAAGACCAGGCTACAGGAAGCTGAAAACGTCCTACAGGATACCTTGGCTCGACTACAGGAAACCGAACAAAGAGAAGAAGGAGGACCCTCATCACCAAGGGCGGATGAGGCAGAACTACCTGTAGAAACAACAAGAGAACATATACCCGAACCTAGCCCTTCGCCCAACCTGAATTCATATTATACCTTCTTGGAGGCGGGCAAGGTCATCCCACAAAAATTTACTGTACCCCTATTCTTTGAATTAGAGAAAGAAAGAGTCCGCTCCCATACATGGATGCAAATTGCCAAATCAAAGGGGGTGGGGGACATAGGCCCTCTACAAGATCAGCTCAGGGAGGTCAGGAGCGAGTTCACCATGGCCAAACATGTGGCTAGTTGCCAGCAGGCACTTCTACAGGAAGAAAACCAGAAGTTAAGGTTGCAGCTACAAGAACTCAAGGCAGGGGCAGAAACATCCTCCAAGGGCATCACAAATGAACAAGAAGGCAAGAAGGAGCTGACCACCAATCTTGAAGGGCCAAAGACACTTCTACAGGAAGAAGAACAACAGATAAGAATTGAAGTGCAAGCCTTAAAGGAACAGCTGCAACAAAAGGAAACACAATTGGCTTGCATGGCCAGTTGGGCCATGGAGGCCCTGCAGTGCAGACATCCTGCAAAGTCTTATGGGTTGTACTTAAAGGATCAGTGGCTACAGTTCTAGATAAACACACTAGCACAAAGAGGTATTGAGCAAATCCATAACCCACAACAATTTGCTGAAATATGCAATACTAGCTCAGCAGAGGACAAAGCCAAGCTAGCAGAATTCTACATCCACAATCTGGTTTTGCCCAATGAAGTCTCTTGGGATCCCAATATCGCCTTGGGTGATCTGCAGTTGATGGCTTTTGCTTCATGGCTGAATCATGAGGATCAGAGAGCCACTGAAGAAAAATCGGTCATGAGCCGAGAAGTGAGTGAGCCACTGTACATTCGGGCAGAACCAGAGGATCCGGTTGCCCTCATCTCAGCCCGCCAACAGTTATCCAATGATCCCACAGCTTCCTTGAAATTTATGGACCAGCAAGCCCAAGCAATAGCCCACTTTGAAGACATGGACAGATTATTGGGAGAAACTGCTGCCCAGGCTTGTGCACGTAGGTGGCATGCCTTGGCACATAGTTTGAAGATCCGGGAATACCATACCCCGACCAGAATGAGGGAAGCGTTGGAAAGAGTGGACCTTTACAAGAAATCCGTGCAAAGACTTCAGGCCAGCTGGATTGGCCTTAAACTCAGCCCTCCATTGCTGCTAGGATTGGTTGAAGGAAGTACAGGAAAGGATGACCAGGCACAATGGGAAAAAGTGGAAAACACAGCAGGGTTTCACATTGACCAAGAAGACATCACCATAGAAGCTTGGGATGTAAGGGGAGCAGTGAAAGCCATGAAGGATGAGGATCTTGACTAAGTTGCTCAAGGATGAGCAAATGGTTCAGCTGGGGGGTGATGATGAGCCCCAATTTTGGTACAATTTGGGCTCATTTTGGCCTATTCTACTTGCTCAAACCATTCATTTTTTACTGCTTATGCATGCATTTCTTAGTTTATTCATGTTGTTTGTAGGAAGAAGGGTAGGCACTCTATCTACGTGACTAATGCATTGTGATTCCAGGTTTTGGCATTAAAAGGGAGCAAAAGACAACGAAAAAGGAGACAAGGAGACAATGAGGTGGCACTGCTGACTTTTAGGAGAGGATGTCCACGGTCTTGGGGGCATTCCTCGTGATTCCCACCAAGAACTCCGAGCTCCAATCCATCTCCCCTCCGAGCTTAGAAGCAGCCAGCTGTTCTACAGGAACAACAGTTATAAACTGCTCTACAGGAACAACAGTTATGACCGTCCTACAGGATCAGCAGTTAAACTCTAGTTGGACAGCCGAGCTCCTAAAATCAAGGACACTTGTTGGATCATCGTTTTTGTATAAGTATAGAGGCCTTAGCCTTGGATAGGTTGTTGAAACTCTCGTATTGCTATTGTAATTTTGGAGCACAGCTCAGTTTTTGTTCCTTTTTGTAAGCCAATTTGGCATGATATCAGATTATGAATAAAGAAGGCAGATTTTGATCTAGCTCTGAGTTTTCTTAAGGAGACTATAGCTCTCAGGTTAGGGCCCAACCTGAGAGCCATAGATCCCCTCTGCTGTAGTGTTGTTTCCATTTCGTTTCAGCACTTTGAGTTTTCCTTTTCACATGCAATTCGAATTACAGGTTGCTAATTTAGTTGTTTTCATGAGTTTAGATAGGATTTGCTTATGGTGAATTGGTTTACAGTTGCTTAGGCTAGAAGAGGATAGATACAATCTATTGGAGCTCCAACAAAAAGGTTGTTAAGGCTCACTGCCATCTCATCTAGGATTGGAGTGCAGTCCATGACTAACCACCAAAAATACGCATTTCTTTATTCCATGATTGCTGCAAACACGGTCACGTTATGTTAGATGCTTCCACATGATTCACACCTGCACCACACTCCTTTACCACAGCTTCATGCACATTCTCCTTCGCGTTTAGATTGATGTTCATTGAATTTATAAGCACAGGTAGTCTAAGTTAATGCATTTTCATTTTGGTGATAGTCACAAGCATTTGTTCCATTTACACTGCTTTCTCTCGTTCCATTACCTCGTCCTCCATCTTGATCACGCATGCAAACACATCTTTGACCTCTGCTCCGCTCGGTTATCTCCCAAAGTCTTTCACTCCTCTCGTACTTCCATTCTCTAGCCCTTTTCGTTGACCTAGCCCTCTATCTTCCAACCCACTCCCTACACTCACTCCCCATCCTATTCCTTCACTTCTACAGCCATCACCAGCCTCATTCCTACCTTACACATCTCCCCCTACCATTTCATCACTCCTCCATCACACCAAACACTCACGATAGGTTATCCTGTAGCCGTTGGTAGACATCCTGTAGAAACCAGAGTATCCTGTAGGATCCCCTGCAGACTTCCTGTAGGAGGCCACTCACTCGGTTGCCGAGCTTCTGAATGTGAGGAACCGCTGTGGATGGATGCTAAGGATCCCTAGGGACCTCTCCTAGCCTCCCCAACCTGTCCCATGCTTTCCTTCCTTCTCCATCCCATCTGCACAACCAAACCCTAGTTAGCACAAGATCACAATCATTGCACACACTTAAAGGAAAAATACAAAAACATATCTTTCATGATGCAAGTAGTTTAGATCCATGCATTTGCACTTATTAGAGGTAACAGCAGCATTGGTAGAAGTTTCATTCACATGTTTTGCATTGTAGAGGTTAGACTAGTTAAATTAGGGTTTCCTAGGTTTACATGCTTTGATTTGCTTTCAGTCCATTTTTTCAAGTAGAGTAGTTTTCCTTTGAGAATAGCTTTCGTCCATCAATTAGCAAGCTTCTTCTGAGAGCCTATAGAAGTTGGCTTGAGCCCTAGCGGACTTGTGCCAGCTGACCAAGTGACAGCTGCGACAAGAGCTATTACTTGTGCATATAGCACCGTCGCTTCCAAGTTTGTACGAACTACCGGGTTGATAAAATGAGAGACAGGAAGCCCCAGGAGTTGTAGCATTATTGCTACAATACTGGAGCTCAGCACTGGCCAAGGCAAAGGAACGAAGGCGACATCTCTTCGACGAACACTAGCATTGGAATCCAAGTAGGTTCTCACCATCTACTTTGTATTTGCAGTTAGGAACTTGCGTGATAGCATTGTGTGATTGTTGCTAGACCTGGTCTGGGCTAGTAGGGATCGTCTCTGTCCGCAGAGAGGATTTATCTGCACAACAATTTGGCGACTCCGCTGGGGAGATCTTGTTGTTTGATTTGTAAACTTTAGATGGAGCCTGAAGCACGGCCAGGTAGCCTTCGAAACGCTATTGCTTTGCATTAGCGAAGTAGATCAACGCCACTTCAGTCAATCTCCGGTTTGGTTTACGAACTGAACAACTTGGAGTTTGTCTTGTCTCTTTGGTTTTTTTTGTTTTGATTACTTAGATAGCTTTCTGGGTCGAATTTCTTGCTGTTTCTTGCTTCCTGGTTTGCCTAGATATTGTTCTTAAGCCCTGGGTCACCTGCTTTTGTTTTGATTTAAGTTAACTTGATTAGCGCGCTTTTTAGCCAAACAGTCGCGCTATTGGCGCAAGTTGCTCAAAGACAACCCGCGCCAATCCTATAAAGGCGCGAGTTGCAGCCTGACAGTCGTGCCAGGCCTGTCAACTTTTCAAGTTCGCTTGTCCTTAAGCCCTCTGAGCTTGGATTTGTGTCTAGCTATCTTTTTTTCAATTACTGGAGTGTGTTTGATCCTGATTTGACTGGTTTTTAGACCTTCATCATTCGGGTGTTTGCTTTTTTCTATCGGTTTCACATCTTAGCCCTAGGGCATCTAGTGGCTTTGTGCGTCGAGCCTCCCAGAGGTGTTTCGTGTTCTCTGATCGTCCGGTCAACATTGTGGTTATTCCTTTGCATTCGCTCAGTAGTTGTCAAGTTTTTTTTTTCAAGTGATTTGTTTCTTTATCGCTTGGGTTTCACTTGGCTTCATTTGAGCTTGGATCACATAGCTCATAAGAGGTCTTTGTATTTTCTTTTTGGTTTGAAGGACTGCCTTGGTATTTTGGGGATTTGATTGCGTTCTCATTGAGTGAAATTTGTCTCTTTTACTCAGTGTTATTATCTCTCAAAATTTGTTTAGTGCACTTTGCCATTGAAAAGAAAACAAACAATCTCTTTTGCGTTGCATTAGTTAATTGAAATTAGAAGCTTTTCACTGATTAAGTGATTTAAAACAAAGAAAATTTTCATTTATTTGTCATTAGCTGCATTAGAGTGCTTCTTGATTGTTTGTGGTCATTTTTTTTAATTGAAAAGTTCTCAACTCTCTCGTAGTTAGTGTTCATCGAACGAAATGATACTTTTTGGCATATAGCTTGCATTTAGGGAATTGTGAGAGATCACATACGGTAGGACCTGGAAATCGAAACTTAACTAAAGATCAACCATAAAATGAACTGAATGAACTTAAAAACGCATTGGAACATAACGCTCACTAATTAGAGGTCTAGGCTAGAGACGTGCTCCGGCGTCGTTAAACCTAGTCACTGTTGTTTCACACTATGGTTGGGTGATTCCTCCTTTTGTGACTCGATAGTGGTCTAGCACGGACTTGAGCTCCCACGTACCGTCGCATATATAGGGGATACCCCACTAGGTTATCATCCTTTATCCACAGGACGCTGTGTCTGCCACCTTACAAGCCGTAACGCACCGAACACAGCATTCGGGAAGATTGAATGCCGTATGGGAAGTCCTTGGTTTTCATATGACTGCTAAGGTGTATATGCAGTTTTACAGATTTGTTTGGTAAACCCTTTGCCTAGTCTCTCTAGAGTAGTCACTTTTCATCCTTTTCAGACTCCTTAAAAGAAAAGGCTCACTTGAGCAGTTTTTCACTTCGGGCTCATAAAACATTCGAAGGCGACTAGAGTCAAATTTTTGTCCTTTTCTCGACTCTTAAAACATGAAAAGGTCAAGTTGTGTCTTTGCGTCTTAAAATTCATTTGGCCGCGATAAGCATTACCTGGTTAGATCTTGTGTGCGTTAGCTTGAGTAGGCTTCTTTTCGTTCTCGATGGCAACTTTTCTGGGGTTCACCAACCCAGGGATCCCCTTTGACGGGAACCCTGGTCATTTCGCTCCTTTTGGAAATGTTGGTGCTCCTTATATGGCAACGTTGTCCCTCCCAGGGTTAACTGTTGGGTTGCCGGTTTGGTTGTTCTCAACCTCTTTGGTCCCTACCGTATCAACTACTGGTCAATCAGTTCCTCCACCTGAACAACATCATGTTGATTCTAAGGTGGACCTCTCCCCTTCGACACCTACTTCTACGTCCTCATCTTCTACTTCGCCTGGTGAAAGTCTGGATTCAAGTAACCAGGTTGCTAAGAAGAAGAAGAAGAAGACGATGAAGAAGAAGGCTCCTAAGGGAGAGGTTACAAGTGCAGCTACCCCCTCGAGTACACATGCAACGAGGACCATCTTCTTCGCCGTTGTCCTGACATTCCTAGGGTCTTAGAAGTATGGTCTCATGATCCGGCCTGCCCCTCATCGCCCTCTGAAGCTCACGGCGATGCTACCTCATCTGTCGGGAATGGTAAGGGAAAAGGGAAGATTCGAATCCCCTGTATACTTTGTGAAGGCAATCATCCCCTTCACCTTTGTCCACTCATGGATAAAGCCTCCGTTGTCTTGGAAAGTCTTACAGCTCCTTCGCCCTAACTTCCCGTTGGTTATCAACGTCTCTCTGCAACTGCATATCATCCCCCTCCTGACAAAGAGATTGCTTCAAATTCTTCTCTTTTCCAGGCCTCTCTTCCTGAACCCGGCTGTCCCCAGCCTGTTCCAGACCAACCATTGGTCGAAAAGAGTGTCGACTCGAGTCCGCCGCTTGCTCACTCTATTTCGGAAGAGAATCACGCCCATTTTCTTCTCGTCTCTTTAGATTCCTTTGAGTTCCGAAATAACTCTCCTAACCCAGCTGTTCCCGAAGATTTTCCTTTGGTTCCTTTGGCACATGGGGGAAATCATACGATTCCCCCACCAAGTAGCCTGGTCGCTTCCTTTGATTGGAATCGCCTGATCGTCGGTTGCCTTCCATCCCATATGCCTTTCCAGATCACAGTACATGCCTGTGCTAAGGCAGTACCTGGAACTGTTTTGGATGAAGGGGTGTCTGTCAGTCTTATGTAGTACACTACTTGGCAAGCTTTAGGTTCCCCGCAGCTTGGGCCAGTCACTTAGAATTTGTTGGCCTTCAACGGAGGAGCCTGTCCATCTCTAGGAGTTCTCCCGAAGTTCCCTATTACTTTGGGAGGCAAAACCATCTATATAGACGTCTTGGTTGCCCAAGGTGTTTTAGACTTTATTCTTCTCCTTGGTCGCGACTATGTTTACGCCATGGGGGCCCTCGTTTCTTCGATTTTCCGTGTGGTTTTCTTTCCGCACGATGGAAGAATTGTGACTATCGATCAAGTGTCATTTGTTAGTCCCCCGATGCCTCCTGCGTCGTTTTTGTCCCCTCCTAGTTTTCATCCACCAGTTGCATCTCCCCCACCACAGATCAACTACGTGGCCACCTATCCCATTCCTGGATCCAGTGATGCCGCCATCGTTCATAGTGTCCTGGGGGCATTGGGCCCTCACTTCCAAGATGTTTCCCTTCCACCGGGAGTGGCAATCTTGGAAGCCCCGACTTAAAATTCATTATGATGAAGTTCGGGCGGAGCATAGTTCTTTTCCTGTGTCAAGCTCCTTAAAAAATGAAACTAGGTCTGGTTGGAGCATAGTTCCTTTCCGGTGTCAAGCTCCTTAAAAAATGAAACTAGGTTTGGTCGGAGCATAGTTTGTTTTCCTGTGTCAAGCTCCTTAAAAAATGAAACTCGGTGTCGAGCATAGTTCCTGATCTTGTGTCAAGCTCGTTAAAAAATGAAACAAGGGTTACGAGGGTAGTTTTGGTCTTATGTCGACCTCGTTAAAAAATGAAACAAGGGTTATGAGGATAGTTCTTTTACTGTGTCAACCTCATTAAAAAATGAAACAACCCCTTTTCCCAATCGAGTCTTTGATTAAGATCTCATAAAATCCAAGTCGAGTCTTTCCCAGATCTCGAAAGTGAACCTTCATTCCATCCACTTTGTTGAATGCAATGAAGATTGGGGGGCATGTACCTCAATTTTGCGTCATTATTCTGGGGGCATGCGAACTCATACCAAGCATAATTTTTCGTTTCAAGCTTGTGTAAACATGAAACTGAATCCAAGCAAAGTTCTCCATGGTTCAAGCTTGTGTAAAAATGAACCCATACCCGATTTACATCTCGTGATTGCCATTTTTATCCACTGAATTCTGCTAGATGAGCCTTGGTTTTTTTCATTCCATCGTTGCCATCTCTTTGGCCGATCATATGCTTTCACTTGGTTGTTTATCCTTTCCTGAGGAACCATAGCGATGAGTGGTTTTGTTAGCCAACCTCTTAACCATTACATGTTTTGAGTAGTTCCACCATTACTGGAACCAGTTGCTACCCTTTATATCACTCGTTCCTCCAGGATGAGTCACCTTTAAGCTCTTTTCTGACTTGTAAAATATGAAAATATTTCCAAGTATTTTTCCCTTTTTGACTCGTTAAAGAGAATACAAATGGAGGTTTTCTTTCAGCTCTTTTCTGACCGTTTAAAGACGAAAAGATTGCCGAGTTATTCCTCTTGACTCGTTAAACGTAAATAAGAGGCGGTCGTCTTTAAACTCTTTTCCGACCGTGTAAAAACGAAAAGATCGTCGGACCCTTGTCGTTTCGGGTTCGTTAATGGTTACGAAGCGATGTGGTTTCGATCACTTTTTTACTTTTTCAGATCGAAATCACTACTGATGAAAAGTACTCCTCGATGGTAATGATCGAGCGGTTCTTTCGAGCATTGTTTTATACCTTTTCGGGCTCGAGAGACACAACTTTACGAAAAAAGACTCCCCTGGAGTTTACTTTTCTGCTGTCTTTTCAAACTCTCTAAACATGAAAAGGCGCCGAGTTCTTCCTCTGTCAGACTCGTTAAAACTTGATGACATTGGAGTCCGTCGAGATGACGTTACAAGCATATGCTATCCCTGTCAAGCTTGTTAATAAAAATAACTGGGGTACTCACCAGAAATGGTGGGGGAAAATGGACCCATAATTATTGTCGTGTCGGAAGTATGTCGCTCTTGAACATGGCACTAGTCTGCATTCGTGTCTGGGTGGGGACATCTCATCTTGTTTTACACTAGCCTCCGTGGGTTTGGGTTATCCTATTTGACCTCTCATCTTCTCATTGCCTTGTCACCATGACCTCTGCTCATTTGATGTCAAATACTGCCAAGTCCACTATCGTGCCGCCGATATGTTCAAGAGAAGTTGACCTCTGCAGAATTACAACCTCCCCCTGATGCCTCACATAATTCTGAATCACCACAACATCTTTCCTCTGTCTCATGTCAATGATGTGGGAAACAATATGGCCCACCTTTGATCAAGGTCACTTCCTGTCGACTTCAGCTCATTATCTAGGAAGCTAATCTAGAGACTCCCTTCGGTGCCTTGGAGCCTGCATGCCTCAATGGCAGGTTCTTTGTGTTCGATGAGAGGTTTTCATCATTGGCCTCCGATCGAATGATTCTACGGGTGTTCGACGCCAGCTCATTGATTCACACGCCGTAGATTGTACCTATAGTACCTTGAGGACCATTGTCATTATTGGTGGTACCTCTCGCGTCTGTTAACAATTTTCATTATTGACTGGTAATGAGACGATGTTCATGCATGTTCGACTTCAACTCATGTATTCGCATGCTTGAACTTGTACTCTGTTTGGGTCGAGATGGAGCGCAAGACCCTGGATTTTGTCTATTGGGATCCAGGTTGCGATTTGTGGCTTATTATGATCATTACATGACTCATTCACTGGATGGCTGTGACCATGCCTGAGTCTATTTATCGATCCTCTCTGGATGGCTGCGTCCATACCTTGGATCTAGATCGTTATGTACTCTATTATGGATGGCTGCACCCATACCACATACATCATGTACTTGAGATATCAGTTGTACTTCTTTACGCAGGTTCTCCAGCGGTCGTGTTTTCAGTCACGCATGTTCTTGTAAAGCATTTCACCCCTCTCTCTCTCGGGCCTCATGCTTTAGGGGGCATCTGTTACACAACAATTTGTCACCATTTGTCACCGTCCCTTTTACCCCTCACCCGCACACTGGAGGACTCATTCCAGGACCTGTGAAAAGTGACATGACCTGAAACCACTTGCATCATATTCCTCTAAGTATGAGCTTCACTTGCCCTGAAGACATCTCCTGCAAAATCTCCATGAAAACAGATCTTTTTGCATTAGCGCGGGTCCTCAGTTCACTGCCCGCGCCAATGAGGGAAATCCTCTAAAAAGGGCACGCTATTGGTGCTTTGTCTCAGAGTCGCACTCGCGCCAACCGAATTGAGTAAAGTTTTCAACCAACAAACTCTCGAAGGTTCTCTTCAACCCATTCACCAACTGAATCTATGTTGAGCTAGGATGGTTTGGCTTCGAATCTCCATAGAAGGGAAAGTGGTTTGCCACATTTCATGGAAGTTTCCAAGTGATAAATCCAATCCCATGAATAATGTGGTTGATCCTATCTCTTTCCCTCTCTATCTATAAAAGCTTGCCTATATGCCTTGAGCAAGCTAGTTACAGTCATAATACTCATAATTCTAGGAGTTCAAGAGTTTGAAGTTGCAAGAGCCTTCTTTGCACCCATAAGGCCAAATCTAAGTAAGGAGATTCTTGTCACCCAAAGAGAGAGAGGCTTTTCCCTCATCCCAACAAGATTTGCAAGACTTGTGTAGCTGACTACCCAGCCAAAGGAGGATTTGACGTCAGAACAATGGTTGTATTCTTCTTTGTTATTCATTAATAATAGATGACTATCATTATGGTTCCACTCTCATTGCTTTATGTTTGATGTCGAGTTATATCTTTTCTGACCGATATATAATTGCATCTACTAGATTTTACGCTTGTTTTCGTGTTGTTCTTTGCGTGTGAAGGTATCCTATCACGGAGATCGTTTGGATCGTGACCGGCAAAGGCAAAGGAACGAAGGCAACATCTCTTCGACGAACACTAGCATTGGAATCCAAGTAGGTTCTCACCATCTACTTTGTATTTGCAGTTAGGAACTTGCATGATAGCATTGTGTGATTGTTGCTAGACCCGGTCTGGGCTAGTAGGGATCGTCTCTGTCCGCAGAGAGGATTTACCTCCACAACAGAAGGCATCAGGCACACAAATTACCCAATCCTGACATGGGGAGGTAGTGACAATAAATAACAACATTGGGCTCATTGAGTCTGGTAATTGGAATGAGTACAATCTAAATCCCTTAACAAGGATCCATTGGAGGGTAAGTTTGGTGCCAGCAGCCATGGTAATTCCAGCTCCAATAGTGTATATTTAAGTTGTTGCAGTTAAAAAGCTCGTAGTTGGATCTTGGGTCATAAAGGTCGGTCCGCCTACTCGGTGTACACCTGCCCTTCTGTCCCTTTTGTCGGCGGCGTGCTCCTAGCCTTAATTGGCTAGGTCACAACTCCTGTGTTGCTACTTTGAAAATATTAGAGTGCTCAAAGCAAGCTTATGCTCTAAATACATTAGCATGGAATAACATGATAGGAGTCTGGTCCTATTATGCTGGCCTTCGGGACCGGAGTAATGATTAAAAGGGACTATCGGGGGCATTCGTATTTCATTGTCAGAGGTGAAATTCTTGGATTTATGAAAGACAGACCACTACGAAGGCATTTGCCAAGGATGTTTTCATTAATCAGGAATGAAAGTTGGGGACTTGAAGACAATTAGATACCATCCTAGTCTCAATCATAAATGATGCTGACTAGAGATTGACGGATGTTGCTCTAAGGACTCTGCTAGCACCTTCTGAGAAATCAGAGTTTTTGGGTTTCAAGGGGAGTATGGTCGCAAGGATGAAACTTAAAGGAATTGATAGAAGGGCACCCCCAAGAGTGGAGCATGCGGCTTAATTTGATTCAACAGGGGTAACTTACTAGGTCCAGACATAGTAAGGATTGACACATTGAGAGCTCTTTCTTGATTCTATGGGTGGTGGTGCATGGCCATTCTTAGTTTTTGGAGTGATTTGTCTGGTTGATTCTAATAAGGAATGAGACCTTAGCCTAATAACTAGCTACGCAGCGGTTTCCCTCCTTGGGCATCTTCTTAGAGGGACTATGGCCATTTAGGCCATGGAAGTTTGAGGCAATAATAGGTCTATGATGCCCTTAGATGTTCTGGGCCACAGATGTGCTACACTGATGTAGCCAACAAGTTTTTCTTCCTGGTTCAAGAGGATTGGGAAATATTCTCAAATTGCATCGTGATGGGGATAGACCATTGAAATTATTGGTCTTCAATGAGGAATTCCTAGTAAGCACGTGTCATCAAATCATGTAGACAACAACCCTGCCCTTTGTACACACCACCCGTCACTCCTACCGATTGAATGATCTGGTGAAGTTTTCAGATTGCATCAACGATGGTGGTTCGCCATCATCGACGTTGTGAGAAGTTCATTGAACCTTATCATTTAGAGGAAGGAGAAGTCGTAACAACATTACCATAGGTGAACCTGTGGTAAGATCATTGATAGCAGGGGTTTTTTTTTTGGTTCGGGTTGGTTGGGTTTCGATTGCAATTTGGGCCTGTGTGGTGTGTCTCTAAGGGAGTGGGTTTGGTGTTTGGCGAGAACATTGTTGGTTGCTTGTCTTGAGGTAACGCTTGTTTTTTTCGTGTGTGCTTGCAAGCCACAATCATTCTTGTCCCAACCATCCTTTGTTTTTCTTTCCCCCAATGTGTTTCTATAGGGGGTTCAGAAGCTTGTTTCTTGGGAGCCCTTCCGATGACTTGTTCGGCTGGGCATGGTTGTTGCAGTTGAGGTGCTCGGAAAATATGATGGATAAATTTATAATCATTCAGAGAAGTGGTGCTTGGTCTTTTGATCATTGGAAGGAATGGGCCAAGGGTGCGGGCCTCCATATTTGGTTCTCTAAAAAATACGGCGGTGGTTGATGTGTTGCTTGGGTGAGCTTTTTTGCTGGTGGTTGGGTCAGGGGAGTGGTTGCGCACGCGCCTGGTAGCTCAAACCTTCAATGAGGGGAAATTTTTGGGGCAAGGTCAGTATGGGATGGATGAAGAGTGGTTCAACCCGTTGGGCTAGCCACCCTAGTCCTCTCGACTCTTCCTCGATATGCCCTCGCGGAAGGGTTGGGTGTCCAGGTAATGAAAAACCCCTCCCTCAGCCTGAGCTCCATCAAGATCGCAATTTTCCCTGCCAATGGGCATGAGGGTGGCAATCTTATCTCATGCTTTTGCTGTCGAGGGAATTCCTCATCCTCTTGTGAGCCACTCCCCTTCTAAGGAAAGAAGTAGTGGGTTGTGTCTTTGTTCCTCCCTTTGGATTGTGGGTTTTTTGTGGCACTCGATCATTTCTTTGCTTCATGGTGTGTGCTTTGTAGACATCCCTCTCTTTAGTGGCCTTGCACCATCGATGTATTTTGTGGCCCGTGGCTTTCTCCAACATTGAGTGTCGGCCCGTGACAACCCCTCTTTGGAGTTTGATTCTTAACCCCTGTTGACTTTCTCGCTGGAAAGGTTGTTTGGTGTTTTGTATATGGAGGGGTGCAATAGCGGGGTGGGTTTATTATTATTCTGTTTATCATTTGAAGCCTTGTGTGGAGTTGGGGGTTTGTTTACCTCTCAGTAACGTGCTCCGTACAATGGTCTCATCATGACCCTTGTCTTTTCTAGTGGTCAAGTTTAGGTTGTGATTTATTTTCTTGGTTGTTTGTTATGTTGTAAGCTAGAAAGGGTGTCCTGTCGTAATGTATGTGGGAGGGTGTGAAGAGGTGGGATGCTTTTTGATGGTGTCATGTGGAAAGTGTCGATATTGTGGACAAAATCGACCTCCCTAGAAGCTAAGGCTTTCTAGTGACAAACAAGACAAATAAACACTACCTTTCTCTAAACATGCATTTAGAATACAAGTAATCAGGTGATTGTAACATACCTTTAGTCCAACGCTTTGTAGTAGTCCAGCCTCGCCGATCCGGATGAGCTCCTCATTCTCTTCGAAACCTGCATTCACTAACAAGCCAAAAGATTAAATAGCACCTGATAAACTTATAAAATAACACATATCCATCATACAGACCAAGGAGTATATGAAACAAATCATGAATAACAATCTGTTGAGAAAAATGAGTTCATTTGTATTAAGTGGAAACAAAAGAAACCATTACAACCTGAGCCTTGGTGTTGTGCAGGTCCCTCCTAGGGTCCAGCAAGAGTTTTCCTTTACTTTGATCAGCTCACCCACTCTCAAATAAGGCTAGGAAAGGATGGGAATCTCTCTTCTCAAGCTTTACAAGGGAGTCCTACTTCCAGCAACATCTACCCTTACGAATGCTTAGCTTTCAACCTCCCTTCCCTCTGGCCCAATGCCTGTATTTATAGTGCTCTAGAGGAAGTTATTCAAGTCCACCATCAATGGGATAAGCCCCTCTTTGGATGGGATAGCTCCCCTCTTGATGGGATAAGTTCCTCTTTCATAGGGATACATGAACCATCTGGAGGCGCTCCACACATGTCAAACAAGCTTCTAGAATGCTCTAGAAATGACCACAAGTAACTTTTTTGGAGTGAAACTTGTGCCTTTTGACCTTTACAGGAGTAGGCACCCTCCCCTTTACAGACAGAGTGTACAAGTACGTAGGTATTGTGAACTTGGGGTGCGTACACGCCGGTAAGGCTAACAGAAACTGCGTACCCAGAGATATATAGATTTTTAAAGACTTTCTCTCTTTCTTGGAGTTTGACATGGAGAGCAGAGGTATGAGACTTGCCAAGGAGGATAGTATGACAGTTGATGGAGCCATACTAACTGCAAATAGTCATGGTGACAAATTTTAGTGTAACAGATTGCCCCCTAAAGTGCGAAGCCTGTAGTAGATAAGGGTTTCATATCATCTAGGAAGGGTGAAGTACTTTATCATTTCAAGGATTATCTTGTGGAGAGCCCAGTCGGAACCTGCAAGTATTCAACACAAAATACATATATAAGATCATAACATCGCTGAGGTAGGCATTCCCATACTCAGATTGAAAACTTTAATTAACAAACTATCTACTGCTCTGATATAGGAATGATTTTGCAGTACATCATAATCATAGACTTTGTAGACACAGTATGGGCACATCCATCTGTTTATGATTAGTCTACTATATAATGAATACAAAACTCCTCGCAGCCTGGATGGTGGAAACTAGATCCAGGGTCTTCATTTCTACTTCGTGAATAGGTACGATTCTATCCATGCGAATAAATGAGTTGATGTCGAACATGGTAGAAACCACTTGATTACCAGTCAATGATGTAAACTGTTAACAAGCGTGAGAGAGACCACCAGTGATGTCAATGGTTCTCAAAGTACCCAGTACAATCCATGAGATGTGAATGAATGAGTTGATGTCGAACATTTCACGGAATCCTTCGATCGAAAGTCAATGATGTAAACCGTCGTCAAAGGCGAGAAACCTGCCACTGATGCATGCAGACTTCAAGGTACTGACAATTTCTAGGTCATCTTTCTAGATAATGTGCTGATGTCGATAGAAAGCGACCCGTTGCAGGCAAGCCCACAACACGAAATCATAGATCGAGTTGAAAAAATGTAGCTGTAAGGACTGACTCAGGGATGGTCGAGATGGATGACGGGTATTTTGCAGATGAATGGTTTATTTGCAGAGACCTCTTGAACACATAACGACACAACAGATGGCTTGGTGACATTTGACCCAAAGTTAATACCCGGTTGAAGACTTTCAATGTGGTTTGATCAACTGTGAGGCAACGGATTTCCCAACCTAGGTGAATGAAAAGTGTCGTGTTCAAGAGTGGTGATAAGGCTTCTTCTGAGACAAAGGATAACAAATAGGCTCATTTTTCTCTATTTTCCCCCACCATTTCTGGCAAGTACCTCTTTATTTTTTACAAGCTTGAGGAGGATAACATATGCTTGATTATAAGCTCATCCTTCGGATGAGTCCAACTTAGTTTTGATTCGAACCCTAAGAAGGAGTGGTCCGTTCCTATTTGTAATCGAACAGGTCCTTTACTGTGAAATTTTAACGAGTCCAGTATAGGAGAAACTCGGCGTTTTTCAATTTTAGAGAGTCTAAAAAAACTTAAGAAGACTCCAGGTTGAACTTTTTCGTAAAGTTGTGTCTCCCAAGCCCGAAAAAGTATAAAATAATACTTGAGAGAACCGCTTGATCTTGCGACCAAGGAGTACTTTCATGATTAGTGTCTTTGACCTGAAAAGTAAAAAGCGATCAAGCACACGTCGTTTTATTTCCAGTATCGAATTTGAAACGACAAAAATCCGACAATCTTTTCCTGTTTTTACGGTCAGAAAAGGGCTATAAGGGGACCGTCTTTTAATTCCGTTTTAACGAGTGTAAAAGAAACACTCGGCAATCTTTTCATATTTTAGGAGTCAGAAAAGGGCTTAAAAGATGACTCTGATATTTTTGTTTGTGAAAAATGACATTTTCCCTGAAAATCCTTTTATCCTGCGCAAAAACCAACACATTACTCATACCTGTTTAAAGATAGATAAAAATACTTGAAAAAATACCTTTTCATGGTGGAAAATAAACAAATTTGACATTCATTTACTCAAAAAACCTATAAAAAGGGCTTTTACCATTTCATTTTTACCATTTTACTGTTGAGGAGAGAAAAAGGGCTTTTGGCAAGAAACTTCCCGTGGACATTGCGGAGAATCCGACCGTCGAAACCGAACGCCGTCTCATCAGGTATTCTACAACATCCTCCCTTGCATTTCCATCTGTTTAGAATTTGTTTTTAGGCTTTAGTTTTATTTTTTGGAGGCCTTGGGGGTTTCAAGGTCCGCTTTTTAGGGTACGCAGGTGCCCCATGGGTGACCTGCGTGCCCCGACATTTTCTCCATTGGGAAAATGCCGGGCGTACGCAGCTTGCCTTAAGAGACCCTGCGTACATACGCCCTGTCTCTAAAGGGCTAGCTGCGTACACCGCGGAGTGGATTTTTAAACTCCAATTTCTCCAAAATGAACCAAAAACCTTCAATTTTATGGACTCTAACAGATGTTTTATGGTGTGTAGATTGCCCACCATGCTTGATTGGCGCGAGAGAGAACACGAAGATGTTGATTTGGCTGCGATTAATCATCAACCTTCCATTGATGCTTTGAAGGCATGCGGTCTTTACAAATACTGGGCCATACCTAGCATGAGGGCCCAGGTGCGCTTTCTAGAGTGGCTGGTCGAAAGGTGGAACGTTCAGGATCAGTGTTTCTACATTGGAGGGCACCAGCTCGAGATAGAGCCCTTTGATATTTACTTTCTCACTGGTTTGCCCAAGAGGGGCGAACAATTGACTCTGTCCGGGACTAGGCCGGGTGGCCAGTCCATTGCTAGCCTCCGCTAGAGTGGTGTAATAACCAAAACCAGGATAAGGGGATAGAAATAAAAAAGATATCCCGACCTGAACTTATGGTAATTGCCTTTACAGTTACCAGACTTTGTGGGGCTGCCGCTTTGCACATTGCCACTGGATCCCAGATGCGGATGGCGATTGATTGCTATCAGGGCACCATTTTCAACTGGTGCGATGCTGTGTTGGCCAACTTAAAGGGCCAACTGACTAGGACCAAAAACGGACAGCTGAAGACTTTTGGTTATGGGCCTTTAGTTGTGAGTTTTGCCCTAGAGAGGGTTCCGATGCTGATCCCACAGCAGCTTACTGTTGAGATTAGGCCTCCCTGAGAGCCTAAGTTGATGCGATGGGTTGCGGTGATGGCCCGTCATCCTGACGAGGGCACGGAGGTTGTCCGATTTAGACTGGAGTATTTTCACTGGTTAGAGAACCAGGTCTTCTCAATTCAGGATTTTCCGTATGCTGGAGTTGATTTTCACGGAGATCCGGACATGATTCTTCCACCGGGAGAACAGTGGGATGACACAGGTACTTCATTTTCCACAAGTTTTTAAATTATTTACTTTTTTTTTGTTTTTATATCGTCTCAAAACTGACAGTGACAATTTTCAAAATGCAGATGTAGGCCCACAGCATCCGGCCAATCTCCGGCCTTTCGAGAGGAGAGTACCAGTTGCACCAGCACCGGCCCCACAGGATGCGGCCGCAGAGACCTTAGCCGAGTTGGAACAGGACCTAGAGCGTCTTACGGCAGACATACCAGAGACGACTATAGATGATATCCCTATCAGACTTCAGCGCTATGTGGTCGCAGTCCCAGGACCTTTTAGGAGGTTCTTGTGTAGGGTAGCACGTGCAGTGGTGTCGTATAGAGAGCACCACCAGTGACTGGCTGGTCACTTTTGTAGACACATGTGACATTTTGGTTTTTTGTACTTATCATTTTTGCCGATCATAAGGTGTTTTTCAACCTATGATCGAAGACGATGTATTTTTTGACACACTCCTATCTATATATATCATTATTACCGGCTTATCTTGTTAAACATGTGTGATGAAATGTTTTTAAATTTACATGTATGATTATTGCAAATGTCTGTCTAACATTCGAGAAGCAATCTCATCTGCTAATGTATTTAATGACCTTGGAATATGCTGATATTCAATGTAATCAAATTCACGTTCCAAGAGGCGCACTCTCAAAAATAACCTTAATAACACTGGATTTCTAATGGCATAAACTCTATTAAGCTGTAATACAACGAGTTCAGAATCTAACCTCACTATCAAACTCCGAATCCCAAACGAAATAGATTCAGACAATAATTCAATCACTGCACTGTATTCTGCAATGTTGTTTGTTGTTTGACCGAGGCTCACCCCATGCATAGAAACTAACTCGTCAGAGGGCGAATAGATAACCCAAGCTGCGGAAGAGATATTCCGTGTACTACGACAAGCACCATCAGCGAATCCAATGTACGTTTGGAGAGGCGTCGACATCTGCAATATCAAGAGTAAAACCAAGATAAGCCAGAATAACGACGAAAAACACACTCTCTAAGCTAAGCACACTGTCTATACTAATAAACACACCAGCTAGAAAGAAAAAACTAACCTAACTAAATCTCCATACCCATCATTTAAGCATAATACCTCTTTAGGTAAAGTCCATTTCTGGGTTTACCCAAAGAGTCCCCATCAAAATCTACCAGCTCATAGGCCCTTTTGCTAGCTTTCGCTTGACAATGTAGGGCCCATGCCACATAGGAACGAATTTTCCAACACCTAATTTATCGTTAGCTTGATCATATAATAGCACTAGGTCTCCTTCCGAAAAATTTCGAGGGGTCACGTTACGATCATACTGAGCTTTCATCCGTTTTGCGTGAGTCTCGATTTCCAATGCAGCATCACGTCGAGTCTCATCTAATTGAGCTAAGTATAATAGACGCTTCTCCTCTTTGGAAGTAGCTGGAAGTAATTCGACAGCCATTTGAAGTGACGGGATTTCGCATTCAATGGGCAGCACTACTTCCAAACCATAAACTAGTTGGAAAGGAGTGAACCCTGTTGATGTTTTCACTGAGGTTCGGTACGCCCAAAGCGCGGAAAATAACATGTTGTGCCAATTCGACCGATGAATACCAATGATTCGTCAGATCATGATAACTAAAACTTTGTTGATGGACTCAACCAGGCCGTTGGCTTGTGGATAATAAGGAGTTGAGCTATCGTGACGCAAACCAAGCTGGCCTGTAAGTTCTGTCATCATAACGTTTCGAAAATGGCGCCCATGGTTAGTGATTATCGCTTGTGGGACACCAAACCTAGCAATAATGTGATTGAATACGAAAATTGCAGCTGTCTTGCCGTCTGCCTCGAATGTAGGCATCGCCTCGGCCCACTTAGTAAAATAATCAACCGCAAGGATGATATACGCATGCCCCCCGGCCGAGTGAGGGTTACATGTAATAAAATCGATGCCCCATTTAGCAAAAGGACCAACGAAAATTATAGGGTGGAGAGGAGCAGGTGGTGCGCGCATCTTGCGATCAAACACTTGACAGTTGTGGCATTTCCGGACCGCAATAATACAGTCTTTAAACAAGGACGGCCAGAAGTAGCCAGCGCGCAATATCTTTTGGGCTGTGGCATACCCAGACATATGACCGCCACACGCTCCAGAGTGACAGTCATTCAAAACCCTTTCAGCTTCTTCATGAGTTAAGCAACGACGAAAAACCAAGTCCGCCCCACGACGATAAAGAGTATCTCCAATAATTTTGTACTGTTGGGACTGGAATCGAATTTTCCGACGTTCCGACTTTGAAACTTCGGGCCGAAAGGATTGGGTTTGGAGATAGACAATTATATCCCCATACCACGGATCTAAAGTGCTGATGAGAAATAGAGATTCGTCCGCAATGGGTTCCTCTGCCACAGTTTCCGTGTCAGCACGCGGGAAATCACACATCAACTCTGCAAAAACTAAAGATTTCTTAGACTTAGACTTTTCAAATTCCAAGTCGAACTCCTGCAGGATAACGATCCATTTAGAGTACTTGACCCCTAGAAATTGTTTAGTCAAAATGTAGATCATAGGGTTGCAATCCGAAATAACTGTAGTTTTACGGAGAAGAATGTAGTGACGAAAACGCTGGACAGCTTGAACGGCTGCCAAGGCCAATTTCTCCACATGTGAGTATTTGAGCTCAGTGGGATTTAACGTCCGACTAAGGTAATAGATCACATGTTCCGTTCCGAATTCATCTTCCTGGACTAAGACCATTCCAATGGTGGAATGAGCGGCGGCGAGGTACAAAAAGTAATCCTGGTTGTAGTTGGGAGGATGCAGCAACGGTGCATGGGTCAACGCGTGCTTGAGTGCATCAAAAGATTTCTGAGCTATCTCATCCCAAGAGAATTGAGCATTTTGTTTCAACAACCGGGTAAAACCCTTTGTAATCTCGGCGTAGTTAGGAATGAATCGGCGTAAAAAGTTTGCTTTCCCCTGCAAACTTTGGAGTTGGCGAAGACTCGAAGGAGGAGGCAATTTGATGATAGCTTCTACCTTCGAGGGATCAACGCGAATGCCGGCTTTTGAAACTACAAATCCCAGCAATCGTCCCACTTCAATGCAGAAGACACATTTGTGTGGGTTCAACCGTATACGATAATGCCGACACCTCATAAAAATTGCTCGTAAATGGACAAGGTGATCAGCTCGATGTAAGGAGTGAGCGGGCAAATCATCGAGATACGGTTGCACAATGTGCTTGATGTCATGAAATGCATAAGACATCGCCCTTTGAAAAGTGGCTCCGGCATTCTTAAGCCCAAAAGGTAATTTGCAATAAGAAAATGTCCCCCATGGACAAATGAAAGCCATTTTTGGTTGATCGGCAGGTAGAATATTGATTTGATTGTAACCGGAAAAACCGTCCATAAAGGAAAATATTTCACTGCCGGCACAATCATCAATTATTTGATCGATATAGGGTGTTGGCTAGTTGTCCTTGGGACAAGCACGATTGATATCCTTATAGTCGATACATATTCTTATTGTTCCCTGTTTTTTGTTAACCGGAACAATATTCGATACCCAATCCGTTAACGGGATCGGATAAATGAAACCTGCTTTCAACAGCTTCTCAACTTTTGCTTTAATCGTGGGTGAATCTGACGCAGATGTTGCCGAACGGGTTTAGCGTCCGGGTAAGTCTTGATCTCATGGACAACAATGGCGGGATCAATTCCTGGCATCTCCTCGTAAGACCAGGCAAACACGTCGCGGAATTCTTGAAATAGGGCCTTGTATGTTTGAATTTCGTCATCTGAAGATGAGGCACCTATATGAATGTGCTCAACAATTCCGGGCTTGACAGAAATGTCAATGGGAATAGTACGAGAAATGTTTCCCAAATTCAGCTCTGAATCAGGATGTTTCATTGGACTCTGAGCTTCTTTGACATATTCAGCTGTAAAGATTGATGAGAAATCGTTTTCAAAACGATCATCCTCAGGTAAAAACGAAGATCTATGATGGAGATCTTCCCATGGTAAATCGTCTACGCACAGGACTTCACAAAGTTGTTCGTCAGATGACACAACTTCAGGAAATGTTATTAACTCCAAGGTTGACGCGAAAAGGGATTCCTCACGGACCACATTCATTTGGTCGATTTTGGTTGAACTTGGGTCGGAAAAAAACTGCACGGCTTCATAGGCTATTTCATATGGACTCAAAGGCATTGCATCACCGAATGATTCTATCTCAGATTCAGAAGGAACGATCCAAGGATCGTCGTAAATAATGGTGTCTGAAGTAATCATATGAATAGATGCAAATGAAGACACGACGTTGATTGGAGGAAAAGGAAAAGTTCCCAGTAAACCGGCATCTTTAACTAATCCTACGCCAACATCCTTATAAGGGATAGTCGTTTTACCGACATGCTGGATACTCTCTGAAGAGGCTGGGTCGGATGAAAAGTAAGCCAGCTAGTCTATAGTTACGATCTTGCCATTGTATGGAAACTTTATTACTCTGAAGACCGATGAAACGACCGCTGTCATAGCGTAAGACCAACTTCGACCCAAAAAAAGGTTGTAGTCTAGAGGGGCATCAACCACCTCCACATCTAGACTAACGGTTTTTCCTTCGACCCCTATAGGAAAATCTTGTAGAATGCCAAATGGATGGAACCCACGGCCATCAAAGGCCTTAAGAATTGTCGGGGATTGATTTAGTGAAGGAGAACCAAGCGATCTCCAACACTGTATCGACATAATACACGTGGAAGCTCCCTCATCAATTACAGTCCGATGAATAGGCCTGTTTTTTACTATCACTGGGATTTGGAAAGCCATCTGATGAGGCAAACGCGGTGTACTATTTTCTAGATCAAAGATTATTATGTTCGGGTCCTGAACATCAACAGCTCCTATAGCCGACAAAAGTAATTTTCGCTGTGCTGGGCATGATTGCAGCACTTCTAAAGCTGACATTGCTGAGGGTGAAACAGCTAAATCCTCAACTATGTTGTAATTCTAGGCCACTCTCGCATGTAGATTGAAAGCATACCTTCGAAGTACACCCTTGGCGGGCGGTTTGATTACTAAGTCAGGGTTAGGTTTCTCGATCTGTAGTGGATCGGAACCGGGAGCTGAGGTTGATGGATTTGAATGAGAAGATTCTGCTTCTTTTGATCCATCAACAGGACTTTTACTACCATAATCTTGCGATCGAGTCGCAATCCTTACATGAGACATCATCAATATGGGTTCTTCACTGGCACCCGAGGAAGAACCTATCATCTTACTCTCTTGCTTTGGAAATGGATCTTTCAAAACAGCAGGAGTTGGGGAACCTTTGACGATTTTCACAACCTCGGCCCGATGTGGGCAATCTCTTGTAAAATGATCCTCTTCACAAATAAGACAAGGATATCGAGGTTTGCGCTTTTCATCATTGGTTTCCGAATTTTCTGTTTTCTCCTTTGGAGTCTTGTCTGCTTTACTCTTCTTCTTACCTTTCTTCTTCCCACCGTTTTTTGATTTAGCTGTAGATGACTCTACGGTGTGAATATCAGCGGAAATTTCAGGAGAAGACTCTCCTGTCGGGGAATCTGGTAAGGTTATAATGGGCGAAGAATTCTTTGAAGACTTCTTCTTGCTTTTAGTATTTACCCTACCAATCATGCCATCAGCAGCATGAGATCCCGAAGGAGCAGCAGTGATTTGATTTGACTTTGGAAGATCTGGGATCTTTTCGTGTAACGTACCTGACTGAGTGTAAACTAAGTCAAGGTACTGCGCTTGAGCAATCACTTGCTCCTCAGTAACTACTCCGGCCTTAGCTACGTCTTCAGTAATCTTCGGTAATAATGATTTAACAAACCATTCATCTAAGATTTGGTCTGGGATAAAAACTTTCACTAATCGCCGTCGACATCTCCATTCATGTATATGATCAGAAATATAAGTGGACGTCGACTGTTTTAATGAAGTTTGTAGCTCCGTGCCATTATCATATCTGACCGACAACTGAAAATGAGTTAGGAACGAGGTAGCTAACTGACTAAAATTGTAAAAATAAGCCCGTGGTAACTCAATGTACCACTTGGCCACGAGACCAATGAGCGTTCGCTGGAAAATACGTAAGCGGATCGAATCATCCGAGATGGAATTTGAAGCACACCAGAGGTGGTAAGTCATCACATGATTTGACGGATCCTCTCCAGACTTACCCTCAAACTTGGGAATATCACTGGGCAACTTATTTGGCATTGGCGGCCAAAACGGAAGATAATTTATTGGATCGTTCGTTAGGCGCGACAAGTCTAGTAAATCCAAAGTTGCGATAAATGGTAATTGCCGATTAGGATCCCTAAAAATCTGGGTCACAAGACCAGTCCCAGGAGGAGGATATCCAGGATAACTTGGAATAGGGATCGCATTCGGGATATTATATCCTCCTGGAAAACCAGGATTAACCGGACCGTACTGGGGTTGCTGAGGTTGTTGATAAGTGTACCCAGGATACGGTTGATACTGGTAAACAGGTTGTTGGACATCAGGCCTGTATTGGTACTATCCCTGGTACGGTTGATAAGCGAATTGTGGTTGACTAGTGACAACCGTACTTAAACCAGGTTGTCCTACAGGCATCTGAACCGTAGTTTGAATCGTAGATCCAGACAATGGTAAATATGTCTGAGGAGTAGTTGCAGAGACAATAGAAACCGGAGCTGTCGATACTCCAGAAGCAAGTGTGGTGGAAGGAACAGATGTTGCGGTAGTTGCAGCAGTCGTTTGAGATGGAGTACTAGGTGCAATGGGCGACTGAGTAACTACCGAAGGTACAGAAGTTTGAACATTAGACTGGACTGGTTGTTGGGGTGAACCAACAACTAAGGGTTGTCCAGCTTGAGATGACAACTATACGCTTGGCTACAATACATGTTGAACTTGCGATGGATCCCACACTATGTTCATTCCGGGGTATTGACCCGTGACAGGTTGAGGATATTGAGATCCATAACCAGATTGAGGGTAGGATTGATAATTGAAAGGTACATTTCCCGTACCTTGAACATAAGATTGACCTTGGGGTGGTTGATAACCTTGACTCGAGTACTGACCTTGAGGTAGATACCCTTGAGGTAAATACTGATACTGGGGTTGACCTTGAGCTATAAATTGATACTGAGGTTGACCTTGGGGTACATATTGAGGCTGGGGTTGACCTTGAGGAATGTATTGTACTATGGGTACATACTGTCCTTGAGGTTGCCCCCCAGACGCAATTTGTGTACCTTGAGGTTGCCCTCCAGGCGTTAATTGAGGCTGCTCCCCAGGCGGTAATTGGCCACCTTGAGGTTGAGAACCGGGAACTGAACCTGACATCATGTAAATGTCTCCTACATCCAACGGTTTATTACCATTGTTTCCAGCTAATAACTCATGTTCAATGGGTTGAGGAGATGCTCCCGCAAAAGTACCAGAAAGTGACTGATACCCGGAGGGAACAGAAGGACCGTCGTACAAGAAAGATTCAGGAGATTGAGTGAACACGGACGACTGACCAGACATATTTACAGGAGTATAAATACCTCCAAGTGGATAAGGAGTACGGGTGGAGAAAAACTTATCCCTGATTTGTCTAAATAATTGGTTAATGAAAGGTACCAAGTAGTACTTCTAGGAGGACTGTAAAAGATGGATTCACGCTCCCTTAGATCAATAGTAGGTTGATCTTCAAGGATAGAGACACCAAATTCTTCCTCTGGAGCAAGTCCTTCAATAGCTATCAAACCAACAGGAAGATTTTCGGTGATGACTCTTTCTACCCTAGGTGAACCAGGAGCACTAGAAGTTGGAGTAACAGGTTCAGATATTTCAGGTTCTTTGCCTATATCACTAGTAGATGAAAAACTACCAGCAAGCTCGGAAACTGCAACAGCTTCGGGATTATAACCTGTTTCTAGACCTTGGTAATCTGGATGGACTACCAACGACGACTCTCCTTCTTCAGCTGAACCTACTTTACTGCCACTAGGAGTTTCAAGGACATTCAAACCTTCGTAATGACCCGGGACCTCGTCAGGAGGTTCATCCCGAAGTCTACGGGACTTCCTCAACAAATCGGCCACGGTAACAATCTCAGGAGACTTGCCCCAAAGTCTACGGGACTATCTCGGTAATTCAGCCACAGTTAAAAACTTTTAACTACTGCACACGCAAACAAAGTAAAATCTCAAAGCAAACCACCTAAAGTCTCTAAAGAACCAAACAAATTCGAATCACACGCCTAAAGAATCTAGGGCGTCAAACCATACACAAACAGTAGCCTTCCGAACCGAAAACACTAGTTGGAGATGAAACCCAACATCGCCGAATTTAGTACAGAAGTGGTGGGTGGAACAGTTACCCCGGAAACCTGCTTAATGAATAGACCGGCACAAGTTCCTCCACTTTAACCGTCTCGAGTGAAGTGAACCCCCTGGAAAATCCAAGTGAGTCTAGCCGACGTCTGCTCCAGGTACAGTGGGATCTTCCCTCCACCGTCACCTCGGTAGAATCCTAAAGATAATGGTCACTAAGGTTACCAACAGCAACAAATATACCTGGGGGAACAGTCTACGACCCGATAGCACGCAAGGGCAGAGTAACAAGCTCAATCCCCTTGCCGGCTCCTTGACAATAATCCAAGGTTTACCGACAAGTGACCCCAGGCTCCTCGACAATAATCCAAGGTTTACCATTTGTAGTACGTGCGTATCTGGCGTCTTTCCCAATGAAGGAGGATTGATCCCCTCACTGGTTCGGACACGGTCTCGTGCTTCTCCTTTAAGAGGAGCTTTCCCAGAGTACAAGTGAAACAGTTGGATTTATCCTACCACAAGATGAGCTACTTGTTTGGTTTTACTGTCTTGGAGAGTTAATTACTCTCTTACTCCAAGACACTAGCCTGATCTATATTGGTGTTTCAGAGCCCTAGTAAATAAAAAGTTACTAAGTTTATTTTACTTTAAGCATTAATTTTTATGGCTTTTCTTTAAGACAAAAGGTAGTGGAGATGAAACTGATGGTGTGTAGACTCGACTCAAATCCACTAAAAAGATGCACTTAGGATGATTTATACTAATTTTCCTTTTTCAATGAATTTCCTAGCTAAGAGAGTTGGAGAATGCAAAATTGATATAAAGACAACTTTCTTGGCAATGAAAATCAAAGAAACAAACTCTTTATCTTTTCCAAAACAAACAACACATGACCACTAATTACTTCACGAAAATTCCTTTTCCTTTCAAAGACTCAAATGCTACCAAAACAAACTTTCCTTCAAAAGATATTTTTTGTATTTTTTCCTAATTAACAAAGCATGTAAAACTTACTTTAACAGAAATCAAAGTTAAAAAATCTATGGCAATCAAATCAACTCAATTTCACTCAAAATCAAATCGAAGAGAAATGCACCTAAAAGTAAATCTAACGAGGCAAAAGCCTACCAAGTATGATTCCAGGATGTTTTACTCAGTCAAAATTTAACTAAGGACTAGTTAATGCAGAATCAAAAACTAGTCAAAAACAAAAATCAAAATCTTTTGTTCTTTTTCTCAAGAATAAAATTCAAAGTTCAATCGACAAACTTTTTCGAGATTCGCAAAGAGAAGACACAAAGGTAGGTTTCCCACAAGGGTGGATTCTATGAAAGGCCCGACTCTTAAGAAGACTGAACAAAACCAGGGAGATCCAAGGTTTTACAACTTCTAAAGCCAAAGTCACTATAGGACCAGTGCAAAAATCAAACCCTAGGGAAAAATCTCTATGAATTTCACTAAAACTCTTGACACTGACGAAACAAGCTTAGGTGAAGATTTATGGCAGATAACCAGTGGATCTGGGCAGAGAAAACAAATTAAAAACAAAATCTAAAAGGCAAAAAAGGATAAAATTGAAAATTTCTCAACTTTGACAGGGTACGCAGGCAACCTGTTTGCACAGGTGCATGTACGCTCTGTGCACAAAGCTGCAGTGTGTAGAGGTACGCACTATGCTCAACGCAGAGGCTGCGTACTTCTAGCAAAACTAAGAAAAACTAAAATCTAATTTAACCCTAAGCTAGCCCACCCAAATACACAGTCAAACAACCAAAAACCAGAAAACAAACGACTTTTCTCAGACCAAAGTTTCACACAAAGGAAAAATCATTCACATCAATGGATTCCCCAGTGGAGTCGCCATTTTGTCATGTGGAAAGTGTCGATATTGTGGAAAAAACCAACCTCCCTAGAAGCTAAGGCTTTCTAGTGACAAACAAGACAAATAAACACTACCTTTCTCTAAACATGCATTTAGAATACAAGTAATCAGGTGATTGTAACATACCTTTAGTCCAACGCTTTGTAGTAGTCCAGCCTCGCCGATCCGGATGAGCTCCTCCTTCTCTTCGAAACCTGCATTCACTAACAAGCCAAAAGATTAAATAGCACCTGATAAACTTATAAAATAACACATATCCATCATACAGACCAAGGAGTATATGAAACAAATCATGAAAAACAATCTGTTGAGAAAAATGAGTTCATTTGTATTAAGTGGAAACAAAAGAAACCATTACAACCTGAGCCTTGGTGTTGTGCAGGTCCCTCCTAGGGTCCAGCAAGAGTTTTCATTTACTTTGATCAGCTCACCCACTCTCAAATAAGGCTAGGAAAGGATGAGAATCTCTCCTCTCAAGCTTTACAAGGGAGTCCTAATTCCAGCAGAATCTACCCTTAGGAATGTTTAGCTTTCAACCTCCCTTCCCTTTGGCCCAATGCCTGTATTTATAGTGCTCTAGAGGAAGTTATTCAGGTCCACCATCAATGGGATAAGCCCCTCTTTGGATGGGATAGCTCCCCTCTTGATGGGATAAGTTCCTCTTTCGTAGGGATACATGAACCATCTGGAGGCGCTCCACACACGTTAAACAAGCTTCTAGAATGCTCTAGAAATGACCACAATTAAATTTTTTGGAGTGAAACTTGCGCCTTTTGACCTTTACAGGAGTACGCACCCTCCCCTTTACAGACAGAGCGTACAAGTACGTAGGTATTGTGAACTTGGGGTGCGTACACGCCGGTAAGGCTAAGAGAAACTGCGTACCCAGAGATATATAGATTTTTAAAGACTTTCTCTCTTTCTTGGAGTTTGACATGGAGAGCAGAGGTATGAGACTTGCCAAGGAGGATAGTATGACAGTTGATGGAGCCATACTAACTGCAAATAGTCATGGTGACAAATTTTAGTGTAACAGATTGGGTGCCTTGTTTGATTTATTTTTGGTTATGCAACATCTACTCGGTGTGCTGTTGAGCTTCTCTCTTTTCTTGGGACTTTCTTTTCTTTGGTGTTGCTTCCTTCCCTCCTTCCTTTTGCCCCTATATTTATGGAGAAGAGGTGGGATTGTTGTGGATTAGTATTTGGGAAGGAAGAAATGCAGTGCGAGTTCCCAAGGTGGCCACTCTAGTCCTTCTCGATCACTGTCCCCTGCAGTTCCCCCATTTTTGCGAAGGCACGACGTTTGGGAAGCTTGTTCTCTGTTTGAGACTCCCCTTGTGAGCCGGTAGCCACATTTGATATACCTTGCTTTCATGTTGTTTTCTTCCCTTCTTGTTTTTGGCCCCTAGATTTACAAAGAAAAGGTGGGATTGCTGTGGATTGGTGTTCAGGAAGGATGAAAAGTAGTGCAAATTCTGGGGGTTTCTACCCTAGTCCTTCTCAATTGTTGACCCCTGCAGTTCCCCCTTTTTTGAGAAGGCACGGGGTTGGGGAAGCTTGTTCTCTGTTTGCGCCTCCCCTTGTGAGCTAGTAGACACATTTGACGTCTCTCTTTATTTCGTGTTGTTTTCTTCCCTTCTTCATTTTGGCCCCTAGATTTATAGAGAAAAGGTGGGATTGTTGTGGATTGGTGAGAGGGAAGGATGAAATGCAGTGCGAGCTTCCAGGGTGGCCACCCTAGTCCTTCTCAATCGCCATCCCCTGTAGTTCCCCCCTTTCTGCAAAGGCACAAGGTTGGGAAGCTTGTTCTTTGTTTGAAGCCTCCCCTTATGAGCTAGTACCATGGTTGATATCCCTTTCTTTCATGTTTTTTTCTTCCCTTCTTCCTTTTGGCCCCTAGATTTACAGAGAAAAGGTGGGATTGTTGTGGATTGGTGTTTAGGAACAACGAAATGCAGTGCAAGCTCCTAGGATGGCCACCCTAGTCCTTCTCGGTCGTCGTCCCCTTCAATTCCACCCTTTTTACGAAGGCACGGGGCTTGGGAGGCTTGTGCTATGTTTGATCCTCCCCTTGTGAGCCGATAGCAACGTTTGATCTCTATTTCTTTCACCTTGTTTTCTTCCCTTCTTACTTTCACTCCCTAGCTTTATGGAGAAAAAGGGGGATTATTGTGGACTGGTGTTTGGGAAGGATTCAAAGCAGTGCGAGCTCCTGGGGTGGCCACCCTAGTCATTCTTGATTATTTTTCCATGCATTTCCCCCCTTTTTGCGAGGGCGTGGGGCTCGGGGAGATTGTTCTTTGTTTGAGCCTCCACCTATGAGGGGGGTAGACACCTTTGTTTCTCTTTCTTTCATGTGTTTTTCTTCCTTTCCTCCTTTTGGCCCTTAGCCTTAAATTTGTTGTGGGGGTGCCCCTATTCAATGTTGTGGCAGATTTGTCAGTAATACATGGAAACAAATCTCGGTAATGGATATCTAGGCTCTTCTTATGATGAAGAACATAGCGAAATGCGATACTTAGTGTGAATTACAAAATCTCGTGAATCATCGAGTTTTTGAACGCAATTTATGCCTGAGGCCTTGGTCAAGGACACGTCTATCTGGGCATCACATCCCATTAAAACGCGCTCCCTGCAATATGTTAGGGAGCAGTGGAGTTGGTTGTAGCCCACTGCAGTGCAGTTGGCTGAAATATCTCAAGTGATGTTTCGTGGCATGCGTCAGTGAGCTGTGATCTTCTCTCCTTGGATAGGCAGTTGGTGTTAGCTGATACATGATTTGTGTGGATCGCTCAAACTTGCTTTACCCTCTCTTGTCCTCCCATCGGGTCGGGTGGATTTAGCTCTAACTTTGTGACCTAAACTTAAGCGAGAACACCCATTGAGTTTAAGCATATAATTAAGTGGAGGAAAAGAAACTTACAAGGATTCCCCTGGTAGTGGTGAGCGAACCAGGAAGAGTGAACTGGGTGGAGCCAAAGAAAACTCTAGTGGAGGCTCGTAGCGATACTGATGTGAAAATTGTTCGTTTGACTTGGGTATAGGGGCCAAATACTAATCAAACCATCTAGTTGTTGGTTTCCTCTGAAGTTTGCCTCAGGATAGCTAGAGCTAACACACAAATTTTATCAGGTAAAGGTAATGATTAGTTGCATTGGGGGTGTAATGCCCTCGACCTATTCTCAAAATTTAAATAGGTAAGAGGGTGCGATTGCTCCATTGAGCTACTCAATGGAATCGAGAGCTCTAAGTGGCCTATTTTCTGTAAGTAGAACTGGCGATGCGGGATGAACCGAAAGTCGAGTTACGGTGTTGAATTTCCAGCTATCCTAGATCCAACAAAGGGTGTTTGTTGATTAAGATAGTAGGACGGTGGTCATGGAAGTCGAAATCCACTAAGGAGTGTGTAACAACTCACTTGCCGAATCAACTAGCCCTGGAAATGGATTGCACTGAAGTGCGCAACCTATATTCGACCGTCAGAGAAACTTCTTGGCTCCGATGAGTAGGAGGACGTGGGGGTCATTGAGAAACCTCAGGCGTGAGCTTGGGTGGATAAGCCCCTGGTGCAGACCTTGGTGGTAGTACCAAATATTCAAATGAGAACTTTGAAGACTGAAGTGGGGAAAGGTTCCATGTGAACAACACTTGGACATGGGTTAGTTGATCCTAAGAGATGGGGACGGCTTGTATCAAGGGTGCACTCTGCATGAGCATCAAAAGGGAATCGAGTTAATATTCCATAACTGGGACATGGTGGCAGGCGGAAATGTTAGGAAATCTAAAGATGTCGTCGGGGGCCCCAGGAAGAGTTATCTTTTCTTTTTAATAGCTTGCCCACCCTGGAATCGGTTCACCCAGAGATAGGGTCCATCAACTGGAAGAGCACCACACATCTTGCGGTGTCTGGTGTGCCCTCAGTGGCTCTTGAAAATCTAGAGGACCAAGTACCATTCATGCCCGGTCATACCCATAACCACATCAGGTCTCTGAGGTGAACAACCTCTGGTCAATAAAACAATGTAGGTAAAGGAAGTCGACAAAATGGATCCATAATTTCGGGAGAAGGATTAGCTCTGAGGGCTGGGCCTAACTGTCTACACCCTCAACTCGTGGGCTATCGGTACTCTGCCCAAGCTACTCTCGTGGTGAGGGTGGGTAGTCATGTGCCGATTGGGCTACAGGCATGGAATGCCCCCTGCTGGGGGCTTTCCCCTAGGTGGTGAACAATCGACTTAGAAATTGTACAGACAAGGGGAATCCAACTGTTTAATTAAAAAAAGCATTGTGATGGTCCCTGCGGATGGTGATGTAATGTGATTTCTGCGTAATGCTCTGAATGTCAAAGTGAAGAAATTCAACCAAGCGCGGGTAAACGACGAGACTAACTATGACTCTCTTAAGGTAGCCAAATGCCTTGTCATCTAATTAGTGACGTGCATGAATGGATTAATGAGATTCCCACTATCCCTATCTACTATCTAGCGAAACCACAACTAAGGGAATGGGTTTGGTAGAATCAACGGGGAAAGAAGACCCTGTTGAGCTTAACTCTAGTCTGACTTTGTGAAATGACTTGAGAGGTGTAGAACGTTATTTTACTTATTTCGTGGGGTGGACATGGGGCACTACCCCTATTTTTGGCCTTAAGGAACATTTTGGCAGATCGATCTGGGAAGAAGACATTGTCTGGTGGGGAGTTTGGCTGGGGTGGCACATTTGTTAAAAGATAACGCAGGTGTCCTAAGATGAGCTCAACAGGAGCAAAAATCTCATGTGGAACAAAAGGGTAAAAGCTAATTTGATTTTGATTTTTAGTACGAATACAAACTGTGAAAGCATGGCATATCGATCCTTTATATTTTCAGAAGTTGAAGCTAGAGTTGTCAGAAAAGTTACCACAGGGATAACTGGCTTGTGGCAGCCAAGCATTCATAGCGACATTGCTTTTTGATCCTTCGATGTTGGGTTTTCCTATCATTGTGAAGCAGAATTCACCAAGTGTTGGATTGTTGACCCACTAATAAGGAACATGAGTTGGGTTTAGACCGTCATGAGATAGGTTATTTTCACCCTATTGATGAACCACACCGAAATAGTAATTCAACTTAGTACGAGAGGAATCATTGATTCACAAAATTGGTCATCGCGCTTGGTTGAAAAGCCAGTGGTGCGAGGCTACCGTGTGTCGGATTATGACTGAACTAAGTTAGAATCCACACTAGAAGAGGTGCATGTCACTCTTCGACTATATCTTCACCTACAATAGGGGTGTCGCTTTGTCACCCCCAGGGGCTCGTGTCATTTGCAAACCGTGACTGTGAATCATCTTGGTCGGGACAGCTTTGAAGTTCAATTCCAAATGGTCATTGAGAAGAATCCTTTGTAGACGACTTAAATACACGACAAGGTATTCTGAGTGGCAGAGTGGCCTTGCTGCCACGATCCATTGAGATTCAGCCTTTTCTCACCTCAATTCAAAGCTTCACTCTGGTCACACATTATTCAAACAAATACAGACAACCCTCCCTCTCTCCTGCTTCCTGTAGATGACAATTTTTATTTTCTTGGGGGCAGGAAATTTGGGGTTTCCACACCGTGACGAAAAGGCGTCGAAGCCTGGGAAAGTTGGGGTTTCCATGTCATGCTCTGGTGCCCAAAACTTGGGGTTTCCATGTGACAACCCGGCGCCCAAAATTTTCAGTTTCCATGTTGTGACAGAAAAGGCACCCAAGCATGGGAAAAATTGGGGTTTCCATGCCGCGCTCCAGCGCCCAAAATTGGGGGTTTCCACGTTGAGACGGAAAAGTTGCCCAAGCATGGAAAAAATTGGGTTTTCCATGCCATGCCCCATCACCCAAAATTTGGGGTTTCCATCTAGTGCCTAAAATTTGGGGCTTCCACCCAGTGCAAAAAAATTTAGGGTTTCCATGTCACGCCCAAAATTTGGGGTTTCCAAGTTGCACCCCGACACCCAAACCTGGGAAGCTTAGCATTTCCACATCGCACCACAACTGAAACCGGTAGTGCCCAAGCCTTGGGAAACTTGGGGTTTCCATGTCATGCCCAAGCCTGGGAAACTTGGGGTTTCCATGTTGCACCATGGCCGAAATTGAAGGCGCCCAAGTCTGGGGAAACTTGGGTTTTCCATGTCTTGCCCTTGATGGAATCATGGGTTTCCATATTTTATAGCATGATGGAAGCGTGAGGTTTTAAAAAATGCCCTAACATGGGGAACTTGGGGTTTCCATTATGATGCAAACCAACTCACAAGTCTGGGGAACTTGGGGTGTTTCTAAACCACTGCCCAAGTCTGGGGAGCTCGCAGTTTACATGTCGTAGCGTGGCCAGAACCACCGACAGAAACCACCCAAGTCTGGGAAACTTGGGCTTTCCATGTCGCAGGACACCTTGAATCATTTGAGAGTCTGTGGAACTTTAGATTTCCATGTTATGGGGCGATGAAAAGCTGCCAAGGTCTGGGGAACTCGGGGTGTGCATTTCATAGTGCGACGGAAACTGATACCCAAGTCAGTGGACACACGGGGTTTCCATTTCATGTCACAAAAAAAGTTTCTACCCAAGTTTGTGAAACGTGGGGTTCCCATGTCGCTCACGCCGCAGCTAAAACTATTGTTTAAGTCTAGGGAGCTTCGGGTTTCCATGTCATCGTGTGATAGGGAGGAGCCACCGAAGTCTAAGGAGCTTTGGGTTTCCATGTCATCACATGATAGGGAATGACCACCCATGTCTAGGGAGCTTCAGGTTTCCATGTCATCGTGCGATAAGGAATGACTTCCCATGTCTATGGAACATGGGGCTTTCTATTCCGTGGCATGACGGAAACTGCCCAATATGGGAAAATCGGGTATTCCATGTCCCGGCATGACAGAAACCATGACCTCAATTCAGGGAACTCAGGTTTCCATGCCGTGGAATGACAGAGAACTTCCCAAGTCTGTGGAATCTAGGGGCTTATTTTTCATGGAATGAGGGAAACCACCTAATTTTGGCAACCTTTGGGGTCTCCATCTCCCGCTCGGGTGAAAACGACAGCCCCGGTGTGGGGAACTTGGGTTTCCATGTCACAACACGACTAAAATTGCCCAATTTTATGAAATTCATGGTTTCCATGTTGTGGAATGATGAAGAACCACCTAATTTTTGTGAACACAGGGTTTCCATTTCGCGGCGGGGTGGAAACCACTTGCCTGCTCTATCTCTGGAACTTGGGGTTTCCATGCCTCGTTGTGACAGAAGTTGTCCAAGTGCAGGAAAAGCAGGGTTTCCCTACCCTGCCATGACGACAGCTACCCATGTGTGGGAAATCTAGGGTTTCCATGTCCCATCGCGCCAAAAACCTCTACCACGTACGGGGGAGGGGGGATTGGGGTGTCAGGTAATCGAGTCGGGAGCACCTAAGAGAGTCAAAAGACTAAACTCGTAGTACTGGCACTCACGTTCGGTTATACGTGACTTGAGTGAACATTCAGTTATATGCAAAGACTTGGCATGACATTCGCTTATGCATGACATTGATGGACACACTTGTAGCGGGCACTCCGTGTTGGGCAGGGCGCACGCCCCTTGATATGTGCAAGTTGTACGAGTCACCAATGGAAGGTGCACGGGAAAACCGTGTTGGGTGCCTCAATGAAAGAGGTGACCATGTGTGGACGAGTTAGGATGCAGGCAGGTGTGTGACATGCGGCGACGGGTATAATTGATTAAGTGTTGGAGCTGACCCATCAGTGCAACGATGAAAACGAAGGGATGCAACAGTTTGTTGGAATGGGGTGTGTCGAGGTTATGTGGTAGGTCGGCCGAGCATGCATGTTTATGGAGCCAACCCTTGTTAGCCCCAAGAGACATGGCCTTTTGGCGAAAGGATGTGTATAAGTAAGGAGGATGGTATTCGACGAATGAACATCGAACTCAGACTTCCACATCGTAGAACAAGTGCGAAGGAAGGAGTTGGGTGAAATCAAAAGGAAGAGAAGGAAGTGGGTAAGAGGGCCACACTAGCGGGTGGATTAAAACAAGTGGGTCGGACTTAGTAGTGTAGAAAGGTAGAGCAGGGCAGGTTACCGACTGGTTTGGTAGGCCACACTATGTGCAGGCCATGTGCCCTCACTATGGACCGCACCGACGGGCAGATTTTGGGCATTGTGGAATGGAAAGTCGAGCAGACAGGTGGCATACTTGGGTGTGGGTGACACCAGTCAGAGTTCAAGTGTGGATTTGTGTCATGCAGGCTGCGGGAAATGCAACAAAACCACATGACACAACAGGTTGAAAGAATAATTGAAGAAGATAAATTGATGGTAAGTTATTTTTGCTGCATTGTTAAGAACACTTATTGGAAAATTCACCGAGTGTTGAAGTAGGCGCATACCATGTACTCAAGTATTGGTAAAAAGAAAAAGTACAGTGGTGCTGCACCTGCCTATGTGTGGTTGAAATTCTACCACTAGTATAGGGGCCTGACATGGGGTCTCCCAGTCCCTCCTCGACAAAAGTCGCCAAATTGCGGGGAACCCAGGGATTCCATGTCCCGCCTTGTAACACCTAATGAGCCCCAAATTTTGGTAACAATTTGGGCTCATTTGGCCTACTTACCTTGCTCAACCCTTCATTTTTTATCACTTATGCATAATTTCTTAGTATATTCGTGTTATTTGTAGGAAGAAGGGCAGTCATTATGCCTATGTGGCTAATACATGATGATTTCAGGTTTTTTTGACATTAAATGGAGCAAATACCATGCAAATGAAGACAAGGAGACAACCAAGGTGGCATTGCGGGTTTATAGGGAGGTTGTCCACAGACTTGAATGACCTTCCTCGTGATCTCCACCCCAACTCCGAGCTCCAACAGCTATCACCACCGAGCTAGAAGGCAGCCAATGGATTCTACAGGAACAACAGTTTACTTTTAGTTGGACAGCCAAGCTCCACTAATTGAGGAGGCCAGCTTGGCCCTCATCATGTATAAATATTGAGGCTATAGCCTTCGATGAGACTCTTGAACTTTTGTTGTAGATTTTGGATTACGAGCTATAGCTCTGTTTTTGCTCTTTGTAAGCCAATTTTGGCATGTTGTTAGACTCATGATTATGATCTTTTAATAAAAGGCAGGCATATTTGGATTTGATTCTGAGTTCTTAGGGGAGCTATAGCTCTCAGGTTAGGGCCCAACCTGAGAGCAATAGACCTCCTTCTTTTTGTATTGTTACTTGTCTTTCTTTTATCATTGCATTTCTTTCCTTTACATGCACTTGAAAAATACAGTTTGTTGAGTTGACTGTTTCGGTTTGGTTATGTAGGTTAGTTTCATGAATGCAGTTGTTTCAGTAGTTCATAATTAGCGTAGGGAGATTGAAGTTACGTTGAGTTCAAAAAGGTTGAATGCATGCCCACTTTCACCTCTGTTTGGGGACCGGAAGTGTAGACCATGCGAACTGCCAAAAACACTGTTTTAACATATGCATGCAAGTATTGATGTAATGTTTTCGATTGAAGAATTGTCCATGCGATTATATCTTGAGTAATGACTCTTTGGTTCAGCATCATGCATGAATTCCCTTCAACTTACATTGTTGTTCTTTGATTCCTAATAAAACAGTTAGAATAGGTTGGTGAACTTTCGTTTACATGCAAGATAGGGGTGATTTGTTTCATTTACACTGCGCAACACCACTCCATCGTGTTCTTATTCTTCTAAACCATGCCTAAGCCACCTACTCATCCTCTGTTCAGCTCATTTGCCTTCCAACCCTTCTATTATCCACGTTGCCTCAACTTTTCAGCCTTCCATTGCCTCTACCCTTCTATCGACCAACCAGCTCCATCCACTCTCTCTCCATCTCATCTCTCTGTCCATAGGTCATCACAAGCTCCTCTTTCATCTTACCCATCCATCCATACAACTCCTTCACTCCTCCATCACCCAAAACTCCGACTGTAGAACATCTTGTAGAAGTTAGTAGACTTCCTGTAGAAATCCCGAGTTTCCTGTAGGATCCCCTGCAGACATCCTGTAGAAGCCTGCAAACACGGTTGCCAAGCACCCGAACGTGGTGGACTTCTGTGGAATGATGTGAGGGATCCCTTGGAACCTCTCAGAGTCCTCCTGACCGTTCCCAAGCCTTCCTCCCCTTGAACTACCCTTGCACAGTCAAGACCCAGTAAGAAGCACAATCATAATAACTCCACCCACTTGAGCAAAAATACAAAAACGTGTTCTCTTCAATGGAAGTAGTTTAAATTCATGCATCTCATCTCACTAGAAGTAATGGCATCATTTCTAGAAGTTGCATTCCCACCATTGCATCATAAAGATTAAGCTAGTCAGATTAGGGTTTACTAGGGTTTCCATGTTTGGTTGGCTTTCAGTTCATTCTTGCAAAGTAGGTTAATTTCCTTTGAGATAGCCTTCGTTCATCATTTAGAAAGCTTCTTCTGAGAACATATAGAAGTTGGCTTGAGCCCTAGCGGACTTGTGCCAACTGACCAAGTGACAGCTGCGACAAGAGCTAGTACTTGTGCATACAGCACCGTCGCTTCCAAGTTTGTTACGAACTACCAGGTTGATAAAATTAGAGAAGGAAGCCCCAGGAGTTGTAGCATTATTGCTACAATACTGGAGCTCACCAATGCCCATGAGCTATGGTTGGTGATCGAGTGAGGGCACACCAGGTGAGGGCGCGGGTGAGCTAGACGAGCCCTAGCACACACAAATGTAAACAGGAGAAAAGTGATTAAGTTTGAGCGTTGGAGTGTTTATACCGTTTGGGTGGTCCGGCTGACCCGATGAGTGGGCGAGCTGACAAGTGAACCATCACATGGGTGGGTGGTCACTTCACATAACAAGTTAGCCGACAAGTTGAAGTATGAACGAGCCTACAGTTGTGTATGCATTGGTGGGTTAGTTGGACGTCCCCATGCTTTGATGTGAACGCATATACATAGGTGGAGCCAAGTTGGTTGGAGAGGCAGATCATTTGGACGAACAACAAGTCGAAGTGCGAGCTGAAGTCTTTGGGAGTTTTGTGGTTAGGCGTGTGAATGTGCTCACACGACAGGCAGACCGAAGGGTGAAGAAGGCAAATAACTGGGTGGTGGGTTTAGACAGGGCGACACGGGCATGTGCGCCTGCCGAATGGAAAATCGGTTGGACTGAACGAGCGTGCAGGGTGACCTGCAGGTGGGTGTGCCTAGTTCAGGCTGAACGATGGTTCGTGCGGGGTGACATGAAGGCATGCCCGCTAAATGGTGGAAGAATTGAATGATTTGAATGGTGTGTTGGTTTGTGAAACGAAGAGGTGCAACCAGTGTGTGTGGAGGTGCAGCTGGGAAGGCATGCATGGTGACATGGGTGGGCACCCAAGTTGGGCAAAAAACATGGAGGTGAAAAGAAACGAAGTGCGATGGGTTGTGAACGAAGGCGACCAATGTGCGGACGTGCCACGTAGGCATGCACAGTGACATGGGGAAGGTGTCCAAGTTGGGAAAATGACACAATGAGATGAATGAATGCATTCAAAGGTAAACAGAGAGTTGGGCAGAATGTGCAGTGACCGTTCAGGCGTACCGATGAGCTGGGCAACCAAGTTTACCGATGAATGTAAAAATTGGCTAATTGTAAATTTGGGGTTTCCTCAAGATTTAACTTTATATATATATATATATATATATATATATATATATATATATTGATTATTTAAGCAGACTCATTATATGGAGTTGCCCCTTCCTTTATACTGTTGTGCATTTATATGTGTTAATGTTGTTTATGGTGAATGTTATTGGTTTTCACTGTGTTATAAAGGAAAACATAATACTTGGTAAAGAAGAAATTAAACTAAGTATCAAAATTTAGGCATAGTCCACGATCGCAAGTATTGGTGAACAGAAAGTGGTCAGTGGTGAGGTACCTCCTATAGTGTCGTTGGAAGAGTACCACTAGTGTAGGGGTGTGACAGGTGGTATCAGAGGTGATGGTGGATGAGGTGCAGGATTTGCGGAGAAGTTGATCCCACTACGCTTCGTGACAGGTTTAGCAGAGGTGAAGCTTCGTACTTGGCCAAGCTGAATGACAAGACATGGAAGGTTTGGAAGAATGTGAAGGGAAGCTATTGTTGACCTTATACAAGTGGAAGCAGATGAAAGAAGATAACCCATGGATTCGAGATAAATTTGAAGTCTTGGAAAGGAATGTTGAAGACAAACTTCTTCAACTTGGTTGGGCAATGGAGTAGGATGTAGCTACAGATTGCGATGACGAAGAAGAGGAAGTTGTGATGTTTGAGGATGTTGCAGATATGACAACGATGGAAGACAAACTTGAGATTGATCAAGTTGGACTAGAATCATGCAGTTTGCAGACATTGATGGATGAGGATACTCACATGGAGGAGCCTCATGATGAAGTAAGTATTATTGGTACTTGTGTTTCAGTTGAGCATCTGGTAGACGAACCGTATGCAGGGAAGTGCAAAAGTAGTTTGTTGATGTAAGGGAGGATCTTACCATGTATGTCTACGATGAGACCTTGTATGGAGAAGCAAGGACCATTGAATTTTACAAGACGTGTTGGGATTTTTTGTGACCTTATGGTAGAAGGTACAAGGGCCCGTGACAAGGGAAGAACATGATGATCATTGTGGAGGAATGGGTCATGCTTTAGCCACATGGAAGAATTGGCTAAGTGCCCAGCACGACTCATAGACAAATTGGAGGAGGGAACACACTTGAGTATGATGATACTTGGGTAGACTTCTCATGGCCGAGACCAAGAAGAACTATTGGTGGAACCTTTAGTGGGGGAGCTATTATGGAAGAGACTGGTGATGTGATGATGATATGGTTGGGTGACCGAGTTCACTAAACTGATTTGCAATCTTGGATGAGGATGACCGATTGTTGTGATGGGTCTAAATGGTTGGAAAACATGGGAAACTTGAGTCATGGACATCAGGCTGGAGACATGGAACATGGCAGTCTTATGCAGATACATTATGCAAGAGCACTTGTAGAGGTGTCACTTATGCGCATCCAATGAGGAGTGCCAAGGCAGGGATGTTTTGTAGGAGGATTTGTTGGTGCGACATGGTGATGTTTTATTGATGAGCCGATGGAGAGGTTGTGCACTCTTGTACAATAAGGCCATGGAGTTGGTTGGAATTGTGAGAATACAATGGAGCATTCCTACTACATGGAGAGCTGAGGCATCATGCAAAGACCTTTGAGCTGAGACATGTATGCTTGATAGAGTGTTGGTTGGAGATCTCTCATGGAGCCCATCATTACATGAGGTTATGACTTTTGAGGACTTCATATTATGGACTTAGAGGATCTGATGCATTGAGGAGTTGAGGTCAGGGACTTTGATGTAGGATGGGGTGCATAATTTTGAGTGCATATATGGGTATACTTGGAAGAGTGACTTGATGTGGAGGATTGATATAAGACACTTTGGAGTGACAGAGTTGCAACAATGATGATGCCTTGGTGGAAAAAGTTGGGGATGGGTTGAGCCGAGACTTAACCACTTTTTACACATGGGAGATGAGACAGGTGTGTACATGTTTCTATGGCAGACTTGAGGGATGGCACATTATAGATATGATGGAGGTTTCTTCATGGACCTGGATGTGGCACATCGAGACTCGGGGTTGATGAGACGTTCTCTTCACTTTGAGGATATGGATGTTTTGAAGATGGATGATGATGTTGGGATAGATGCGTCTAATTTCATGCAGCACATTGATACCCAACATCCTAGACAACATGTTGCAGATGAGATGAGGGTTACTTCATGGACCTAGACATGGCTTATACTTGGATGGATATAAATTCTTGATCGAGTTGATGTTGTGACAGGATGTTCTGACAATCAACAAATGATGGCATGAGGATGTGCATTCTTATTATTTGAGCGTGACAGTTAGACTGATCACCCAACTAGTTCAAATCATGAGGGCTAGCAGTGTGTAGATATGTGTTAGCATTGTGTTGGAGTATCATGGCAGCAGTTCACAAGATGACGATACATGATGGAGTTGACATGATATGTTGTAGTGAGCATGTGGCTTGAGATGGAGGGACCAACCTTTCACAGTGGGATCACCATGTGGAGATTGATGGATGTGGTTGATGATCATGGATTGAGGAGACTTTCTGATGTATGACATACAGGTGGATTACATGCCTTGGTATGGATATCTTGGTGATAGGTGGTTACTAGGATGAGAGACTGTTGAGGATGACAATGATTTCAAGTGGGGGACAATGTAACTCCCACGAGCTGCGCTTGGCAGTCGGGCGAGGGCGTGGGCGAGCTAGACGAGTCACAACACACACGAAAGTAAATGGGAGAAACGTGACGAAGTTTGAGCGTTGGAGTGTTTATACCATGTGGGTGGTCCCGAGCAACCCGACAAGCGGGAAAACTGATGGGTGAACCATCACATGGGTGGGCGGTCACTTCGCACAACAAGTGGGCCAATAAGTTAAAGTATGAATGAGACAATGATTGTGTGTATGTTGGTGGGTGAGCTTGATGCCCCCACGCTATGATGTGAATGCATATACATAGACAGAGGCGAGTTGGTTGGAGAGGCAGATCACTTGGACGAACAACAAGTTGAAGTGCGAGCTGAAGTCTTCGAGAGTTTTGTGGTTAGGCATGTGGATGTGCCCGCACGATGGGGGGACCAAAGGGTGAACAAGGCAGAGAACTTGGTGGTGGGTTCGGGAAGGGAAACATGGGTGTGTGTGCCTGTCGAATGGAACATCAGTTGGACTAAACGAGTGTGTAGGTTGACCTATGGGTGGGCATTCTCGGTTCAAGCTGAATGGTGGTTTGTGCAGGGTGACATGAAGGCATGCCCACTGAATGGTGGAAGCATTGAATGAGTTGAACGGTGTGTTGGTTTGCAAAATAGTGAGGTGTAACTGACATGTGTGGAGGTGCGGTCGGGCAGGTGTGCACGATGACACGGGTGGGTGCCCAAGTTGGGCAAATGACATGGAGGTGAAACAAAACAAAGTGTGATGGGTTGTGAACGAAGGCGACCAACATGCGGACATGTCGAGTAGGTGTGCACGGTGACACGGGGAGGGCGCCCAAGTTGGCCAAACGGCATGACGAGCTGAACGAATGCATTCAAGGGTAAACAGAGAGTTGGGCAGAACTTGCGATGACCATTCGGGCGTACTGACGAGCTAGGCAACAAAGTTTGCCGATGAATGTAAAAATTGGCTAAGTGTAAATTTGGGGTTTCCTCAAGATTTAACACACACACACATATATATATTGATTATTCGGGCAGACTCATTATAGGGAGTTGCCCCTCCCTTTATACTATTGTGCATTTATATGTGTTAATGTTGTTTATGGTGAATGTTAATGGTTTTCACTTTGTTATAAAGGAAAAAATAATACTTGGTAAAGAAGAAAATGAACTAAGTACTGAAAGTTAGGCGTAGTCCATGATCGCAAGTATTGGTGAAAATAAAGTGGTCGGTTGTGTCGCACCTCCTATAGTATGGTTGGAAGTGTGCCGCTAGTGTAGGAGTGTGACATGCCTTGTCAAAAGCCCCCCAAGTGTGGGAAATTTGGGGTTTTCATGTCTTGTCATGATGGAAATCACCCAAAAACAGTAAACTTGGTGTTTTCGTGTCCCTCCCACGACGAAAGTCGCAGCGCAAGCACACGGACATTGAGTCTACAACTTCACATCAAGAAAAAGGCTCTGTTGGTCAAGAGAATGAAGGTTTCTTCATTGGTAAAGGATCTCACTAAGTGTCGGGGAACGAAGTGCCAAAGAAACAAAGTCAAAAGATGAGGTAGGACTTGGCTTGTGCTTGGAGGATATTCTTCTTAAGGATCTAGGGCTTGGTAGTGATCAATAACAGGCTTCAATAAGACAAATTTATGCTAAGAGAGAGAGGTTTTGCCCTGACAAAGAGCCAACATCTTGTGCTCTTGTTCTTATGTTTTTGGCACCAGTTTGATGAAGTAAGCACACATGCATTAATAAGAAGAGAAGAAGATTAAGCTAACAAGATAAATTGTAAAATATATTCACAAATTGTTATCGATTCTAGAAGAATCCCACTATACCCCATTGCCCCAGATTCTTCAACATGGTATCGATGCTAAGGTGAGACATCAAGGAAAGGGAATCTCAAGAACATCTACAAGATTGAAGCATCAAGCCAAGAAGTCTTAATCACATCAAGGACAAGAAGGTCTACCATCTATCATTCACCATGGAAGACTGCAAAGCAAGAAGAAATGCCTTTTATAAAGGCACCTACAATAAGAATAAATCAAAGAGGGACCTACATCAAGCTACACCATCTTGAAAAATGAAAGGCACTACGAGTCAAGTCATCAAGCAAGTCCATTTGAAGAAAGAAACTTGAAGAACATCAAGATTTAAGGAAGACAAGCCATCAAGTCTTTAAGAAGAAAGCAAGTTCACTACATCTCAAACTCTATCAAGTAAGTATATGTCCCCTTCTGAGTATACATGAATGTCTTTTTGCAAGGAAAGTAACAAATTGGTTGGGACCACTACATGTCCAAAGTCCAATGATTTTGATGCCAAGAATATGGATGCTACAAAAGGGATTGTCCTCAACTTAAGAAGGACAACAACAACAAGAGAAAAATGGAAGAATCTCATGTAACTCAAGAAGTGAAAGAAGAAGACAAGAAGAAAAATAAGGAAGATCTTCCTATGACTAAATCAACCTCTTTGCTTAAAGTCTTATTTCAATGTTTTGAGTAGTATAGGAGCATATAGAAATAGAACATATTGCATGGTTAAAGATATCTTCTAGAATATAGGAGCATGGTGTAGACATAGCTCAAGATATTCACATAGAAGGAGCTTACCTATTATAGGGTCTCATCCACGATGAAAAAATGGTTGATCGTTATCAAAATTCTTAGAAGGCCTCCATCAACAAAGGAAGCAAGTTAAGGGTCTTCAAGATCCTCTGATAGAATCTTCAAAATAAGGTTTGTACATAAGGGGGTAGATGTCTCATTAGGAGTCCCATTTATTGGATTAAAGAAAGGATGATATACAGGCGATAGCAGATGAAGTAAGAAAGGCTATGCCAATTGAGGAGAACTATCAAATAAAGCTGAGATGATAAAATCATAATCGAGATGAGGTATGTATGCATCAACGTTTAAGTCATGTCATCATATATATTGGGTCATGGGAAACTTTCTAGAGTCATGTTCAAGAATAAAAGGATCTCTTTCACCAACGATATGCTCGGAGGCATGTACTACAATGGAGTAAAGGTCAACACGAAGAAGTGCTCTCATCAAGAGTATAAGGTGGTTGACTGATCAATCCAAAAAGAAGCAAATGAAGAAAGAGATCAAGCATGTGAAGAACATCGTGGTCACAAAGAATCACTATTTGACAAGGTTCCTCAACATCTCTTGAAAGAAGGCATGGAAACTCTGACAAAGGAAGAAAAAGATCAAAGGACCCTTGACACCTACGAAGGCCTTAGTGATAGTAAGGTGCAGATAACCAATTCAACTCTACAAATATGTCATGATGAAGAAGACATCCAACAAAAGCACCATTTGATGTTGAAGCAATATCATGATGAAGTCATGAAGGGCTGCTAAATCAAAGTATGGGAACAAACAAGTACAACTAAGCATCCATGTGATAAGTATTATTAAGGATAGACAAGATGACAAAGGAGTAGCTAGATGACAGAAAGGACCTGATATATATAAGGAAGACCACTTTCCACGAATGGAGCAATGACATGAAAAACCAGGAGGGAAAGTGATCGATGGTTGGTACCATGCCAAGAAGAAGTTCAAAAAAAGACTTCATGACATCGAAGGAAAGAAGGAGATAAAGCAGCTGAAGGACCCATGAAGAAGACGATGTTGATGAATGGACAAGTCCCTAGCTAAGAGGGAGTTCTAACAAGTTCCCAACTACAAAGGAGCTTGGGAAAGTTCATTGTCAGAGGAAACTTGGCCATGTCTTCCTCAATCAAGAGGAAGAGATAGACACAACATTCTTGTCTTCACTTGGCAAGAAATAATGGGAGGATTGGGTAATCATCTGGCATCTGATGCTTTTTGAGGATGTGTAGGGAATCCAAGAGAAGATTAGGCAAGAGGAGTGATATTCTTTGAGGGTTGGAAACCCAAGGCAAGAATTGTCCTAGAAGGTCATACTCAAGGAACACCTGGGTGGGTATGTACCTTGAGAGATAATGAATAAGGTGTTTATAAGCCATTGGTCTCACCAAAATTGTGCTATGATCTTATGAGAGATAAAGCTATTAGTCAAGGCCTTGCTATGAACAATGTTGGCTACTATGATGCTATAACAGATGGGTTGCCAATCCGGTTTCTCTTATGTGAATTACTCAATATTGAGAAATAGCCAAACACCTTGTAATGATTTATGAATACCTCCCTAGTTAAGAGTGGGTGTTGAAAAAAGTGTAACTGAGTTCGGTCTTCTTAAATGTACTTTTGATATTTGTATTTATTCAAGATATATATATATATATATATATATATATATATATATATATATATATATTATATTTATCATTGAGTTTCTTGCTCATTGAAATAGGCCTAACACATGTTAAAGTGTTATAGGTGAGTCGAAGAGTTAAAAGAAAATGTTGAAGAACTTAAGGGCATGTTACACCGGGTATATTTATGTATTAGGGTCAAATATATTCCTACCCTCGTGCCTTTGTTCGGGTCATGTGCCCATTCAAACCATAAATTTTTTTCAAGCGGACTGGATCGTGCAGTGTCGTGCCCTGTGTGAGCGCCTGAGCACATGTGGCCATGCCAGAAATGCTAAGTCATGACCGCTCATGTGCCTTCTGCACATTCATGCGATCTGTTTGCCTGACACTCCCTCATTCCTTTGTTTGATCATGCACCCATGGAAACCCAAAATTTCATTCATGCTGGTCGTCTTGACTCTCCTAGGGTGGGTCAGGTCATGTTGTGCCATGTGTGGGTGCCTGGGGACACGTGGCCATGCTAAAAGTTCTAAGTCATGATCACCTATGTTTCTTTTGCATGTTTGTGTGGCCTATTTTCCTGATGCTCCATCATGCCTTTGTTCGGGTCGTGCACCCATCGAAACCCAAAATTTCATTTCAGTGGGTCGGGTCATGTTGTGCCATGTGTGGGTGCCCAAGCACAAGTGGTCGTGCCAAAAATTCTAAGTCGTCACCGCCCATGTGTCTTCTACATATTTGTACAACCCGTTTTCCCAATGCTCCCTCATGCATTTGTTTGGGTCGTGCACCCATGGAAACCCCAAATTTTTTTTGGGCTGTGCACGCATAGAAACCCAAAATTTCGTTTGGGTGGGTCGAGTCGTGTCATGTGTGGGTGCCCATGCAAATTTGTTTGGGTGATTTGGGTCGGCTCATGACATGCTGTGTGTGGGTGCTCGGGAACATTGGCCGTGTAAAAAGTGTTAAAATGTGACTCCCCATGTGCCTTCTGCACGTTCGTGTGACTCGTTTTCCCGACGCTCCCTCATGCCTTCGTTCAAGTCGTGCACCCATGGAAACCCCAAATTTCGTTTGAGCAGGTTGGGTCATGTCGTGTCGTGTGTGGGTGCCCGTGTGAACCCGTTCAGGCAGGTCAGTCATGCCATGCCATGTGTGGGTGCTCAGGCACACGTGGTCGTGCCAAAAATGTTAGGTTGTGACCCCCTATGTGTCGTCTGCACATTCATGCAGCCTGTTTTCCTAAAACTCACTTGTGCCTTCGTTCGGGTCATGCAACCCATGGAAACCCAAAAACAATTTCGGGTTGTGCACCCATGAAGCCCCAAATTTCATTTAGGCAGGTCAGGTAGTGTCATGTGTGGGTGCTCGTGTAAACATGTTTAGAAGGTTCAGGCTGGCTTGCCTAGGGCTGGTCGGGTCGTGTCGTGTTGTGTGTGGGTGCCCGGGCACACGTGGCCGTGCCAAAAATGTTGTGTCGTGACCTCTTGTGTGTCTTCTGCATGTTCGTGTGGCTCATTTTCCTGACGCTCCCTTGTGCCTTCATTTGAGTTGTGCACCCACGGGAAACCCAAATTTTGTTCGAGTCGTGCACCCATGGAAACCCCAAATTTTGTTCAGGCAGGTGGGGATGTGTCATGTGTGGCTGCATGTGAAAATGCATTCGGGTAGGTCGAGTTAGGTTGGGTCGTGTTGTGTGAGGGTGCCTAGGGTACACGTGCCCATATCAAAAATGCTAAGTTGTGATTGGGGGTGGGCGTTGTGCATGTTCGTGTGGCCCATTTTTCGAAGCCCACGTAAACTCGTTCGGGCGGGTTGTTTGCCCATGTAAACTCGTTTGGTCGGGTCGTTTTCCCATGTAAACTCATTCAGGTGGTTCGTTTTCCTGTGTAAACTCATTCGGGCGGGTCGTTTTCTATGTAAACTTGTTTAGGCGTGTCATTTGAGCGTGCCTACATAAAATCGTTCGGGCGAGTCATTTGCCATGTAAAATCGTTCGGGCAGGTCATTTGAGGGCACTCATGTAAACTCATTCGGGAGGGTCATTTTCCATGTAAAATCATTCAGGTGGGTCGTTTGAGGGTCACTTACCATGTAAACTCATTTGGGTGGGTCTTTTTCCATGTAAACGTGTTCGGGTAGTTCATTTGAGGGTGCCCGTGTAAACTCGTTCGGGAAGGTCATTTGCCATGTAAACTCATTCAGGTGTGTCATTTTAGGGTGGCCGTGTAAACTCATTCGGGTAGGTCATTTTCCATGTAAACTTGTTTGGGCAGGTCATTTGAGGGCGGCTGTGTAAACTTGTTCGGGCATGTCTTTAGAGGGTGGCTGTGTAAAATCATTCGGGTGAGTCGTTTTCCATGTGAACTTGTTTAGGAGGGTCGTTTTCCATGTAAAATCATTTAGGCAGGTCGTTTGAGGGCGTCTGTGTAAACTTGTTCGGTCATGTCATTCAGTGTGATGACGACGCCCGGGCACATGAGCCCGTATAAAAAATGCTAAGTTGTGACCCGGGGTGGGCTTTGTGCATGTTCGTGCAACTCGTTTGTCAGCTCTCCCTTGTGCCTTCGTTTCGGTAGTGTGGGTGCCCATTAAAACGCGTTTGGGTGGGTCATTTGAGGGCATCCATGTAAACTCGTTCGGGCGAGTCATTTGAGGGACTCGGTGTAAACTCATTTGGGCAGGTCATTCAAGTGGGTTGTTTGGGGGCATCTGTGTAAACTCGTTCAGGCGAGTCGTTTGAGGGCATTTTTGTAAACGTGTTCAGGCGGGTCATTCGAGGGTGCTTGTGTAAACTCGTTCAGATGGGTCGTTTGAGGGTGCCTGTGTAAACTCATTTAGGCAGGTCGTTTGACAGCGTTCATGTAAACTCATTTGGTTGGGTCATTTAGTGTGATGGCACACTCGGGCACATGAGCCCATATATAAAATGCTAAGTTGTGACCCAGGGTGGGCTTTGTGCATATTCGTGCAGCTTGTTTTCCTAGCTCTCCCTTGTACCTTCGTTTAGCTCATGTACGCATCCATGTAAACTCGTTTGGGCGGGTTGTTTTAGGGTGTCCATGTCAACTCGTTCGGGCGGATTGTTTGACGACGTCCATGTCAACTCTTTTAGGCAAGTTGCTTGAGGGCATATGTGTCAACTCATTCGGGCAGGTCGTTCGAGCGAGTCATTTGAGGGCATCTGTGTTAACTCGTTTGGGTGGGCCGTTTCAAGGCATCCATGCAAACTCATTCAGGTGGGTCATTTGAGGGAATCTGTGTAAACTCATTCGAGCAGGTTGTTTGAGGGCATCCGTGTAAACTCATTCCAGTTAGTCATTTCAGGGCATTCGGGTGGGTCATTTCAGGGCATTTGGGTGGGTCGTTTCAGCGCTCTCTGTAAACTCATTCGGGTCAGTTGTTTGAGGGCGTCTATGTAAACACATTCAAGTGGGTCGTTTCAGGGTGTTTGGGTAGGTCGTTTAACAAAATCCATTTAAACTCATTCGGGCGGGTCAGGTGAGTAATTTGAGGGCGTTCATGTAAACTCATTCAGGCGGTTCATTCGAGGGCACTTGTGTAAACTTGTTCGGGCAGGTAATTTGAGGGCATTCATGTAAATTTGTTCAATCAGGTCATTCAGTGTGAAGGCGCACCTGGGCACACAGGCCCGTATCAAAAATGCAAAGTTATGACCCAGGGTGGGTTTTGTGCACGCTCTTGCAGCTCGTTTGCCTGGCTCTCCCTTGTGCCTTTGTTTTGGCCGTGTGGGTACCCATGTAAAGTCATTCGGGCAGGTTTTTTAAGGGCATCTGTTAACTCATTTGGGTGGGTCATTTGAGGGTGTCCATGTAAACTATTTCAGGTGGGTCATTTGAGGGCGTCCGTATAAACTTGTCTAGGAAGCTCGTTCGAGCGGGTCATTTGAGGGCATCCATGTAAACTCGTTCAGGTGGGTCATTTAGGCGGGTCGTTTGAGGGCATCTGTGTAAACTTATTCGGGTGAGTCATTCAGGCGGGTTGTTTGAGGGTGTTCGTGTAAGCTCATTCATGCGGGTCATTCAAGTGCACTCGTGTAAGCTCATTCGGGTGGGTCATTTGATGGCATTCATGTAAACTCGTTCAGTCGGGTCGTTCCGTGTGAGGGCACACTTGGCACATGAGCCTATATCAAAAATTCTAAGTTGTTACCCGATGTGGGCTTTGTTCACGTTCGTGTAGCTCGTTTGCACGACTCTCCCTTGTGCCTTCGTTTCAATGGTGTGGGTGCCCATATAAACTCGTCAGGTGGGTCATTTGAGGATGTCCATGTAGACTTGTTTGGGTGGGTCATTTGAGGCCATCCATGTAAACCCATTTGGGTGGGTCATTTGAGGCTGTTTGTGTAAACTCGTTTAGGCAGGTCATTCGAGGACACCTGTGTAAACTTGTTCAGGTGGGTCATTCGAGGGCACTCGTGTAAACTCGTTCGGTCGGGTTGTTCAGTGTGAGGGCATCCCTGGGCACATGAGCCTATATAAAAAATGCTATGTTGTGAATTGGGGGTGGGCTTTGTGCATGTTCGTGTAGCTCATTTGCCTAGCTCTCCTTTTTGCCTTCGTTTCAGTCGTGTGGGCACCCACGTAAACTCATTCGGGCGGGTCGTTTGATGGTGTCCGTGTAAACTCATTCGGGTGGGTCATTCGGGGGCATCCATTTAAACTCATTCAGAAAGGTTGTTTGAGGTCATTAATGTAAACTTATTCGGGCGCATAATTCGATGGCACCTGTGTAAACTTGTTCGGGCGAGTCATTCGAGGGCGCCTGCATAAACTCGTTTGGGTGGGTCATTCAGTGTGACTGCGCACCGGGAGACACGATCCTGTATAAAAATATGTTGTGACCCAGGGTGGGCTTTGTGCACTTTCGTGTAGCTCGTTTTCCTAACTCTCCTTTGTGCCTTTGTTTCAGTCGGGTGGGCGCCCACGTAAACTTGTTCGGGTGGGTCGTTTGAGGGCATCCATGTAAACTCATTCAGGTGGGTCGTTCGAGGGTGCCCATGTAAACTTAGTCGGGCGGGTCGTTTGAGGGTACCCATGTAAACTCATTTGGTTGGGTCGCTCAGTGTGAGGGCATGCCTGAGCACACAAGCCCGTATCAAAAATGCTAAGTTGTGACCCTGGGTGGGCTTTGTGCACGTTCGTGTAGCTCATTTGCCCGACTCTCCCTTATGCCTTCATTTCAATCGTGTGGGCACCCATGTGAACTCATCAGGTGGGTTGTTTGACGGCACCCGTGTAAAATCATTCGGGTAGGTCGTCTGAGGGCATCCTTATAAACTCATTTGGGTGGGTCATTTGAGGGCGTTCGTGTAAATTCGTTCAGGTAGGTCGTTCGAGGGTGCCCATGTAAACTCGTTTGGGTGGGTCGTTCGAGGGCACCTGTGTAAGCTCATTCAGTCGGGTCGTTTAGTGTGAGGGCACGCCCGGGTACACGAGCCCATATCAAAAATGCTAAGTTGTGACCCGGGGTGGGCTTTGCGCACTTTTGTGTAGCTCGTTTTCCCGGCTCTCCTTTGTGCCTTCGTTTCGATCGGGTGGGTGCCCATGTAAACTCGTTCGGGCGGTCATTTGAGGGCATCTGTGTAAACGCGTTCGAGTAGGTCGTTCGAGGGCCCCCATGTAAACTCCTTCGGGTGGATCATTTGAGGGCACCCATGTAAACTCGTTCAGTCAGGTTGTTCAATGTGAGGGAGCACCCGGGCACACGAGCCCGTATCAAAAAAGCTAAGTTCTTACCCAGGGTGGGCTTTGTGCATGTTCATGTAGCTCATTTTCCCAGCTCTCTCTTGAGCCTTCGTTTTAGTCATGTGGGCTCCCATGTAAAATTTTTGGGCGGTTCGTTTGAGGGTGCCCATGTAAACTCGTTTGGGCGGGTCGTTTGAGGGCATCTATGTAAACTCGTTCAAGTGGGTCATTTGAAGGCATTCGTGTAAACTCATTTGGGCAGGTCATTCAAGGGTGCCTATGTAAACTCGTTCGGGTGAGTCATTTGAGGGCATTTGTGTAAACTCGCTCGGTTGGGTCGTTCAGTGTGAGGGCGTGCCCGGGCACACGAGCCCGTATCAAAAATGCTAAGTTGTGACCTATGGTGGTCTTTGTGAACTTTTATGTAGCTCGGTTTCCCAACTCTCCTTTGTGCCTTTGTTTTGGTCGGGTGGGCAGCCATGTAAACTTGTCTAGGTAGTCGTTTGAGGGTGGCCATGTAAACTCGTTTGGGTGGGTTGTTCAAGGGCACCTGTGTAAAATCGTTTAGGTGGGTCATTTGAGGGCACCCGTGTAAACTCGTTCAGTCGAGTCATTTAGTGTGAGGGCACACCCGGGCACACGAGCCCATATCAGAAATGCTAAGTTATGACCCGGGGTGGGATGTATGCATGTTCGTGTAGCTCATTTTCCCGATTCTCCCTTGTGCCTTCATTTCGATCTTGTGGGGACCTATGTAAACTCGTCTGGTGGGTTGTTTGAGGGTGCCCGTGTAAACTTGTTTGGGAGGGTCGTTTGAGGGTGTTCATGTAAACTCATTCGGGCCGATTGTTTGAGGGCATTTGTGTAAACTCATTCAGGCAAGTCGTTCGATGGCACCAGTGTAAACTCATTCGAGTGGGTTTTTTTAGGGCGCCCATGTAAACTCATTCGGGAAGGTCATTTGAGGGCGCTCATGTAAACTCATTTGGTCAGGTCTTTTAGTGTGAGGGCATGCCCGGGAGCACGAGCCCGTATCAAAACTTCTAAGTTGTGACCTTGGGTGGGCTTTTTGCATGTTCGTGTGGCTCGTTTTCCTAGCTCTCCCTTCGTTTTGGTCATGTGTGGGCTCCCATGCAAACTTGTTCGGGTGGGTTGGGTTGGGTCGGGTCTTGTGAGGGCACCCATGAAAACGCGTTTGGTTGGGTATGATCGGGTCATGTGGGGGCGTCCATGTAAACTCGTTTGGGTGCGCTTTTTCCTTTCATGTGAAAAGTGGGCTGGTAATTGGGATCTTTGTTCGGTTTTGCCTAAATGATGGCTTTGGGTAATTTTTAGAGTGGTTCATTTTTGTCTACTCTCCATCCCCACTCGGTATCACATGAGTGGTAATGTTGGCCATGCTCATCTTGGTCCCTCGGTGGGATTTTTGTGTGAAAGATAGGTTGGTAATTGAGATTTTTTTTTGGGTTTGCCTAAAGAATGGCCTTGAATAATTTGTAGGGTGGCTGATTTTCATCTTCTCTCCATCCCCACTCGGTAGCACATGACCAATAATGTTGGCCATGCTTGTCCCAGGAGGCATATGTGAATAATTCCCCTTCTTCTCTCCAATTTTTTGGAGTTGTATGGGTTGTTGTGGTGTGTCTCCCATGCTCATCCAGGTCCCTCATGCCCATCCAAATGATACAAGTGATAGGTTTTCTTTTCATGTGAAAGGTGGGTTGGTAATTGAGTTGGTTTTTCAGGTTTGCCTGAATGATGGCCTTGGGTCATTTGTAGGGTGGCCGATTTTCATCTTCTCTCCATCCCCACTTGGTAGCACATGAGTGGTAATGTTATCCATGCTCATCCTGGGAGGCATATGTGAAAAATTCCCCTTCTACTTTCCAAGTTCTTGGAGTTGTATGGGTTGTTGTGGTGTGACTCCCGGGCTCATCTTGGTCCCTCGTGCCCATCCAAATGATACAAGTGACAAGTTTTCTTTCGGTGTGAAAGGTGGGTTGGTAATTGAGTTGTTTTTTCAGGCTTTCCTAAACGATGGCCTTGGGTCATTTGTAGGGTGGCAGATTTTCATCTTATCTCCATCCCCACTTGGTATCACATGGGTGGTAATGTTGGCCATGCTTGTCCTGGGAGGCGTATGTGAACAATTCCCCTTCTTCTCTCTAAGTTCCTGGAGTTGTATGGGTTGTTGTGGTGTGACTCCCTAGCTCATCCTGGTCCTCTTGTGCCCATCGAAATGATACAAGTGAGAAGTTTTCTTTCCGTGTGAAATGTGGGTTGGTAATTGAGTTGTTTTTTTAGGTTTGCCTGAATGATGGCCTTGGTTCATTTTTAGGGTGGTTGATTTTCATCTTCTCTCCATCCCCACTCGGTAGCACATGAGCGATAATGTTGGCCATGCTCATTCCAGGAGGCATATGTGAACAATTCCCCTTTCACTCTCCAAGTTCTTGGAGTTGTATGGGTTGTTGTGGTGTGGCTTCCGGGCTCGTCCTAGTCCCTTGTGTCCATCCAAATGATACAAGTGATAGGTTTTCTTTCTGTCTAAAAGGTGGGTTCGTAATTGAGTTGTTTTTTTGGGTTTTCCTGAACGATGGCCTTGGGTCATTTGTAGGGAGGCCGATTTTCATCTTCTCTCCATCCCCACTTAGTAGCACATGAGCAGTAATGTTGGCCATGCTCATCTTAGGAGGCATATGTGAAAAATTCCCCTTTTGGTCTTCAAGTTATTGGAGTTGTAGGGGTTGTTGGGGTGTGGCTCTCAGGCTCATCTTGGTCCCTCGTGCTCATCCAAATGATACAAGTGATAAGTTTTCTTTTCGTGCTTTAGGTGGGTTGGTAATTGAGTTGTTTTTTTGGGCTTGCCTGAACGATGCCCTTGGGTCATTTGTAGGGTGGCCGATTTTCATCTTCTTTCCATGCCCACTCGGTAGCACATGAGTGGTAATGTTGGCCATGCTTATCCCAGGAGGCATATGTGAACAATTCCCATTCTGCTCTCTAAGTTCTTGGAATTGTATGGGCTATTTTGGTGTGGCTCCCTAGCTTGTCCTAGTCCCCTTGTGTCCATCCAAATGATACAAGTGATATGTTTTCTTTCCATGTGAAAGGTGGGTTGGTAATTAAGTTGTTTTTTATGGTTTTCCTAAACGATGGCCTTGGGTCATTTCTAGGGTGGCCGATTTTCATCTTCTCTCCATCCCCACTTGGTAGCACATGAGTGGTAATGTTGGCTATGCTTGTCCAGGGAGGCATATGTGAACAATTCCCCTTCTACTCTCTAAGTTGTTGGGGTTTTATTGGTTGTTGTGGTGTGGCTCCCTAGCTCATCCTAGTCCCTCATGCTCATCCAAATGATACAAGTGACATGTTTTATTTTCATGTGAAAGGTGGGTTGGTAATTGAGTTGTTTTTTCAGGTTTGCCTGAACGATGGCCTTGGGTCGTTTTTAGTGTGGCCTATTATCATCTTCTCTCCATCCCCACTCGGTAGAAAATGAGCGGTAATGTTTGCCATGCATGTCCCGGGAAGCATATGTGAACAATTCCCCTTCTCCTCTCTAAGTTCTTGGAGTTGTATGGGTTGTTGTGGTGTGGCTACCTAGCTCATCGTGGTCCCTTGTGCTCATCCAAATGATACAAGTGATAGGTTTTCTTTCCATGTGAAAGATGGGTTGGTAACTGAGTTGTTTTGTCAGGTTTGCCTGAACAATGGCCTTGGGTCATTTGTAGGGTAGCTGGTTTTCATCTTCTCTCTATCCCCACTCAGTAGCACATTAGGGGTAATGTTGGCCATGCTCATCCCCATCCCTCGTACCCATCTAAACAATAAAAATTTTAAGTTTGCTCGGTGCTCCTTTGAGCCTTCATTGTTGTGGTCCCATATGGAAACCCCAAAAGTTAATAATGCCTATGTCACTATCATGCCACTCTATTGTTCCAAATATAAAATTTTGATTGGGGTGGGCAGCCATGTGTGGCTCCATTGAAATTCTCTCCTCGTTATATTTTTCACCTCCTCCCTATTTGGTGGGGAGGGTTTTGCATTTCATGTGAAAGGTCGGTCAATAATTGAGATGGTTTTTCGAGTTTTCCTAAAGAACGACCTTCAGTCGTTTGTAGGGTGGTTTATTTTCAACTTCTGTCCATACCCACTCAGTAGCACATGAGCGGTAGTGTTGGCCATGCTTGTCTTGGGAGGCATATGTGAACAATTCCCCTTCTGCTCTAAGTTCTTAGAGTTGTAAGGGTTGTTGTGGTGTGGCTCCCTGTGATGGCTAGCCTCTTCATTGTTCGGCTATTTATGGTGTCAGTTTCTTGTGCTTGTACTCTTTCTGTGTTGGCATTTTTGGTTGAGATGCATACATTTAAGAGGAAAGTGGAAGGGTTTTGGTTGTAAACCACCTACCTCCCTCTTGCTTGCTTTTTCCATTGGGTGATGTGAGGAGTTGTTCTCCTTATTGTAAACTTAATGGTTGGCATTCCTGTCAAAGTGCACATCGTCAGTGGTTGCATTGGATTTAAGGTTTTGATAGATGTGTTGGCCCATATGTTTGATTGAGTGGTCAACTTTTTCCTTGCATATTGCGTGTGTGGTAGGTTTTTGCGGTTGGAAATGTTAAGTCACAACATTTATGGGAATTTATTGTTTCAATTGTGTATGCAGTCGTTGTCCAATGGGGAGGAGGCTTACTATGTCTATGGTGGGGGCTATCTGGAAGAAGGATTTCGAGGTGGAACGCTTCGACCTCCCTCCTCTGCGTGGAGGTGGCTGTAGGTGAAAATTATTTATTGTCTAGTTGGTAAAGCTATGGGCAATCTCCTAGGTTGCCTGTACATAGGGTTCATGGGGTGTAGAGCTGCCCGATCCCTCCTCCTGTTTGGATACGTTCTTGTATTGTGTAGTGAGCCTCTTGATTTGCATTTATTTCCTTCCTTTGCCTTCGCATCATGGTTGCTACATGCGATCAAGTGATCAAGGTCCACTGTTGCTGCTGCCTAGGTGGACTCCTAGGTGGCCTCGTTGTGGGGTAGGGAGGGTTGGGGGGAATTTATAAGAGAGGTTGTGGGCTTAGTCAGTTTTGTTTTATTTCCTTCCTTTTCCTTTGCATTGAGGCTACCATAGGCAATCATGTAATCGAGGTCCATCATTGCTACTGTTCGGGTAGACTCCTAGGTGGCTTCTATGCGGGGGGAGGGGAGGGTTGGGGGGCATTTCTAAGGGAGATTGTGGGCTTGGTTTGTCTTATATTGTTTCTGTCCCTTGCCTTTGTGTCGAGGTTACCGTAGGTGATCATTCAATCGGGGTCCACTATTGCTATTGTCTGGGTGGACTCCTAGGTGGCATCAGTGTGGGGCGGGGAGGTTTGTATGGCCTCTCTATGATAGGATTTGCAGTCGGTCATCCTCTTTTTATTTCCTTCCTTTTCCTTCGCATCGAGGCTGCGACAGGTGATCGAGAGATCGAGGTCCATCATTGTTGTTGTCCTAGTGGATTCCTAGGTGGCCTCAGTGCGGGGTGGGGAGGGTTGGGGCTCAATTATAATATAGAGGTTCCATGGTTGGTCATTCTCCATTTATTTCCTTTGCATCGAGACTGCTGCAGGTGATCAGGAGATTGAGGTCCACCGTTGCCGCTGTCTGGGTGGAATCCTAGGTGGCCTCGGTGCAAGGTGTGGAGGCTTTTCAAGGCATTTCCAAGGGAGTGGGTGAGTGATCACTCGTTTTCTTGTTGGTTGGGGCATGGCTGTAAACTCCGAAGTGGCCTTGTTGCATTGTGAATCGGTAGGTCTACCAATTTTTTTGCCATGTCCTTGGCATGATGCGTGTGCTTCCTTCTTGGGATGCAAGAGGTGCAAGGCATAAAATTTTTACAAAATATTTTGATATCTCTTTGAATTGATGGGTGTTCACATTGGCTCTTGGTAAGAGAGTGCTCGGAATTCCCTTTGAAGTAGGAGGGTGCTACCTGGTTGATCCCACCAGTAGTCATATGCTTGTCTCAAAGATTAAGCCATACATGTCTATGTATGAACTAATTGAGACTGTGAAACTATGGGTCGCTCATTAAATTAGTTATAGTTTTTTTATGGTACCATACTACTCAGATAACCGTAGTGATTCTAGAGCTAATATGTGCACCAAGTCTTGACTCTTTGGAAGGGATGCATTTTTTTAGATAAAAGGTCGGTGCAGGCTTGCCTGCTTCTCTTGTAAATCATGATAACTTGACGGATCGCACAACGCTTGTGCTGGCGATGCTTCATTCTACCCTATCAACTTTCGATGGTAGGATAGAGGCCTACAATGGTGGTGATGGGTTATGGAGAATTAGGGTCCAATTCCGGAGAGGGAGCCTGAGAAATGGCTACTGCATCCAAGGAAGGTAGTAGGCACACAAATTACCCAATCCTGACATGGGGAGGTAGTGACAATAAATAATAATACTGGGCTTATCAAGTCTGGTAATTGGAATGAGTATATTCTAAATCCCTTAATGAGGATCCATTGGAGGGAAATTCTTGTGCCAGCAGCTGTGGTAATTCAAGCTCCAATAGCGTATATTTAAGTTGTTGTAGTTAAAAAGATCGTAGTTGGATCTTGGGTCGTAAAGGTCGGTCCGCATACTCGGTGTGCACCTGCCCTTCCATCCCTTTTGTTGGCAGCGTGCTCCTAGCCTTAATTGGTTTGGTCGTGGCTCTGACACTGTTATTTTGAAAAAATTAGAGTGCTCAAAGCAAGCTTATGCTCTGAATACATTAGCATGGAATAATGTGATAGGAATCTAGTCCTATTGTGTTGGCCTTAAGGACTGGAGTAATGATTAATAAGGACTGTCGGGGGCATTCGTATTTCATTGTCAGAGGTGAAATTCTTGGATTTATGAAAGACGGAACACTGCGAAAGAATTTTCTAAGGATGTTTTCATTAATCAAGAATCAAAGTTGGGGGCTCGAAGACGATTAGATACCGTCCTAGTCTCAACCATAAACGATGCTGACCAAGGATCAGTGGATGTTTCTCTAAGGACTCCGCCAGCACCTTCTGAGAAATCAGAGTGTTTGGGTTCTAGGGGGAGTATGGTCACAAGGCTAAAACTTAAAGGAATTGACAAAAGGGCACCACCAGGAGTGGAGCCTGCAACTTAATTTGACTCAACACAGGGAAACATACCTGGTCCAAACATCGTAAGGATTGATAGATTAAGAGATCTTTCTTGATTATGTGGGTGGTGGTGCATGGACGACCTTATTTGGTGGAGCGATTTGTCTTGTTAATTTTGATAATGAATGAGACCTCAGCCTTCTAACTAGCTACATGGAGGTTCCCCTTCGCGGCCAGCTTCTTAGAGGGACTATGGCCATTTATTCCATATAAGTTTTAGGCAATAATAGGTCTGTGATGCCCTTAGATGCTCTGGGCCACACGCGCACGACACTGATGCAACGAACGAGTTTTTCTTTTGGGTTTGAGAGGATCGAGAAATCTTCTCAAATTGCATCGTGATGGGGATAGACCATTGCAATTATTGATCTTGAATGAGGAATTCATAGTAAACATGTGTCATCAACTGATGTTGAATATGTCCCTACCATTTGTACACACCGCTCGTCGCTCCTACTGATAGAATGATCCAGTGAAGTGTTTGGATTGCATCGATGATGGTGGTTCACCACCGTCGATGTCATGAGAAGTTTATTGAACCTTATCATTTAGAGGAAGGAGAAGTCGTAACAAGGTTACTGTAGGTGAACTTGCGGTAGGATCATTGATAGCATGGGTTTTCCTTTTTGGTTCGGGTTGGTTGCGTTTCGATTTCAATGTGGGCCTGTGTGGTGTGTCTCTATGGGAGTAGGTTTGGTGTTTGGTGGGAACATTGTTGGTTGCTTGTCTTGAGGTAATGCTTGTTTTTTCATGTGTGCTTACAAGCCACGCTTGTGCTTTTCCCACCCATCCTTTGTTTTTGTTTCCCCCAATGTGTTTCTATAGGGGGTTCAGAAGCTTGTTTCTTGGGAGCCCTTCCAATGATCTGTTCAGTCGGGCATGGTTGTTGTAGTCGAGGTGCTTGGGAAATACGATGGATAAATTTAGATTCATTCATAGAGGTAGTGCTCAGTCTTTTGATCATTGGAAGGCATGGTCCAAGGATGTGGGAATCCATAGTTGGTTCTCTCAAAAAGGTGGCAGTGGTTGATGTGTTGAATGGGTGAGATTTTTTGTTGGTGGTTGGGTCAAGGGAGTGGTTGCACATGCCTGGTAGCTCAAATCTTCTGTGAGGGGAAATTGTTGGGGTGGGGTCAGCATGGGATGGATGAAGAGTAGTTCAACCCATTGGGCTAGCCACCCTAGTCCTCTCGACTATTCCTTGATATGCCCTCGCGGAAGGGTTGGGTGTCTAGGTAATGAAAAACCCCTCCCTCGGTCTGAGCTCCATTGAGATCGAAATTTTCCCCGCCAATGTGCATGAGGGTGGCAATCTTATCTCGTTCCTTTTTCGTCGAGGGAATTCCTCATCCTCTTGTGAGCCACTCCCCTTCTAAGGAAAGAAGTAGCAAGTTGTGTCTTTGCTCCTCCCTTTGGATTGTGGGTTTTTTGTGGGACTCAGTCATTTCTTTTCTTCATGGTGTGCACTTTGAGGACATCCCACTCTTTAGTGGCATTGCACCATCAATGTATTTTGTGGCCTGTTCCTTTCTAAAGAATTGAGTGTCGGCCTGTGACAACTCCTGTTTGGAGTTTGATTCTTTACCCTCGTTGACTTTCTCGCTAGAATGGTTGTTGTGTATTTTGTACACGGATGGGTACAATAGCGGGGTGGATTTGTTAGTAGTATATTTGTCGTTTGAAGTGTTGTGCCAGGATGGGGGGGTTGTTTACCTCTCAGTAATGTGCTCCAGACACTAGTCTCATTGCGGCCCTTGTCTTTTCTAGTGGTCAAGTTTAGGTTGTGATTTATTTTCTTGGTTGTTTGATTATCGTTTGTTATGTTGTAGGCTAGAAAGGGTGTCATGCCGTAACATATATGGGAGGGTGTGAAGAGGTGGGAGACCTCAGATGTTCCCAAAATTAGGTGGTTTCCCTCATGCCATGAAACAGAAGCCACGGGGTTCTGCAAACTTTGGTGGTTATCTTTCATTTTGCAGCATGGAAACCTAAGTTCCCTGCACCGAGGTCACAGTTTCTGTCATGGTGGGACATGGAAGACCCGTGCTTTCAATAATTGGGTGGTTTACGTCATGCCGTGGAATGGAAAGCACTGTATTCGGTGGACTTGGGTGGTCGTTCCTTGTCACGTGATGACATGGAAACATGAAGCTCCCTAGAGTTGGGTAGTCATTCCCTGTCGCGCTATGACATGGAAATCAAAAGCTCCCTAGACTTGGGTGCCTATTCCTTGTCACGCAATGACATGGAAACTCGAAGCTCCCCAGATTTGGGCAATAGTTTTAGCCGCTGTGTGAGCAACATGGGAACCCTGCGTTTCCTGAAGTTGGGTATCAATTTTTGCCGTGACACGAAATGGAAACCTTGTGTATCCACTGACTTGGGTAGTAGTTTCCATCGCACAATGAAATGGACACCCCGAGTTTCCCAGACTTTGGCGGCTTTTCGTCGCCCCACGACATGGAAATATGAAGTTCCATAGACTCTTGGGTGATTTAGGGTGTGATGCGACATGGAAACCCCAAGTTTCCTAGACTTGGGTGGTTTCCGTCGGTGGTTCTAGCCGTGCCGCGACATGGAAACCGTGAGTTCCCCAAACTTGGGCAGCAGTTTCAAAACACCCCAAGTTTCGCAGACTTGTGAACTGGTTTGCATTGTCATGGAAACCCCAAGTTCCCCATGTTGGGGCATTGTTGAAAACCTTGTGTTTCCATCATGTCGTAAAATGTGGAAACTCGCAGTTCCATCAAGGGTAGGACATGGAAACCCCAAGTTTCTCCAGACTTGGGTGTCGTCGGTTTCGGCCGTGGGATGACATGGAAACCCCAAGTTTCCCAGGCTTTGGTGCGACATGGAAACCCAAAGTTTCCCCAGGCTTGGGCACCACCAATTTCGATCGTGGTGCGACGTGGAAACCCCAAGTTTCCCTAGGTTTGGGCACTGGGGCATGACTTGGAAACCCCAATTTTTTTTTTTCACTGGGTGAAAGCCCTAAATTTTAGGCGCCGGGTGGAAACCCCAAATTTTAAGCGGAACATGGAAACCCCAATTTTTTTTTGTGCCGAGTGGAAGCCCCAAATTTTAGGCACTGGGTGGAAATCCCAAAATTTGGATGCCGAGGTGCAGCATGGAAACCCTAATTTTTCCCATTTTTGGGTGCCTTTTTCATCGCAATGTGGAAACCCCAAATTTTGGGCGCGGGGCACGGCATGGAAACCCCAATTTTTCCCATGCTTGGGCACCTTTTTCGTCGCAGCATGGAAACCCCAAATTTTGGGCAATGGAGCGCAACATGGAAACCCCAAATTTTGGGTACCGGAGCGAGACATGGAAACCCCAATTTTCCTGGGCTTTGGCACCTTTTCCGTCGTGGCGTGGAAACCCCAAATTTTCCACCTCCAAGCAAATAAAAAATTGTCGTCTGGA